>JANVFO010000006.1:600000-794423 GCA_027919855.1 Lentinula guzmanii
CGAAATATTATAGCTAAAATCAAAGTAAAAATAGTTTTGGAAGGAAACTAGCCAAAAGAATGCGTTTACCGTCGAGCAAAAAAGCCTTCCGCATTTGGAAGTTGTTCCCACGGTGTTCATTTTCGTGCGGCGAAAATTTTCACAAGTATTGCCCTCCCAATGCATCCATTAGACCGCCCTTGACTATGCCTCGGCCTTCTGCACGCTCTGCTGCCGCTACCCAGCGCGAAAAGCGAAAGAAAGAAAGGCATCCTAACACCTCAAGAGACTGCCGAATTTTACGCCAATCCCACCTACATCAATGCAACTCACAATACCATCAACAACTCAACATCCCGCCTGTTTACATCGGGTATAGCGCTGGAGAACCTTCCTTTCATCACCACTGCAGGTCCAGGTACTTTTATCTCTCATGTTCCGATGGCAGGTAGGTTATGAACTGTTTTCCTATGTTCAAATATGCTAATTGTTGGTATTCTGGGCAGATTGCAACAAATCTGAGGAAAACAAGGAAGCACCTGTGCAACCCAAAGTGGATCAGAAGGATCGCCAGGTGTGTTTTCATCCTGTCACGTTAACATTGCTTCTTTGCTAACATGGTCATTTAGATGCTTCTCGCAAATCGAAAACGACGGCGTAATAACACTGATTCATTACATCCAGAACGCGCTCCCGGACAGCCAAGCAAGAGTACTCAGCGCCGAAATATGCTTGGCTTGACTCGAAAAGCAAAGAAGGCTGTTTCAGCAGCTAAGAATACAAAACCGTTGACAATACATGGATGCATATGGAAAGTAAGTCCATGCTACTCATTGCTGGGTTGTTAGTGACAGTTAGTCATCTGACGATGTCTTCAAGCCACTGCCTCAACATCAAACAAGCTGAATATGCCGTGAAGAAGTACACCAGTCATCGAAGAATACCTGTCACTATCAGACTGGATCCCCACATCCTCTCGATGTAAGGCTCGGGTATGTCGGCAAACCTTCCTTTTATGGAAGTACCTTCCTAATTAGGGTATGACTCATCAGGTTCATTTTCTGAAGGTCCGAAAACCAAAACTGAAGCAAGGCCTTAGTAAAGCACAACCAAAGTAGATACTACCAATACAAGTCTATTCACATATCGAGAGCATTTTACATTAATATCTACATGCTCTGAAAAACTTTCAAAACCTGGGAATTTTCCCTATAAGCGGCGTGATGAGAAGTGCTTGATGGCACTGTACTCGATTGTCATCCTTAAGGATCGAACTTACCGTGAATCAATTGAGCGGACTTGTAGCTCAACACATCGGGTTTAGTATGTTTCCTCTAGAACCTTGGCGGTAAACTTCTGAAAGTGACAAGCTCGACTGAATGGAAGAAGTTCGAAGGTCGAGACTTGGTGAAGAAGATTGTGGCTGTATTGATGTTCCGAGAAGCAATTATATTATTTCTTGCAACAGTACCTCACTGTTCAGCCCAGTCTCTGCGTGCCTATTGCATGTTCTGGACGTTTTATTGCTAACTCTTACTCTTTTTGTTTTCAAATGTTCCTGGAATAAGGATCCTGAATCCTAGATGCGGTATCTGCTTAGAATACCTAGCTAAGTGTAATAATGTGAGGACGACCTGACATTTTTGCAGGCAGGTACAAAATTCGGGCTAGTCAATTGGCTGCAAAAGGAGATATCAGGAAGCGGAACCAAAATAGCATCACGATCCTGGAATATACTTAGTGTGATCAAACATATATTTATTTTAGACTGAAAAGCGGAGACAAGATTACAACAGTAGCGCCTTTTTACCCCTCCTTTTTGCTCCTCCTTCTCATCCCACCTGCGACCATGGGCGTATTCAGAGATATGGTGCTCAAGAGAGCAGCCCCTGAGCAGGTCAAGCTCTCATCCGTATATTCGTATCAACTATCAATTAAACTGACCTTTTATTGAAGGCTGGTATATTTTCAGGAGCTAACCCATCGACCTACAATAGTAACGATCCAATTGTGCTTTGGATCATCCAGGTCATCATTATCATGGCAATGACCCAGTTTCTTGCGACTATCTTTGGCCGCATTCGACAACCTCGCGTAATCGCAGAAATCATTGGAGGTGTTTTTCTAGGGCCTACTGTCATGGGACGCATACCAGGCTTCGAAAATGCGATCTTTCCTGTTAGCTCCTGGCCCATGCTCACTCTCACAAGCAACATCGGACTCGTGTTGTTCTTGTTCATCATCGGACTGGAAATTGATGGGAGTGTTATCAAGAAGAACTTCAAGGCCTCCGCTGGGATTTCAATCGCTGGTCTGGTCATTCCCTTGGGACTTGGCGCTGCTCTCGGTGTAGGGGTCTATAGAGAATTCACCGACCCGAGCGTCAATTTTGGTTATTTCCTGCTCTTCACAGCTGTCGCAGTCGGTATCACTGCGTTCCCTGTACTCTGTCGTATCCTCACAGAGTTGAAACTTCTTGACACGACCGTCGGCGTTGTCACACTCGCCGCTGGAGTCGGGAACGACGTCGTTGGTTGGATTCTCTTGGCACTCACCGTAGCCTTGGTCAATGCCTCTTCGGGTCTAGTCGCCTTATGGGTCCTCCTTACCGCTGTGGGGTATGTTATATTCTTGATGTTCCCCGTTAAATGGGGGTACCGGTGGCTCGCCAGAAAAACCGGTAGTCTCGAAACGGGAACTCCTTCAACTGTGATGATGACTTTCACCATTCTACTGGTTTTCATCTCTGCTTTCTTCACCGATATCATTGGTATTCATCCTATCTTTGGCGGTTTTCTCGCCGGCCTAATCATCCCACACACTAATGGGTATGGTATCGCCGTAACGGAGAAGATTGAGGATGTTGTAGTCATCCTGCTCTTGCCTCTCGTAAGTTATAGATCCAGGGTTGTCTGCTAACACAGCCTGACGATCTCCTAGTATTTCGCTCTTTCCGGCCTGAAGACCAATCTTGGTCTTCTGAACGATGGGATCACTTGGGGCTACACCATTCTAATTATCGCTGTCGCGTTCAGCGCGAAATTCTTTGCCTGTGCAGCGACTGCTAAACTGGCAGGGTTCAATATGAGGGAATCCGGGGCAATTGGTTCTCTCATGAGCTGTAAAGGGTAGGCTCTCATTTTGTGTATCATCCTCACGAAGTGATCCTGATAACATATCAGACTGGTAGAACTCATCGTCCTTAACATCGGGCTGGAAGCAAACATCCTCTCAACCAGGACGTTCTCCATGTTCGTTGTGCACGCCATCATCTTAACCTTTGTCACTACCCCCCTTGTTCTGCTCTTCTATCCGGCCAAGTATCGCAGTCGAATAATTGTGGACGATCTTGATGGAAACACGATTGCCTCGAGCCAGCCATCAACAGAAGGAGATGAACTGACGAACAAGTTCGCGTTGGTCCTTGACCAGATTGATCAACTGCCAGCTGCGATGACTGTGACTCAGCTTCTGTGCCCAGCCACTACAAGCGGCGAATCCCTTGAACAGCTCTCTTCTCCCTCCTTAGATGAAAAGAACCTTCCCACTGTTCCTTATAAAGCATCATTGCCAATCACACCTCCTATTTCGCTCACTCTGCTCAGATTGATTGAGCTGAGCAACCGAACGTCTGCAGTGCTCAAATCGCATCTTGCTCACTCTGATCCTGTTGTCAGTGTTTTCAAGACCTTTGCCTCCTTATTGGGTGGCGGCTCCAAGCGACTGAAATTGAAAGTCGACGTTGATGTCTCGTCCAGGGACGAATTCACCGCAGTCATCAAAGAACGGGTTCGGGAAGATGGGACTGGAATGATTGTGATACCTTGGGCCAGCGGTTCTAATGACGCCGCCGATGAGAGCGAAACGCCCGGTGTCAGAAACCCATTCGACGGTATTTTTACATCCTCGGAGTCCAAAGACCAAATAATCTGTTCGGTCCTTTATTCCGAGTTCATCCGGAACATATTCCTTACCGCTCCTTGCGATGTTTCTCTCTTCGTGGACCGTGGACCATCAAACTCGTCGACAGCTTCGGGACTGGGGCCAGACTCGCTCTTGGTTCTGCCATTCTTTGGTGGTCCAGATGACCGGCTAGCACTGAAGGTTCTGGTCAAAATATGCGCTGGGCATCAAGATGTTCGAGCAGTCGTGGTTCGAGTCTCCAAGGGTATTCATAACGAAAAGGAGGAGGATGAGTCAGATAAGAAACATATTGCTGATGTATTTTTACACAACGTGAGTTCTTCCCTGCCGCCTTGTAGAATCGTGCTAAAAGAAATATGAACAGACAATCGCAGGCGCCGATACTGTTTACGGAAATTTGAACACTCAAACTCGACTGGCTTCAGACACGGCAGACAACCTTATCTGGGAACGTTACGCCTCGCCAACTGCCGCTGCACGAAATCCATCCCTGACTTCTGCTCTTTCTCGAATCACATTTGAGACGATACAATCTCCAAAACCATTGCAGTCCGTGGTCGATATCTTTTCTGGAAAACGGGTTCAGAGCACTGGAAAGACCGTCGTTGCTGTTCTCGGTCGTTCCAGAAGAATGGCTGTAGAACAACTTGATAGCGAGCTTCGGTTGATCATGGCACAGCGAGGTGCTGCTATGGGAAGTACGGTGAGGAAGACTTTGGGAGATGTAGGAGCAGCTTTGGTCGCAACTGGTGTTGACGCGAGCTTGTTGGTCGTACAGACCTGTATCACTGGCTCATAGTATCTGGGGGCATGCATTTATTCCACACAATGGGCACATGTTCGCCTGAATTTATATATGTAGTTACTGTACTGACGATGTTCGCAATGCTAATGCATGAATTTATATCCATCAAAATGGAAAATCAAGGATACAAGAGCCTGTCCCATCTGTAATAATGAGCAACTAGTTTCGCGTCAGATAATATTATCAGGTACCATATATTCCCTCCGTATCTGATATTCGATCTTGAACCACTGGTTGTCTGATACGAGTGCTAGAATCAAGTTCGCACGAAGGTGAATACTGGTTTGGTACGGAATATTTAGCATAGCGCAAGCGCATCTTCAAACCATCATCCTTTAAGCTTCCGCAGCGCGGCCAAGTCATCCTCTGCGACGAAAGGTTGTTCAAGCTTGAAAAACATATCAAAAGATTTGAGGGTGACTCGAGTCTGGGCAAAACGAAGTAAAATGTGGCTTGTAAGTAATCATTTTGTATACTTTCTTTGAAGGTGTTCACATTGAACAGCCGAAATCTGGTTAATCTAGGACATTACAAAGTAGGATTTTCATGAAGGGTATGAAAAGCCGCCAGAGAGATTCCATGTTTTTGGAATAGTAAAGGAAGAAGAACTTAGCACACTCAGTCAGCACTTTTGGGTGTCATTCTCATGACTAGTTCGAGGGTTTCTAAGCCATGGAGTGGAATTCCGCTTAGTCCCATTGAAAGGAAAATTTGAGATCGGGAATCCAGTGTGATTGCAGTCAATATACAATAGCTGCGAGGGTGGAGACAAGGACTGGAATATGCGATGGGTCTGAGCCTACTGAGTGTCGCCGCTTTAAGCGAGCTCGCCTCACATTGGGTCGGATTGCGAGAGACTCATCCTCCACGTTAGATCATTAGGAAAACAGATATATTATACAGGTAGGGCGCGGTCATGATATCATCATATATAGTACAAAGCATAAACAAAATGAAACTACATTCAAAGACGCTGGGTAGCAAGCATAAGGTATGAAGGCTAGCGCAAGATTTTTCATGGAACGAAGATGACCATTTAACGCGTTCACTCCGATGTAGACTAGGGAGACAGAAGCGAAAAGAAAAATATTTAGATTTTTCACATATCCGCCATGCTGTTCAAGAGCCCCACCTTGCCAGCACCGCCCAAAGAGTCTCCTGTTTCATTTTCAATCATAGCACCCATTCCAGTGCCGGAGCCAGAGCCAGAGCCGCTAGCAAGCTGGTTGACAACATCGGATTGCAGTTGCATGGGTACGAAGATGACCTTGCTATTTCCAGACTTGGCCATTTGTTGCACTGAGAACGTTGAGCTATCAGACAATTTACCAAACCATTGAGAAGAAGTGATACTTACGGGCTTCAAGTTGACGTATCTGCATTGCAGCGGGTGAAGCCAAAATATCCGCAGCCTGTCGCATGAGCCTGGCAGAGTCGACTTCGGCTCTGGCGGCAATAACTTTACTTTCACCAATCCTCTTCTGTTGGGCAGCGGAACTGAGACTGGCAGAAACCTCAGGACTAAAGATGATATCTTTGATGAGGATGCCTTCAATGGCAACACCCCATTTATCCGCAATGTCACCGACGATCTCGGCAATTTCAAAAGCGATAGCTTCGCGTTCTGTAACCACGGACTGCACAGCGCGAGCACCAACGACGTGTCGGAGAGTGGTTTGAGCCCGTTCGATCAAAGCTTGTCGAAGATCCGTGATTCCGAAAGCTGCGCGGTACGGGTTACAGATCTGGAAGTAAATGACAGAATCACTGCAGAAGAATCAAGTTCAGCCACGAATGTACTTTATGCTGGGAAAAAGAACTATACATTTCAACGTTGACGTTGTCCCGTGTTCTAAAGATTGAAACCTATTATTGAACGCTAACCTAACGACGTCACAAATACTCACATAACAGTTTGTCTTCCAATGGGCGATATCTGAATCTTCACATCCACAATCCGGAGAGATTCCGTACAGACATTGACTTGAACGAGACCTGGATCGACGGACTTGTAGAATTGGCCAAACCGGGAAACCAGGCCGACAGACCCTATTGTTTGACGTGCGAAATTAACGACAAATGGATATGGGGGGGAGTGAGAGTTTACACACCTTGTTGTACATTGCGGAAGGGATTGGGGCAAGGACAGCATGGAATCATTCCACAAAATCCTACGAGGGAACCGAGGCCTTGTAGGAGGGAACCATATATACCATGGGTGACCTAAAGATATCATTCATTTAGGGAGGTTAAGGGTGAATAGGAGAGCGACAAACCTCGCCAGTACCAAGATCCTGGGCATATGAAGGCTATGCGTTCCATATATTCCAGTAAAACCATTCCGGAACAGTTAGCGTTCAACTGACCTGCATTTCACTTCGCTTCAAAGGCTGCACCTGGATCATGTGGGATTTAGGCGGACCACCTTGGGGCATCTTCGTAGTCGCTCCTGTTGGCTCTTCGGTAACTTTGAAAGATGAATATTACAATGACAATCGTCGTCGAATTGACCTTACCGTTAGGGGAATCATGATCTACAACGTTGCGATGGGAGGAGCTAGGAGAAGGAACACGGTCCTTGCGGTCAACACCGTTGTATGACATTTCGTAAGATGAGGATGGAGGTGGAAACTTGGGAACCCGTCGAGCTTAAATACTGCAGGTGGGAGTTCGGGGACAAGATGCTGTCTCCCAACAATATACAGCTTTTGACAGTTTCGGCAAATAAGCGGCAAAGCCTTTTACAGCCAAGTCTCCCGACTAATTTCAGTTATATGTTCTACTAGACCCGCGATGGAGATTAATTCTCGGTATAGACGCTATTGTCACACACGGATCCACTGCGCCTTTCAGTATTTCTCAGCTAGCTTTTCGTGGTACCCACCAAGTACTTACTCTAAACTCCTTAGCCTGAGCCTCAACAGCTTTCTCTGACAGTGAAACATTCCAAATACCTGATACGAATCTTACCACCCAGTGTGTATTAAATCATTATGGGCGGTACTATTCGCGCAGCGTCGACACTGACGGGGGTGTCATCGTTAAACACTTCAATGCTCCATGAGAATCTTCTGCTACACGTCTGTCTCCTACTGCTGCGCAATGTTCCTGTGGAATGAGTAGGCCAAGTAAAAGGTTTATGAGAGGCTGCAAGGCTCATATGATCTCTCGACTAACTGCGCATTGTCCGTGACTGGTCATTGAAGAGAATACATCCACATCTAGGTCAGACTGGCAGATCCCAATTCCAACGAAGAGTTCGGATTGTGTGACTTAGTCAATTGTCGGACAGATGCGCAGCAAATCCTGCTGCCTGAAGAAGCAGGTGACCTACATCATGAACACTGGCAAAACATGATTCTTTTTAAACCATCAAGTCCCTCGTGTAACCTTACTGACGTCGTGATTGCGCTCTGTCACTGCACGCGCGAATACCATCTCAGGTCAAGCCTTGTGTAAACCTTCATCACACCCATCCGTCTTCGATAAACTAACACCAACTAACACCAGGCCCACTGTGCTTCAATGTCACCGGCCAGATGCCATCTAACAAAACTCAATGCGTGATTTCTCGGGTGTTCGAGTTTGTCATCCGAGGTGAGTGTTACCGGAAGAGTACGCGGATGAGGTGCATAATCGTTTGGATGAAGAGTGTAAATAGTGATAGTGAGGACTATGACGACGATGAGAGAACAGGACAAGGCCGAAAGGTAAACAAGACTCGTCGAGGATTAATAGACTGCCCCAAACGCACAGACCGGCGCTTCTGGTTCCCAAATGCTCTCTGTGACAGTGGTGTTGGACTCCGTCGGATGTACCGTAGGTGTATCGCAAGGCGATACGTTCGAGTCAGGAAATTTTACCGTTACCTAATCTGTTATATACTCGACGTCTCGTCGCCCGTCTCTTTTCCTCAGCCTTGTTCACTACGGCTGAGGTATGTTTCCCTTTACTTATGCTATATGCCTTTTATGCTCATATTACTTGTACCTATAGTTATCTCTTTAGGTATGAATACATGCTTAGCCTTGTTCACTACGGCTGAGTTATCTCTTTAGTTCCAACAGGTTATGGGCCCCGAGCCCGCCGAATAAACTCGCCGTTCTCAAGTGATTTAACCGAATCTTTTAATTCATCTTCCTCTTCGTTACCAACCTCGTCTCCTCACTATGTCTTACATATCGCCTTCGAACCCGTTGCCTCCTGTAGAGTCTGGATCCGAGACCGAGGGTGAAAACTCTTCGGCTATCACTGCTCCTCCTGCACATCCTTCCTTTCCTCGTCCACCTCATACAGCCGGAGTCCCGAACCCCAGGTTACCCTCATCGTGGTCCGCTCCTAGTGGCGCTAACAGTGCTTTCCCAAAGGATGCGGACGAGAAGCTTAAGGGTGAGTTGAACTTCGTGCCGTGGTCGAAGCTTTTTCTTGGTGCTGTGGAGTATATTGGGTGCAAGGATATCCTCTCAGGTAGGATCCCGTGTCCTGAGCCTACGACTGACGAGTATATCGTTTGGAACACCATGAACTCGTTCTTGAACGTCATGCTCTGCCGGTGTATCCATCCGAGCATGATTCCTTCCATCTCGAAGATGACCTCCGCCTGTGAGGCATACAACTTCATCGCTCGTACTCATGGTCCCCAGGGTTCCGGTCTTCTCATGGCTTTCTTCGTTCGACTTCGTCGAGGACTTCCGCTCAAACTGTCGCGACGTAGGCAGAAGCGACGAAGGGAAGCGATCAACGGCACAAGCACGAGCACAAACCTTAGTGTGAGTAACGCTCAACACACAAAGGCTAAAGGAGTAAATGATCTCAGCGACTGTGATAGCACGAAGGGCCAATCACAAGGGTCAGATAAGGCAAGCTAGTTCCCAAAGACCAAGTCAATATTGAGTGTAAACGAAGATACAAACACGAACCTAGTTCCCAAAGACCAAGAGGTCGAGATAGGGAACTGGTAGCTGTCTACTGCACTATATATACGAGTCTGAAACAATAGGAACCAGGGTAAGGGACAAGGGTAAAAGAACAAGGAACAAAGAACAAGAGTGCGAGAGTGAAATAGTGAAGAGCGAATGAGGAATAAGGAAAGAACAATAAACTAATGACAGCGCGAGAATGAGTGGTCAGATGAACAATGAGTAATGAACGCGGTCATGTGGTTACTAGAGCATGTGAAAATGAAAGAAAGAAAATGATGTAAGTACTTGGTTGTCACGACATTACCCCCCTTCTACAGTCGATGTCCCAGCGACCAGCTCTGTAAGGTTTTCATAGGCTTGCCAGGGCAACGAATTAAAAATGGCCGCCGAGATCTTCCGTGGCGCATTGGGGTGTGTCCGATAAAAGTCTGTAATTTCTTCGTCACTTGATCCCTTCACATTCTCCTCATTTTCCCAACTGTCCTGTCCTTCATCATAACCCTTCCATCGTACCAAAAATTGTAGCTTCTTCCATCGTCCATAAAACCTACTGTCCAAAATTTTGTCCACCTCATAGAACTCTTCCCCCTCCACGATCTCCGGATCCGGTGGTGGTGGCCTAACTCCATTAACCTCGTTCCCTTTCCATGGTGATAGTCGATTAACATGGATGTTGTCATGGATCTTCATCCAAGTTGGTAGGTTAAGGCGATATGTCAGAGGTCCGGTCTTTTCTGCTACTTCGAATGGCCCGAGTCGCCGACTCCCAAGTTTTTGATTTTTCTGTCGAATCTTTAGGTTCTGTAGCGATAGCCATACCGGTTGTCCAACTGTGAATGTCTGAACCTCCCTTGTGTCGTCTCCCTTAATACGCTCCTTACTCATCCTAAGAGCAGCCTCCGCATCCTCCCGGGCATGCTGTAGCAACGTCAACCGCTGATCAATTGTTGGGTACTTGTTCCAAACTTGGATCGGAATCGTAAATTCGGGGGTATATCCATAGAGGGTTTCGAATGGAGAATGATCGTGAGCGGAGTGAATTCGAGAGTTGATAACAAACTCAGCGGTAGGTAGTAGTTGATCCCAATCATCTTGTCGCCGGCTGATGTACATGCGAATGTATCGTTCGATCTCCTGGTTTGCTCGTTCCGTTTGACCGTTGGTTTCAAGATGGTATGCTGTTGTGAGTGCTGATTCTACCCCGAGTCGTTTCAAGAGTTGCCGCATTACATCTGCCGCGAATTGGGGGCCTCTGTCAGAAATGAACCGTCGAGGAAGACCATGAAGTCGGAATATTTCGCGGTAGAAGAAGTCAGCTACGCCATCGGCAGTGATTTCTGTTGTGGTTGGGAAGCAGTGGATCATCTTGGTATAATGGTCAACAAAGGTTATTACAGCATTATGTCCGTCCTGGGTCATGGGGAGTTCTCCGATGAGATCTACGCCAATATCCTGCCATGGACCATCCGGAACAGGAAGAGGCTGAAGCGGAGAGGAGTGGTGTGGATTGAGTCGTTTCCGTTGACAGAGGTCACATCCTTCTACATATTTGTCCACAAATGACCGCATCCCCGGCCACCAGTACTGCCTGCTAACGAGCTCTAACGTACCATGCATCCCCGGGTGTCCAGCTGTAGGTGAATCGTGGCATTGTACCAGTACCGCTTTCCGGAGATCCGGGTTGGGTGGTACGTATACCTTGTTTCGATAGTACACCAAACCATTGTCCTCTTTCCACTCATCCAATCCCCCTGTCAGCACTCGTGGTCCCTTCAGGCTCTTTAATCCATCCAATACCTCTGCCTCCCGTTCGCTAACCTCCCGGATCCGTTCAAGTAGGGGGTTTTGGAATAGTACCATGTGCGCCGCATTGATAAAGTGTTTTGGTTGGAGCACCGTTTGCTCCTTGTTGTCTTCCGCATCGATTACCTGATGGTGTGGCATCCGTGAGAGAGCATCGGCTTGTGTGTTCGCTTTCCCGGGACGGTGTGTGAGTCGGAAGTCGAATCGGGAAAGCCAGAGGGCCCATCTTGCTTGTCGACGACTAAGATCTTGTGCTGTCCTCCAGAACTCCAGGTTTTGATGGTCGGTGATGATTTCGAATGGTTCGGGTGAGCCTTCTAAATAGTGCCTCCAATCCTTGAGTGCTTCGATAATGGCAAGCATTTCCCTGTCGTAGATTTCGTAGTTCCGTTCCGCTGGGTTCAAGGATGCGGATCGGAATGCGACTGGGTGCCAAAGTCCATCATCCTGTAGTTGCAGCAGTGTACCCCCTGAGGCGAATCCCGAGGCATCTACTTCAATCCGTGTCGCCTTCCCTGGGTCCCATAAGACCAGAATCGGGGCTGAGGTGAAGGAGTCCCTTAATGTTTCGAATGCTTCCTGTTGTGCCGTCCCCCATTGCCATTTGATGTCTTTCCGTGTAAGGTCATTAAGTGGTCGCGCTTTCTTTGCAAATCCTTCAATGAACCGTCGATAGAAGTTAGCAAAGCCCAAGAAACCTCGAAGATCGCGGAGTGAAGTAGGGACTGGCCAGTTTTTCACCGCTTCAATCTTTACTGGGTCCATCCGTACCTCCCCTTCACTGATGACAAGTCCCAGGTATTCAATGGACGTTTGTTCGAACTCGCATTTTTCGGGTCGTAAGTAGAGGTCATGTTGAGCCAGACGGGTGAGGACTTCGTGAACCACGGTTCTGTGTTCTTCCAGGGTTTCGGTGAAGATGAGAATATCATCTAGATATACAGCCACCTTTCCTGAGGCAATCAAATCAGCAAAAATTGAGTTCATGAGGGCTTGAAACGTAGCGGGCGAGTTTGTTAGGCCAAAGAACATGACCAAGGGTTCGAAGAGTCCTCGGTTAGTTGCAAACGCTCCCTTCCACTCATGTCCTTCCTTCACCCGCACATTGTTGTATCCCCAACGTACGTCGAACTTGGTAAATATCTTTGATTTTCGTAAACGGCTGATGATGTCGGTAACTAGAGGGAGGGATATCGGTTTTTGATAGTGTATTCATTCAACCGTCTGTAGTCCTGTACGAAGCGAAGTTTCCCGTCCTTCTTTTTGACGAAGAAGACCGGAGATGCTAGTGGAGATTTGGAGGGGCGGATATACCCTTTCCGTAGGTTTTCTTCCAGGAATCGGTCTAGTTCCTCCTGTTCATTGGGCGACATCGGATAAATCTTGGTGCGCAAGGTTTCTGGTGCATCGGGTTTCAGATCAATAGCGTGGTCCCATGGCTTGTGTTCTGGTAAGCGTTCGGATTCCTTTTCTGAAAAGACTTTAGCATGTTTCTGATAGACAGAGGGTACCATTTCCTCGAAAGTCTTTTGTGGTTTATCCTTATTTGCTGCTTCGGCCAGTTGTTGGGAGTAAGTATATCCAGCTGCGCACCACAGTTCTTCCGATGTGTGACCAATAATACCTGCACGTAACAATGCTCTCCTCCTCTTCCGATTACCAATCAGTCGGTACACGGGTGTGCCTTCCTCGTATTCAAGAGTTTCCACTGGTTCCTCAAGCTCGTCTGTGGGTGATGGTGGCAGGGGGACATGTTGCGGGTTGATCTCCAGAAGTCCCTCAGTTGTTCCTCCAATATTACCTTCCTTTAATTCGGGGATCTCCTCGATAGTCATGGTCGGCGGTTTGGTGGTTAGTTGCGTCAGCCGTCCTTTCCTCCAGTCTATATCAGGGTTGACCTTCCGAAGCCAGGGAAGTCCGAGGATAATATCTTCGGAGCCCAGGTTAGTGACCAGGTATTCGAGAGGTTGAGGTGGGTTCTGGTCCACGGTTGAAAGGAGCCGTGCAGAATGGGTAATTTTGCCCGCATTGTTGAGCGTTCCATCAATATTGTAGAGAGTGATGGGATGAGAGAGGGGACGTGTGTGGATGTGGTGCTTATCTACAAAGCGTTGGTGTAGGAATAGACCTGTGGCCCCAGAATCTATCATTGCTGCATTATTGGTACTCTTGAATCTTCCTTGTAGCTTAATCGGTACGCGAAAATGGGAAACATCGCTGAATTGAGTGGAACCGAGGATACATGAGGAGATAGAATCGTAAATAGAGTACAGTTTGGGGAACCCGGCAGCAGCCGAGTCAGGTTCCCACTTTAAAAATTCTGCCGGAGCTCTGAGATTTGGTCCGCCAATGCTTTCTGATTGTCCGTTAACTGCTGTAGAATCGAGGAAAAGTCGGGGAGCGGGGTGGGTGTAGCAGCAATAGAGGTGGCGGGTTCGGCAATGATAGAAGTGGCGGCGGCAGTACGAACCGTGTTCGGCCTAGGGAGACCCATGAACTTCCTTCGACAAACTGTGGCTATGTGTCCCGTAAGTCCACAGTGGCTGCAGATGTCCCGTTCATGGTGTCCATCCGCTTTTCGATGGTTCTTGGATCCGCATCCATAGCATTTCCCTGTCATGAACCGTCGATAGTCCTCTGCCGATCGTCCTGTGCTAGTGGCATCCACGTCCATGGCAAACGGGTCCCGGGCCGGAGTGAAGGGAGTAGGGTGGAAGGAACCTGTATTGTGGGCGGAGGAGTAGTTTACCAAGTTTTGCCCCTTCTCTCGAGCACGCTCGATTTGTCTGTTATCGATTCGGATGGACTCTTTGATTAGTTTATCCAGTGTGTCTGTATCCGCTGCCGAGTTGACAAGGCCATCTTTGATGCGTGCCGCCAGGTGTTGATAGAATCGATCTCGGAGATCTGGATCGGAATATCCTGTACGACTAGAGTACTGTTTAAAGGAAGCAGCATAAGCGGCCACGGTAGTCTTCCCTTGAAACAGGGTTTTTAAGGCGTCCTTGGCATCTACCACCGGGTTTACTGTCTCGAAACGGGCTTTGAAGGCATCCTTGAACACCTGCCAGGTAGGGTAGACAAGAGTGTCGACGGCACCACTGGCTACCTGGCTGATGTTTTCAGAAACTGGGGTGGCCCAGATTGCCGCATCACCTTCAAGGAACGAAATCGCGGATTTGATGCGTTCCCCTTCATTTGTGTGCAGTGTTTGTACCCCATTGGCCCATAGCTCGAATGCCGCTATGAAGCGACGAGCGTCATCACTTCTCTTCCCATCATAGGGCTGGGGTTTGCTGACCCCTTTGTTTGTGCTGATGTTTCTTGTCATAGTCGATACTACTGCCTGGAGCTCTGACTGCTGACGAGCAAGCTGTCCAATCAGATTTCCAAGATCTTGGAGGGAGAAGTTTTGTGACATTTCGGAAGTGGGATTGAGTGTAGTTTCGGGTTCAGGTTCAGGTTCTGATTCGAGTTCTGGTTCTGATTCTGATTCAGACGAAAGTGCCGCAATAGTAGTGGTTACTAATGCGGGAGAAGCACGGGAGCTAGGATTCGAAGATCGTCCTACTCTAGTGAAGGCTGCAGTAGGTTCAGGTACTACTGGAGTAACGGGTCGTGAGATACGGATGTGACGACCAGTTGAGTCGTAGTCTTGTTCAATTGGTAGTGAGTATCGATTGGGACAGGGGTTTTCGTCACAAGGTTCCCAATGTAAGTTGTCTTCGTCTTCAGTTTCCCAGTGAACGTCACAATGTTCTACAGTGTCGAATGCGTGGTAGTTTTCTGAACAGTCAGAGTTAACTCCGAAAGTCGGCGTGGTGGCAGTATCAGGTGGAGAATCGGCGGACTCCGATTTCCACTCCTCGTAAGATCAGTGGTAGAGCTGATGGTACGAGTAGAAGATCTCGACCTAATGTCGCGACGTAGGCAGAAGCGACGAAGGGAAGCGATCAACGGCACAAGCACGAGCACAAACCTTAGTGTGAGTAACGCTCAACACACAAAGGCTAAAGGAGTAAATGATCTCAGCGACTGTGATAGCACGAAGGGCCAATCACAAGGGTCAGATAAGGCAAGCTAGTTCCCAAAGACCAAGTCAATATTGAGTGTAAACGAAGATACAAACACGAACCTAGTTCCCAAAGACCAAGAGGTCGAGATAGGGAACTGGTAGCTGTCTACTGCACTATATATACGAGTCTGAAACAATAGGAACCAGGGTAAGGGACAAGGGTAAAAGAACAAGGAACAAAGAACAAGAGTGCGAGAGTGAAATAGTGAAGAGCGAATGAGGAATAAGGAAAGAACAATAAACTAATGACAGCGCGAGAATGAGTGGTCAGATGAACAATGAGTAATGAACGCGGTCATGTGGTTACTAGAGCATGTGAAAATGAAAGAAAGAAAATGATGTAAGTACTTGGTTGTCACGACACAAACATAACCTAGCCTCTCTCAAGGAGCATCTCAACAACTTCGAGTCTGCCTTGATGAGCATCCGGCTAGCTGGGCACACTGTTGATGAAGGTTTCGCTTCCGCCATTCTCGTTACCACTCTCCCCAATGAAGAGGGATCACCTGGTTCGTGGCACCAGTGGATCTCGAACTTCAAAATCACTTCCCGTACCACCATCGCATCGACATCTGCTAAGATCATGGGAGCGTACCGTTCTGCTCACCCCGAGGAAGGTGGTGATCGCGGTTCGAGTTCTTCACCTAACGTCGATGTCGAGTCCGCCGCTGTCCTCATGGAACGTGCCTTCGCTGCCCAAGGCAAATTCTACTGTACGAACTGCCATACAAAGGGACATTCGAGGGACTACTGCAGGCAGCCTGGCGGTGGGAAGCATATTCCAGGGGGAGTCGGGAACGGAAAGAAGAAGGGGAAGAAGGGTAAGGAAAAAGCCCATCTAGTGGATAGTGGGGGTGGAGGAGACACTGAGCGGCCTTCCTCCACGAATTTTGTATCTCTTTCCGACGCAGATGCTATTGATTTTTCCGCTTATCCTGCGTCCGATTTGCCTGCAAGTTCGAATCCCCTCCAGCCTATTTCTGAGTCAGTGTATCCAGCTGGTACTACTGCCGATAGGCCTCCCATCATCATAGATTCCGGTACAACATCTCACATTCATTCTGTCCGTTCAGACTTCACTTCCTATCATCCGGCCATCTCCCAGAAAGTAACTGGATTTGGTTCTGGTACGATGAAGATCGCTGGTCGTGGTATAGCTGTTTTTCTTGCTCGTCGTCGTCGCAATATGCGGCCGGTTTGTCTTTCACTCAAGGACACTGCTTGTGTTCCAGACTCGTCCCCTACCCTCATTTCCGTTTCACGCCTTGATGAAGCCAAGTGCTACACCGTTTTTGGTAACGGGAAATGTGTGTCTTTTGCTAAAAATGATGCTGGTGCTTTCATAGAGCAGCTCATTGATAACGAGGACGTGGTCTTGACAGGAACCAAGGATGACTCGAGGCTCTACCATCTCGACTCTGCTACACCAACCTCTGCGTTCGCTGCTACTTCATCCCCAGATTCTACCGACAAACCTCCACTGTACTCGAAACTGGTACAGCTCCATCGTGAGTTGGGACACCTCAACTATCCAGCTTGTCGTGCTTTATACCGTTCAGGTCAGTTGGAGGGGAAGACAGTCAAACTTACGGCCACAGAACTAGCTGCAGACCCCCCTGTCTGTGATGCTTGTGCTCAAGGGAAGCTCACCCGTGATCACTTTCCACCTTCGGACTCAAGAGCTTCAGAGCCACTGGCCTTGGTCCATTCGGATCTTTGGGGACCCGCTCCGGTTACATCTTTCAAAACCGGTATGCGATATCTCATCACTTTCCTTGACGATCACTCCCGTATGGCTTGGGGTTACCTCCTAAGACGAAAGAGTGATGCTTTCACTGCCTTCAAGATGTGGTTGGAGGAGGTCGAGAGGACAACTGGTCGGAAGTTGAAGGAGTTCCTCACTGATAATGGTGGTGAGTACCTTACCACCCAGTGGATTAACTTCATGAAGGAACGGGGTATTCGCTGGACTAACACTACAGCGAGAACCCCGGAACAGAATGGGCGTTCTGAACGTCTCAATCGTACAATCTTTGACCGCGTCCGGACCATTCTCATTGACTCTCACCTTCCTCTGTCTATGTGGAGCTATGCCGTCGGATACATTCTCAGTCTCCGCGCGCGCTGCTACGCTCGACCTCTCCCCCCAGGGGAGACACCTTACCATCTTTGGCACCGAAGGGACCCTGATCGTCGAAAGTTCCATCCTTTTGGATGTAAAATTTGGGCCTACAATGACGAGCAGGATCACAAACTGGATATACGTGGAGTTCCAGGTTTCTTTTTAGGTTTCGATGAGACTCGGTTGGCTTACCAGGTCTACGTTCCTAGTAAGGGTGTTCGTTCTGCAATTTCTGTGAAATTCGATGATAACACTAATGGGAACGAGCTTTTGAGATCCGGGGGGGAGTCATATGATTATCCATCTCTCAAATTCTCGATGACTGAGGATGATGATGATACACCTCCTCTACCGCCTTCTCCACGACCACCGAGTCCACCACCAGAACCTGAACCTAATCCCAATCCTATTCCTCCTACACCCGTCACTCCTCCTCTTCCTCCTCGTGCTACACGTCCTAATCCACGTATGCCGTCTAACGCTACTCCGGTCAAGACGCGTTCACAAGCACGAGCGGAACTGCAAGATCCCATCTTAGGTGACCTTCCTGATCTCACTGATTCAGAATCCGGGTCCGAGGATGAGGGGGAGCAATCCGATTTTGCCCATCTTGCCCGAGGTGATGTACCATTCAACCTCAACCAAGCTTTCAACTCTCCTGACCGCCTAGAGTGGAAGGAAGCTTGTCATTACGAGCTCAACCAGCTTACACAAACTGGTACCTATTCTCTCGTTCCTCCACCACCGGACCGTCAAGCTACAGGTACGCGTTGGGTATTCGCTGTGAAGCGTAATACAGACACTCGAGAGATCGAAGGTTACCGCGCCCGTGTTGTTGCTCAGGGTTTTACCCAAGTTCCCGGTGTCGATTTCTTCGATACCTATGCCCCCACTGCTCGAATCGAATCCATTCGTGGTATTGCAACCGCTGCTGCCATCCTGGACTGGGAAATTCATGTGGTAGATGTGAAATCTGCTTATCTGAACAGTACCATCCCGGAAGACCAGCCAGCGTATGTGAAGCAACCACCTGGATTTGCAGTTCATGGGAAAGAGGACTGGGTGTGGAAACTCAACAAAGCACTTTATGGACTCAAACAATCTGGGTATCTCTGGTATGAGAAACTCAAAGGTGTTATGGTCTCGCTTGGTTTCCACGTCTGCAAATCTGACCCTTGTGTATTCATCCGCCGATCTGATTCTGGAGTTCTCATCGTCACCACTCATGTTGATGATCTTACCCTTTTTGGCAGTTCACCTTCGGAGATTTCACGCTTTAAGTCTGAATTCAAAGATCATTTCGAGATTTCAGACAAAGGCGAGATCTCTCAACTGCTGGGTATGACTGTCACTCGTGATAGAAAAGCTCGTACCATCTCTTTCTCCCAACGGTCATACATCTCATCTCTCATTTCGCGTTTTCGACTTGATGATGCTCATCCTGTCTCGACCCCAATGGAAGCTAAGGTGCTCACCAAAGCTGACTGTCCCGAAGATGGCTCTCCTGAACAGAAGGCAATGCGCTCTATACCCTACGCTGAAGCAGTAGGCTCTCTCAATCATGCCGCTGTGATGACACGACCCAATATCACTCGGAGTACTCAACAGGTTGCACAATTTATGCAAAATCCCGGTGATTCTCACTGGCGTGCAGTAAAACGAATCATCCGTTACCTGAAAGGAACTCTTGATTTTGTCCTTGTTCTAGGTGGTACAACTCCGAACTCTCTCCGTTTTTATGCCTATACAGATTCGAACTTCAATGAGAACCCTGACCATGGTCGTTCGATATCTGGTGCAACTCTCACGTTTGGTAAAGGTTCGTTCTCCTGGTTTGCTCGTAAACAGACTGCTGTTGCTACTTCGACTGGAGAAGCCGAATACTATGCGGGAGGTTCTTGTGGAAGAGAGGTTGTGTGGTTCCGCCAACTCTTGGAAGAACTTGGTTTTCCCCAACGCGAACCAACAATCATGCGCGTTGATTCCACTTCGGCTCTTAACAACATGAACTCGACTCAGATCACAAATGCCAACAAGCATATTCGGATTCATCGTCACTGGATTCGTGAATCTATACTTGAAGGTGATATTGCTACAGCATTAGTGCCGTCGAAGGAAAATCTAGCCGACATTTTCACTAAAGCTCTCAGTGGGGATGTTCATCGGAATGCAACTCGTCAATTGGGACTTGTCCCAACTAGATCTCGTTGAGGGGGAGTGTTGGACTCCGTCGGATGTACCGTAGGTGTATCGCAAGGCGATACGTTCGAGTCAGGAAATTTTACCGTTACCTAATCTGTTATATACTCGACGTCTCGTCGCCCGTCTCTTTTCCTCAGCCTTGTTCACTACGGCTGAGGTATGTTTCCCTTTACTTATGCTATATGCCTTTTATGCTCATATTACTTGTACCTATAGTTATCTCTTTAGGTATGAATACATGCTTAGCCTTGTTCACTACGGCTGAGTTATCTCTTTAGTTCCAACAAGTGGTTCCACTCCGGGACCAAAGCTCAGAACAGGAATGGGAGGAGATTAGACAATGGAATTCGAGGATGAGTCTTAACGTAGCGATCTAACCAAAACCTCACTTCCTTTTTCACACTATCGCAATCTTGAATTGCATATGACAGAAAATGTTCATGATAACCTTCCTTGAATGACACGAAATTCTCGCCATTGAACTTCTAGTCTTGGATAGAAGTGTAGTTTCTAGGTGTTGATGAAGTTATTCTGACTTGGAATTGAAGCGTTACGGGACTTGTTTTATTTTTTGAGTTTTTTAATCACTATAATCTGTGTTCGTTTAACTTCGTTATACATTGTTAAAGCGTGGGGCCTATAACCTGACGGAACGAGTAGATATAAGTATCGAGTTCGGTACTGTAGATAAATATGAAAATAGTGAAATAGTACACACCCAAGAATATTGAAACATAATAATGAAACGAAGAAAAAATAGTAAGTATGAGGAGGAATTGAGAGGGCAGAGGGGTAATGATAAGAAAAAAAGAAGTGGAAGTCTGTAGGCGATTGTTCATGGATCTGGAAGACACTCGGGGACTTCTACTTCGACATCCAGCATCTCGATGATAACTCTATTGTATAGGGGCAAGTTGTCGCGTTCATAATCACGCGAAGCGTTATACCCACGTGAGTGTAATTTGTGACTTTGATTTGCCTCTCCATCAGGAAAACCCCAACTGTCAAAATATGACAAAGTTTGTCATATTTTGACAGATTTTACCTGAATATTGCAATATCATTCAAATATGACAATATATGACAATATGGCAAAATATGGCAATATAGGCCAGCCCCCGAAAAGATCCTGTAAGATTCTGTAAGATTTTGGAATATTTGGTTCAACATCTTACCGTTTTTCATTGAAATATTTCTCAAATATGCATCAATTGTGCGTGAAAAGTAATAAATAGTGCATTGCAATATATACAGTATACAGCATGAGATGTACAGCAAGACTCGATGACACCACATAGCGAAACAACCAATTGACACTACTCCTCCATACCCTCAAAATCCAACTTGTCCGTCGTCTCGTTCTCAGTCTTGTTCTGATCATTGAAAAAACAGTGCTCGGACGTTGGCCATCTATCAATTGGAAACAATCAGCACAAAGCGAAATTGATTAGACATTGAGAGAATATGCACTCCGTAATCAACGTCTTCTGATACAAGATCATTGAAGTACAATCCAGCATCCGCATTGCCAATCTTCAGTGACACGCTCATATTGGAGAGCATGGACCGAGTGTCGTTGATGAAGCCGAGCAAAATCTGAGCACCGGTGTTACCAATATCACTATTGGGATCTGTACCACCATTGTCATCTAAATAGCTAAAACGATCAACTCAATCAGTGTTCAGCTTCGACTGAGTATGTGAGACTTTGTACGCACTCGAGGATGAACTCATTCCCAACTGTGACTCCAGCAATGTGATCCGTACTGAACGTCTGGATCGCGCTCTGTATGGCTGACTTTTGACGGTCGTAAGCTTCACCATTGTCAGTTGCTTCAGGATAATTGGCGATATAGACAGTCATATTGACTTTCGTAAGTTGTATGGCATTGAGCTAAAATAAAAAAGAGCTCTGTGAGAGTGCGAGTGCAGTACTTAGCGCACTCACCACAAGAGCGGTGGTATTGCAATCAGCACCATAGACTCAGATACGCTGTATAAGAATGAAACAATGAAAGATAGTGAAAATATGCAAACTTACCATTGTGAGCTGAGAAAGAAGCTGAATATCTGTAACTACGTCCAAGACTGTCAACGCCAAAAGACACAACAGCAAAATCAGAATTGCGCACATAGTTTGGCACCGCAATCACGATACAAAGTGCCCTCGGGTGTATACGCTATACCCCAAAAGCTTTGCTTCAAACTTGAGTCCTTCGTGAACTGACTTGGATCTCCGGAGATAATATCGTCGCTGGAGAGGAGCTATTTTTGCGAGATAGGACAACACTGAGGATAATCGCGACTATGATAGCAACGATAATGGCCATCAAGCCACCTAAGACCTTCAAACAACGATGAGAGAAAACACCAAATGGAGTACAAGAGAAACAGTCCCATTTTTTCCTGTTACCCAACCTCGTGTGATCGATCCAGGCGGGCTAGAGATCTGGTACAAATGTTGTTCAAGTACGCCGGAATCCATGCAACGTAAATGGGAAGCCAAGAAAGCGGCTTAGCTCCTCCATATCCTGAGACAGTTGTAGCTGACAGCTCAGGTTCCAGACTGGCTTGAGATTTTTAAAAGATGTGACATTGTAAAGTGACATGCAGGGGCCATGGTGGTCTGAGAGAAAGTAAACAAAGCGAAAAAAATCTGTTGAACTGGCGGGTGAAAATCACGTGACTTTTATACATGACTTATCGGTAGTCATGTGATATTTTGATTAGCTCTATAAGGATAATCTCGAAGTATTTCAGGAGCTATATCCGCTCGATGGATTTTTTTTCTCATCCCGGTGTGTTTAAGAAAGCAAACAAGCTATGACATATCTCCATGTTGCTTCCAACCACAAATACTACTAGCCTTGAACAGGCACATAACTCAGCTTTTTAATTCATAGCAGATAGGTAGTAGTAGTTCAATCAGCTTGTTCAATACATGATCTTCAATGATGTGAGATTTTTCATTATTTATGAAGAAGTATGGCAAGATCTTTACAAATCTGACAGCAACTGTAAAATTATGCTGAACTATGTACTACTATGTACTACTAGGTAAAACTTTTCCTAAATCTGACAGAGTCTTACCAATCTGTCAAAATATGACAAAGTTTGTCATATTTTGCCATATTCTGACAGTTGGGGTTTTCCTGATGTCGTTAACTCGAACCCCAATGCTCTGGCTACTGAAAGCTGAACCTGACTCGCGCATAGTCAAGGGAAAGGATGTCAAAGTGCGGATCTCTCTGTCAATGTATAGCTACGCCTTGTGCTCACAATCACCAGTTTAGTGTTGATGATTTTGAATCAGTAAAGACTTCCCCCTGGGAAGGTGTTCGAAACTACGAAGCCAGAAATCTCATGAAGGAGATGAAGTCTGAAGAACAGGAAAGCTTCAAAGCTTGCTTTTGGGATGGAAGATGCGCTGGTCTGACGCGTTTCATGCTCACAGGCGTTGTTCTACCATTCCAATTGTAAGAATCCAGGTGCGCGCTGTTTCCTTTGGCTTGCTTCTCGGTCTGTTCATATTAGCGATAGGAATTGCCGCTTTTGCTGAGGTGAGCTCTCAACGAGCTTCGTAAAACCTGGGCCACAGTTAATAACTCGGCAGGTGTCGACGGAAGCGTATCCTGACCGTCAGTTTACTTGTTTTTAATCCTTGATTCTTCGCTGGTTTTTACCTTGTGTTTAGACACAGCTTGGGACTCGTGAGCTCTTAGTCACATTGCTACTCGTGTCTTCATTGATCGTTGGCCGGTAGGTCTCATCCATACTATGACCCGGTATGTAAAGCTTCATAAGTTCCACCAGTTTGCGGACCCTAACGATCAATCTACCTACAGAAATCCGACAAATCGTCACCCAAATGGTTCATGGTCGACCTTACGTTCAAATCACGGGCTCAGCATTTTGTCTCTCTTACTCTATTAAAATACATCTCAGAGCATGTGGATGACCTTCCGGAAGAACTTGAATACATTGGGTCCGAAGGCGCAAAAGCTATCAAGGGTAAGAATCATATATCTAATCATTAGTCTTGGTTTCGACGAACTTCAGGTATGGATTTGATCAATCGTGGTCGTCTCAGCGTTCAACGCATCCAAAAGCCTGTTCGGGATGTAATCAAACTATTGGCTGAACGAGGCGGTTGGGATGAATTAATGTTCGGTAAAGGAAAGGGAAAGTCCAAGGGTGCAGGATCGGGGAATGTCTCCAAGAATAGAAAAAACAAAGGCAAAGAGTCAACCAGGGTACTAAGAACACTCGCAATAAGAAGAAAGATGTTGCGGAGAAGGAGGAAGAGGACGTTGAATCGGAGGATCAGAGAGAGGAGAATGAGAAGGATGGATACAATCAGAAATCTCCACCTGGAAAAGCAGATGGCAAGGGCAAGGGGCGGAAAAGGAAAGCCGAAGGTAACGAGCACGTGGACCAACGACCTGCAACACGAGCGAGGACACGAAGTTGATTGTGTTTTACCCTGCTCATATGAATACGAGAAGGATTGGCCTCAACCATATCCTTATCTTTGTTTGACACCGCTAATCTTGGTCAAAACTTCATAAGTTCGGGCTTACATCAATCAGTAATACTGGCGAGCGAAAAAATTTTACCTGGGTCCAATAGGTTAGTAAGGGCCAACTCTTAGAAGAGTTGTTGTCGATTTCGAAGAGCGTGAGCAGGCTTGTTGGAAAGCTAGAAAAAAGGCAGGCTTTAAGCGTCCGAATAGCTGCTAGTGAGCTTCAAAACGAGAAGCTCAAGAATGTGCGGTAAGATTTACATCACAAAGCGTATCGGAAGCCAAATTATGTACCCGTTGCCGAAGGCTGACTGTCCAATCACAGTTCCTCCATCATCCCCGGTCTCTTATACTCAAATAATTGCGATGTACTTCAGCTTTCTCGGTTCCATCTTTCATTTTATCCTCGGGAGTCTTGTTCTGGACATTCCTTGATTCCTCATTACGCGGTAAAGTAAGCCATGGGCTCTTCCTTCAGTTCTGCAACCAAGCCCAAGATTTTCTACCCACCCTCTCCCGAGGAAATACTTGTGAAGAAACCTGGAGGAGGAGTCGGACCCGAGTCGTTGTCAAAACTCGTTGAAGAGCATTGTCCGAGCTTGAGAAAAGAGTTTAATCCTCCATGGTGGCTGAAGAGGTGTGTTTCCTCACTTCCGGGTTGGGCATCGCAGTCTTACACGATTGGATAGTGGTCATCTACAGACCTTGTTCAGTGTCGCTGGCGACTTTACAAATGTAGACAAAGTGGTGTATGCGAGGTATTTGCATTCACCCTTTCTGGAATATGTTGATTCTTCTAGCTATTTGCAGAACTTACCTTCGCTTAATGGACGGTGGTACATTGTTCGTGCGCTTCGTGATAACTACGCGCTTTGTGTTCTCTCTGACTGGTTCGAAGAGGGCTCGATTTTACACCGCCTGGTAGCACGTTCCCGGACGATGCCCCGATTATCGTCGTTTGTCACGGCTTGACTGGAGGTTCATCCATTCAGAACCTTTACCTTTCGGTACCCTCTAATCACCGTTTTTAGGCTCGTACGAGGCGTATGTTAGAGCTGTTCTGGCACCAGCTTGCGCGCCTGTATCGGAGGGAGGTCTCGGATACCGTGCAGTGGTCGTGAATTTCCGTGGATGTACGTCTCCTATCAATGCCTACCGTCGCGCAAGCTCAAATCATGGCCACAGGTGCTGGCGTTCCAGTGACTTCCAAACAACTTTATTCCGCGGGATGGACAGAAGATTTACGGATGGCGACTATATATCTAGCACACAAATACCCAAGAGCACCTCAATTGGGTCTTGGTTTTTCACTTGGAGCAAATGTCATGGTTAGATATCTTGCGGAAGAGGGAGAAAGAAGTCGGCTGGAATCTGCTTGCGTACTTGGCAACGTGAGTCATACAATCATAACTCTTGCTCTTGTCGCTGACGAACGCGTGGTTCGAATTCAGCCTTGGGATTTGGTGAAAAACAACTGGGCGTGAGTTGTTCCCTTCTGTTACTTCGGTCCAAAACTCAAACAATCGCCTTCAAGGCTCGAACACACATTTCTGGGAAAACAGATCTACTCAAAGGGCATGGCAAATAACCTTGTGAATGTTCTCAAACTACACTCTAAAGCATTAGAGAAAGTTGATCCCCCAACGCCATCTCCTACCTCCAAATACGAACCAGATTCCACCCAAGCTTCCCTTGTCTGCGCCGCGTATCACGCTGCGTTGGCTTTACGTAGTCCCCCATTAAGCGTGTTCGACAATACTTTTACTCGTGTCGGTGGAGGTGGACCCCCGGTCTGGCCATTGGCTTCTGCAGATGCATATTACAAGCATTCCTCCAGTCATCATGTCGTTCCTCAAGTTAGAAAACCCCTCCTAGCGATCAATTCCACCGATGATCCTGTCGTCGTTCACGCACCAACAAGTCCTGAGGAAGTCGGTTCTGGGTACACCGTTGTCGTATTGACAGATGGGGGTGGTCATCTTGGCTGGTTTGAGCCTTCTTCTGGACAGGTACTCGTTGGGACTGACGTTTCGAAACTCCACCTACGGAGATGGATGACAAAACCGGCATTGGAATGGTTGCGTCTTGCTGCTGAGGTATTGGTTCATGGTCATCCGGATCATCCACCAAAAGATATTATCGTGGATGAGAATGGGTGGATTCGGGAAGTGAATGGGGCCAGGGAAGGATTAGGATGTAGGATGGTAGATGGTGGGGATTTGATTGATGGAACAGAGCTCAAGAAGGAGCCGGGGATGCTGCAGGGCTTGTGAGTTTCCGTTGCATGTTTTTTGTTTTCTTGTCTGCATATAGAGAATCCTATTGGACGTTCAAATTGCATATCATGATTGAATGGTGGATCCGTCGCTCGAGAAAGGCAACATCGGGATCCTCATGGCTGAGCGGCGATAGTGTCTCTCAGCAAATTTTCATCTTGAGGTTACTTTTGTCCAGAATGCTTGAAGTTTTATGGACGGTACATGGAGATTCGTTCTCCACCTTTACAAAATAATCCGGCGTCAAATAGCGAAACTTTGGACTGAAGCTGTGTAGACATGACAGCCGATGGGGTAAGTTCGGTCTCGCTTGGAACAATGTACATCAAAGTTGTACACGCTTCTAAGAATAGATAAAAAGGCAAGAAACGAGGGCTTTCTTTACAGCTGGTCTTCCTGAAACTTTTGCTTCTTTGCTGGTCATAGAAGTCTTCATTTCTTTCAAGTCCCCTCATCCGTCTATCTCTTCAAGTCCGCTCATACATTGGCACTCTCTCTGTAAGATGTAATCTAGATAACGTTTCCATTTTGTCACTCATATTGTGGGATTAGGCCTTTCCTTCCAAGAGACAAACGCGTTTTGCTCTGAATGTAAATTCCATCCACAAATCTCAGCTCTGTTCATTCATTCTGATTACCGTTGGCAAGTAGCTAACTATAAAACCTTGAACGCTCAAGTTTTAGCAAGTTACACACGTTCAAATTCTTTATCGTAAGTCAAGCGTTAACCTCATAAGAGTTTATTTCCGTTAACACTCAGTCAATCACTAGACACCTCTCTGCATATCAACAACCACTACAATGCGCTCTGGAATCGTCTCCCTCATTTTAGCTTTCTCTTGTGCTGTGAACGCTATGCCTACAGTGAGTTGTTCATAACCTCTTCTCATTCTTCGAGCTGATGCTGAATTCTTAATTCTAGATTTTGACCTCTCCTGACCATCGAAGCGGTACTCACGTTATGTCCCGGGATCAAGGACAAAAAATAATTTGGTATTTCCTCATACCAGATGGCGCAAAGTTCGTCAACGATAACCATGTTGGAGCACAGACGGCGGCCGAGAGTATCATGGGTGCATTGCTTTCGTACAATGGCACCCCTCGTCGTAAGATTGGCACTGCCGACTTTGTTGGTGATCCTGATCACTTCAATTTCAATATTGAGTCCAGCGCCACGATTGACTTCGTAGACTGCCCGTGCAAGGGACGTTTGGACTTGGATAGAACAACGGGCGAAGGCGAGATGAGACTTAATGGTAAAAATACTCGTGGTTATAAACGACTTGATTTCACGTTCAAACTAGTAAACACCCGAGTAGGCTAGACAAATACATATCGCGTATTATTAAAATCCAAGTTCTGCGCACATCTTCATCAATCGTATTTCGTATGCCGGAGGGCTTTGCACATAAGCTGCACATTTGCTTCGCCGGTTCTCCTTGTCTTTTTCTGATTAGCTATAGGCTGAGATTGTGGGGGCCTGATTGATGGAACAGAGTTCAAGTTTGGGATGCTGCATGGCTTAATGAGCGCTTCCATTGTAGCTTTTCTCTCGAGTTCTTTCTATTTTATCTGTATGGGAATCCTATTGAACGTTATAATTATCAATGACATAGAGACTACCAGCGCGTCTTGTCCACAATCTGTGGTTGCCGTTGTTGCTTTTATGCCACGTCGTGAAGGAGCCTCTGCTAGCGAGCGAATTTCACCAGCTTGCTGTAAACGAACGACAAAGAGACCAAATTTTCCCTAGTATCTGCTTCCTGACTTTCCAAACCTCTCAGTAGGCAGACTTCATATTTTCCGCCGAAATAACTCCGTGTGCTCAGCGAGATATAAAACCCTGAGCTCAAACTTGGAACGTCTTCTTGGATCTTGTTTCTCTCTCTCATTATGCCGTTTCACGGTACTTGTCTCTGCGGAGGAATCACCTTTCAGGTTGATGAGAATCCAGTAGTGTGAGTGAACACCAACCGAGTCAGCCTTGGGAACCTTGCAAACACCTGCTTGGCCTTATATCTAGGATAAGCTGCTGCCACTGCTTGAACTGTAAAAAGTACACAGGCACCGTTTTTACCACAAATGTCGTTTTCCCAACTGGAGTCAGTTTTTCCAGATTATTCATTTCGCATACCAAAGTCTTAACTTCTTTCGACTCACAGTCTTTGACCATGACCAAAGGAAAAGAATTGCTGAGCACTTTCCGAGACGGTGCACAAGATTCGGGCAATGCACTCCAACGAAATTTCTGTAGTCGATGTGGCTCTCCCCTCTATAACGATGGTGGAGATTCTGGCAAAACGCTTGCTGTATTTTACAGCGCGTTGATTGATTTTGGTACTGAAGATGAAAAAGACAGGAAACCAGAGGTCGAGTATTATACAAAGGATAGGGCTGCATGGGTACACCCTGTAGAAGGTGCAAAACAAGCCAGAACTAAACCAGGCAGAGAGATTTAGGAGATGTACGAATACTTTCCATGTGTCTCCCGTTACAATGTTTTCCAATGTTGGACCGCTGAAATCTTTAGCTATCGTCCTGCCTAAAGTATGTATAATTCGTTGGTACTCGAGTATGTATTGAGGCGCAATGTGCGCCACAAACGCCTGTGGGCGCTAAACTCATCCTTCCCAAGTACTACCATCTTGTTTGAAGTTCTTTTCTGCAAGTGGTAACAGCAACCCTAGTCATGTCACACGAAAGCCTTGATACAAAAATAAAGGTCGCAGTATTGACAGGTTCGTTAATCATCGTCAAGAACGAATCGCATGGTAATCTAGTTGGGGCACTTCAGTCAGCGACCGTGCTTCCTTGCCCGACTCTGACCCAGATTACGACAAATCCGGACCAGCTATTCAAGAAATACTCGCAGATAATCCGGCATTTTCATTCACTTATCATGCTATAGTCCCAGATGATATCTCATCTATCCAGGACGCTGTAAAGAAATGGGTAAATGACGGAGGAGTAGACTGGATTGTTACTACTGGAGGAACTGGGTTTAGTCCCAGAGATCGGACACCTGAGGTTTGCTTATAATATTCTACTTGTTGCTTGCAATCGATTGACAGATCCCAAGGCGATAACTCCTCTTCTTTCAAGGCTTGCACCAGGGTTGGTTCACCTTCTTGTTTCCTCAAGTTTAAAGTATACAATGATGGCAGCACTGTCGCGACCAGTTGCTGGTACAATCGCACGATCATCTATCCATGGCTCAGACGAAAACTCAGAGTCTGTTGTTGGCCGCGAAACTCTTGTCGTGACGCTCCCGGGCTCAATGAAAGCCGTCCGTGAGAATCTCACTGTCCTCCTGGACAGTGGGGTTATCGTTCATGCTGTGGAACTCATGAAAGGCGGGGATGGAACTCAAAGTGGACAAGGTGTGCATGGTGCTTTGGAACCTGCATCTCCACATCATGAACATGGCCATAAATTCCACCGTGGAGACCATCGGCATGATCATGGTCATGGTCATGGTCATGGTCACGAACGTGGGCGTGGGCGTGGGGGAAAGCATTTTCACGGGGAAAACCATCATCGACATCATCACCACCACCACCAAGATGATGATCATGAAATCTTGTCGCATGATCCATCTGGAGCTGGTATGTCTTCCGTTTCCTTGCGGGCACTGTTGTTTGCTGAGTTCATACTTCGTTTCAGTGTCGGCTCGTCATCGAACATCACCGTATCCCATCGTCTCGCTGGAAGATGCCCAGGAGATTATTCACAAAACCGTCAATCATCTCCCAGTCGTTACTCTTCCTGTTACCGCTTCTCTTCGTGGTCACGTCCTAGCAGAGGATGTCTACGCTTTCACAGATTTCCCTCCAACAAAAACAACCAGTGTGGATGGGTACGCTCTGAGAGGTACATGTCTGCCCCTTGTCGGTCTCCAATGAATTTATAGCTTATCGATCTATTTTTGTAGCTTCCGATCCAGCAGGAACATATACCGTCCTAACATCCTCATCTCACCCACACCTTTTGTCTCCCACAAGTCAAGAAGAGCTACCAGAAGGTTGTATATATCGTATCAACACTGGTGGAGCCCTCCCTCGTGGAGCGGACACAGTGATCATGGTGGAGGATACCAAAGTGGTAGCAACATATCTTGAAGGTAAAAATGATGTGTGCTTAGGAGAGTGTATTCCCATTGACATTGTTATCATCAAGGTCCTTCAGACAGCACTCCCTCGGGACCACCTGGTGAAGAATGGAAAGTCGAAACCCTGATCCCTGCACCTCCGTCTCGCATCAACGTACGCCAACCGGGATCGGACGTTCGTCAAGGCGATTTGGTCATGCGGAGAGGAGAAAGGATCACCAGTGGTGGAGGGGAGGTAGGAAGTTTAATTTTCATCGGAAAAAGGGAGGTCAAGGTATTCCAGAAGCCTGTTGTTGCTTTGATGAGTACAGGGAATGAAATCCGAGACATATTGGGGTCGGTATCGTCATCCGCAGAGAGCGGTGAAGGAGATTGGAAATCCTGGGATACGAATCGACCATCGCTTACTGCTGCATTGGAAGGAATGGGATACGAAGTGGTGGATCTTGGAATTGTCCCTGATGAGTTGAGTTTTTGATTGTCCAGTGATTATCGGTCCCTGTATTCATCATCATTAACAGAATCGATGCACATGTACGAACACTTCAAGACGGACTTGCGCGCGCAGATATTGTTCTTACTACTGGTGGTACTTCCATGGGCCCAACTGATCTTCTCAAGCCCGTGATTGAACGAAGGCTAGGAGGAGAAGTCAAGTTTGGCCGAGTCAGCGTCAAGCCGGGGAAACCAACGACATTTGCTGTTGTACCGATTGATGCACCGAATAATTCTTCAGGAGATACACCAAAGAGGCTCAAACCACTGTTCGCACTTCCTGGGAATCCGGCGTCTGCTCTGGTAACTTTTAATGTGTTCGTGGTGCCTGCTTTAAGGAAGTTGGGTGGATGGGAGTTTTCTGGCGTTGGATGTGAACTTCCGAGGGTGTTGGTTGAGGTAGGAATCTTCAATGCTGGTCACACTTCAATTGCTCACATCCTGTTCTTTGTGGTTGACCAGTTGCAACAACCGGTGTTACTGGATCCCAGAACAGAATTTCATAGAGTCATCCTACGCTCTGATCTTAGAGAGGGAGGGAAGCTCAAAGCGTACAGTACGGGTGGACAGAGATCGAGTAGAGTGGCAAGTTTGAGTGGGGCTAATGGGCTTCTCGTTCTGCCGCAGAAAGTAAATAGTGGAAAGGATGAACTAGGGAGTGGGGAAATGGCTGAGGCGATTGTGATTGGTGGAATACTCAACTTGTACGATGCATTGTATTTTTGACATTGATGGAATACATACTATGTAGTGTTATTAGTAGTCCCATGAAAGCACAGCTCTGTATCGTATTTGACCGTTCTTAAGCTTCTCAATAGCTGCCCCTATTCCAGCCTCGGTCATAGGAAATTTTTCGATTATCGGACGAATGTGGTGTCGGTCTGCGAATTCTAGCATCTTTGTTCTGAACTAGGTCAGGAGACAATAAACGGTAAAAAAAAACTGCGTCCGACTTACTGCGTGAACCTTGTGGCAAGCATCGAAGGTATAATCTTCACACCCGTGAAGAGTGTATCATAATACGGTACAGCCAACGTCTCTTTCGTCGCTGTAAGAGGTATGATGATTGCCTTGCGCGCCAGAACGGGATAAAATTGAGATACATCCATGAGCGATGCTGCAGCGACAATCAATCGGTCGATAGGCTTCGTTATACCCAGCGTAGAGAAATCTGATACGTCTTGTATGTTATAGAAGGCACTTGCACCAAGAGCCAAGGCATCTGTTCGTTTGGATTCTGAGCCGGAAAACACAACGACTTCGCACCCCATTTTAGCGGCAAATTGGATGGCGAGGTGGCCCAATCCTCCCATACCGACGATACCCACTCGGTCGATGGGACGACAGTGTTCAATGAGCGGACTGAAACATGAAGCTCCGCCACCTAAGGATAGAAGAAATGATCCATTCAGAGCAAGGAATTTGATGCGTAATAGGTTCTTTACGCACACATCAACGGAGCTGCATCCTCACTCTTGATTCCCTCCGGTATATGAAATAACCATTTTTGTTTCCATACTCCTATATTGCTGAACGATCCCTGGTCGAAATCGCTTGCGCCGTAGAAGCCAGCATTCAAACAATGACATTCTTCGTTCGTAAGACAAGGTGTACAAAAGCCACAGGAGTAATGCTCGTAGCCCCATCCTACGCGGTCGCCCGGTTTGAATAATGTACAGGCAGAGCCCACTGCAGAGACGATGCCTACGGCTGTGAAGACAATGAGTAAGAGAACTAATCAAATCAAAAGGATCAACAAGAGCTGACCTTCGTGTCCCAACACCATATCCTGCAACATATAGTGCAAATCAGTCCCGCAAACTCCACTGTGCGTTACCTGAACGGCAACTTCATCTGGACCGAGAGATCTTTGAAAGAACGATTTAACGATACGGCCGTTGGAGGAGCCACGGAAAGTGGTCCCTTGGGCGATATGCCCGTTGAACTCTGATAGAGAGACTGACATGGGTGGATTGGATTGAGTTATCTTTCGAGTCTTGGTTACTTATTTGTGGCCGAATGTTCCTTGGCCGTGGATATCTTTCTTCACATATCGGACTGCCTTGTATTCTGATATCCACCAGGAATAACTTGGTGAGAATCCTTTGAAGTGTTGGAGCTGATTTTGAGTGGACCGGCACACAGTTATTGCAAGCCAGCTGACATTTGCACATCAAGTTGCGAGCACAGAGATAAAGATAGATAGAAATTCAAGGACAGATAGATAGCTTGCTTGCAGTTTTAGGCGCCGGATCTATGAACGCTGCACGTGTGATGATTTCAATCTCCGCAAGCGCCCTAAAATTTGTGTATAAATTTGCTAGCGAATGTTTTTTTTCCTTCAGTGTCCGTTATTCAACCTTACGAAGCGTCTAGCGTTTGTGCGTATTCTTTTCGGAGAAAATGGACGTCGTATCTTCTGGTTGACGGAGCGAGACGTTGCTGTCTTCCTTCTTTTCCCTTCTTTGGAGGTCGAGAGGAATTCGAGGATGGGGACGTTCACGAGAATAGCCATCCTGGATGGGGAGCATTATATTCTTAACTGTGCCGTAACAGTCACTATGTGACTTTGACGGTTTAGGGGAAACCATCTCGCATACATTATAATTATGGAATTTGTCTAATGGTCACACTTGAATATCATTTCTTGTTTGTAACAATTCTAGAAAGTAAGTCCATTTGCGCAATCACGCTGCCCTCTCCAACTGCTGAGATGTGTTGCAGAATCACTTCTTGACAGCACATTCAAAGTCATGAGTAACTCGAGTTTGCAAGGCTGAATTTGTTGAGCGTAAGTCTGATTTGTCATTTGAATCGCGTTTTGCAGCACGGTAAAATAGGCGGAACGAATGCAATGATATAAACGCTCTCAACTATCCTCTAGTATGAATCTATCCTGGAGTAACCATGAAGATCATCATTATTGGCGCAGGAGTCGGTGGTCTTGCCACATACCACGCTTTTCGCAAATACCTCTCTCATGCTACTATAGAAATCTACGATGGACACCCTTCCCTCTGCAATCAAATAAACTCATCGGTGGAGGCATCAGTCTCGGGCCTAACGGCCAACGTGTGTTGGCGTCCATCGCCCCTTCCGCCCTGTCCTTCGTTCGTGAACAAGGTTTCGAATATCCCAGTTTCACGTTCGCGAACCAGGACGGTAAGATCCTCGGAAACATTCCGTTTGGAAGCAAAGAGCGATACAAGTACGGCCAGATTATGACGACACGTGCAACGGTGCATGAAGCATTGCTGCTGGAAGACAGTGAGTTGGATGGGAAGGTGCATTGGTCAGTCAAGGTGTCTCACGTCAGGGAGACAAACAATAGTGTGCATGTTGAGTTTGAAGATGGGACAGTTGAGCAGTGTGACCTGCTCATTGGCGCGGACGGCGCAAGGAGTCAGACGAGGAATGCGCTTTTTGGCGAAGAATACAAGCCTTACTACGAGTGGGTGATGTTATATCCAGCATGATTTTCTTACGTCTGTCTGACGTTCATTACAGTGGCTTAACTGGTTTTGGAGGTTTCGTTCCACTGTCTTCCTTGGCCCCATTCACCCAGGAAGCCATCCAAAATGTGACTCCATCTATAACCATGGGCCGCGTCGGTGGATTTGGCTATTCTCTTCTAAACCCACCCAACTCACCCTCACAAAAACTCTTCTGGTTCTCCCACTGCGAAATCGAGCAGCCCCTTCCTCGCGATACGCCCCGGATAAATATGATGCCTCTCCTTCTAAAGCGTCACGGAAGCTGGAAATCCAGATACGATGATCCTAATGATCCTGAAAAGACGCTTTTCAAGCAGATTATCACTGTAGCTTGTGAGGGGAAGGAAGAAAACAGCTGGTTCATGTTACCGAGGTTTTTTACCCCTCTTTTACCACATTGGACTTCGATACATGGGTTGTCGAAGGAGGGATCAGAATCCGGGATAGCAACGAATAAAGGTGCTGGAAGGATTGTCCTTCTTGGGGATGCGGCGCATGCGATGCCACCTGAAGGTTAGCAAAACTAATCCGCAGATAACCTGACTTTAGTACCAACTTGGACTTTCAGGTGCTCAAGGCGTATCTTGTGCAGTGGAAGATAGCTTGACACTTGCACTGCTCCTGAAACATTACCTTTCTCAAGATGTAACCCACTCCGAGTCCGACTTGGTTGGCGAAGCCATTGCGAAAGCATCCCGATCGTATGAAGACATCCGTATGCCCAGAGTGAACAAGATTCTTTCAGAAGCAAAAGGGAAAGCGGATAGGAAGAGGCAGATAACTTGGGTGCAGGATAAGATTCGAGAGATTGCTGTTTGGATCATAAGTATGTCTCCTTTTCTCTAGTGGAATCTCTGTGCCTCTGTATTCTGACCGATCTCCTCTCATTCACCTGCAGGTTGGCTTCCAGAGTCCTACTTGAACGATGAAGTATTTGCCTACGAGGTCGAAGTTAATGTCGCTAAATATCTCGGCGTCTCCCAAGACTCTTTGTAATTGAACCAACTGCTAGTCGTAGTGTTGCCACGGAGTTATCATTTACCGTTAGGGTAGGATATGATATCAAGCAAGTATGTATAATAGTAGCATGTACCAAATAACGCCAATTTCCAATCTCCCCTTTCGTTATAACACGACCAACTCCGTCTCATCGTTCCTCATGAACCATAACCTTAATATACTTTTATCATGTGGGAACCCATAGAAAGATCCCTCGGAAAAAATTAACCATTCCTTGTACTTCCACTACTCAGAATCAATCTGGAACTACAATGGAGAAGGCCGTAATCGCGCCTTACAAACAAGATTGGTCCAGCAGGAGGAATTCACGACAACACCTACTGCTCAGCGCAGCTCTTGCTACCGGTCTATTGATCGTCTGTGGATACGCAGGGCTCTTCACAGCTTATACAGCTTTCCAAGGACCTCACCCAAAAAAGTTATCCGTCCAAATACCCATCAATGCGAACCAGATCATTCAGAAATGCGCCAATCTCAATGTCATCCCTGGCCCACCTTCAGATTTCTACTCTCGAAAGGAATCCGACCGTCACGTTTCTGGGACTAGACCGACGTTGATCAAGAATGCAACTATTTGGACAGGAAATATTGATGGACTAGAAGTCATTCTAGGTGATTTGCTATTGGACAAAGGAATCATACAAGCAGTTGGGGAAGTACCCGTTCATGTATTGAACTCGTACGAGCATGGCCTTCTCAAAGTCATCGACGCGAATGGGTCTTGGGTTTCTCCCGGGTGAGTTCTCGAGCCTGTAAACTCGAGATCATGAAGCCAATGGCATTGTCAGAATCGTGGACCTCCATTCACATCTCGGAGACTATTCTTCCCCAAAACTCAGAGGCTCAGATGACACCAACTCGAGGAAGGGCCTCGTCCAACCTTGGCTCCGTTCACTCGATTCCTTGAACACACACGACGATGCCTATCAGCTCTCTGTCGCTGGAGGAGTCACTACAGCAAATATCCTTCCGGGCTCAGCTAATGCCATCGGTGCGCATTGAGTCTATGTTCCGTTTCCTCCCCCCTTCGTCAATCTGACACGTCTGTCAAACATCTTGGCAGGTGGTCAAGCCTTCGTCATCAAGCTTCGCCCTACGGAAGAGCGCTCTCCGTCATCGATGCTCCTCGAGCCTCCGTTTACCTTTAACGGATCAGGGATTCAGGAAGTGCAACCTCCGCGATGGAGACAGTTAAAGTACGTACTTTACTTTACCCTATACTTACTGCCTTTCTTGTAACCTAATCATTCGGAAAGACAAGCTTGCGGTATGCTTCTTCGATGCTCGACTAGAGCCTTCCTTACTAACTCTAAAGCCTAATCGGCGAAATAGGCGAGAATCCTAGTAAGTCCGACAGAACCTTACGCGGTCACATGCCAACGTGTATCTCTCTGCAGGTCGTTTCTATTCGGGCACTCGAAGTGAGTTTTTCGTGTCCGGTGTTTTCAATCTGGTTCTGATAGAGTTTATCTCAGTGGACACAATATGGGCTTATCGACAGGGGTGAATGACATCTTCTTTCTCTCTAATCGAAGTCAAAAACTGATGTTTTGAATATTCTCAAGATACGAAGAAGCCAGGAAACTCAAGGTCAAGCAGGATGTATACTGTGAAAAGGCCGGTTACGCTTGTTATCTGCTGAGTGTTTACCGCTAAAGGTTGTGCTGCGTCCCAGGCTGTGACAGGACAATGGGATAGTCTAGGCGATTTTCCTGAAAACCTTCAGTGGGAGGCTTTGGTCGATGTTCTGAGAGGGAAAGTCAAAGTGGGTTTGTCTCCCTCGTTAGAGAATGTTAAAAGGTTAGCTTACCAGATTCAACTGTTGTACAGATCCAAAATCATTGTTATGAAGCCGTTGACTTGGATGGGATTGTGCGCTTGACCAACGAATTCGAGTTCCCAAGTGCGTACTGTCGTTTTATCAGACCTTACTATAAAAAATAGCGTCGACTTACATATATTCACAGTTGCTGCTTTCCATCACGCCCACGAAACGTATCTGGTCCCGGATTTACTCAAGAAAGCTTATGGTATGTTAGACGCAATCCGCTCGCGTAAGGCCACTGGCAGTTGAATGCTTTGAATCAGGTCACACGCCCGCTGTTGCACTATTTGCTACCAATGCTCGCTACAAGCGAGAATCATACAGAGGCTCCGAATTTGCACCTCGCATTTTGGCCGATCACGGGATTGAAGTTGTGATGAAGGCATGTTTTGCCTTTCCCCCGAAAGATATATGTCCGTACTGAATCCTCTATCGCTACTGTATAGAGTGATCATCCAGTTCTCAATTCGCGTTTTCTTGTGGTACGCTTTTAGGGTATTCTGTAAAAATCGTAGTTGACTTACTGCCGTACTCTCCAAGTATGAAGCCCAACAAGCGCATTACTTTGGTCTAGCTGACAACCTTGCCTTGGCTTCCGTCACCTCGACTCCGGCGAAGATAATGGGACAGGAGCACCGGATTGGCTATCTTCGGAAAGGTAACAAGGTCAAGGTCGCAATGCTTGATCTCCACCACTCACTCTTTCATTCGGTCAGGTTATGATGCAGATGTCGTATTATGGGACAGCCATCCCCTGGCCATTGGCGCTACCCCGAAGCAAGTCTTTATTGATGGCGTTGCCCAACTCAAAAATCCATTTGTTTTGCCCAAATCTGACAATTTACAACGTGCACCCAAGACTCCAGACTTCGAACAAGAGACGAAAGCTGCGCTTGAACACGACGGACTTCCTCCACTTGGACCTAAGGAGTCTGTCTCCGACATTGTGATTTTTAGAAACTTGGCTTCCTTGTTCTTGGACCTGGGAAATGGTATTGAGCAAATTTTTGCTGCGGAAGACTATCTTGGTGAACCTCAGATCGCTGTTGTACAGGATGGGAAACTAAGTTGCGTTGGGACGTTCGGAACGTGTCCTACGAGCTTGGATGTGAATTCACGAACGGTTGACCTGCACGGAGGCTCTTTAGCGTAGGTGCATCTTTGCATAGCATGACAGGCCATTTGGTTATTGATCTTTCCCTGTCTTTGTTTCCAGACCTGGCTTACTCAGTTACGGGAGTCCACTTGGCCTAGTACATATTGCCGGCGAAGAAACTACACAAGACGGCGAAGTCTTTGACGGTCTTACTGATGAAGTCCCCAGTATCCTAGGCGGAAATTCAGCTGTCATTCGTGCTGTGGATGGCCTACAATTCACTACCAGGGATGCACTCCTAGCTTATCGGAGTGGTGTGACCACCGGAGTCACTGCACCCTGTTCCTCAGGCTTTTTGGCTGGCTTGAGCACAGCGTTCAATACGGGTGCTGCACATAAGCTGATTGAAGGAGCAGTGATGCAAGACGAAGCGGCTCTACATGTTTCGCTGTCTTTGTCTTTTTCCGTCAGTGTCAGTACGCAGATAGCGACGCTTCGAACACTGCTGTTTGGTCGCATGGAAGGTGACCTGGGAGTGCAAATTGCAAAAGTGTTGAAGGTTTGTGGACTTTCTTGCATGAGAGACCGTGCTTTTGCTCATTCTAGTGTTTCCTGGGTACAGGGAACGATGCCGCTAGTCATTGGTGTCCATAGTGCAGATATCATGGCCTCATTAATTCAGCTCAAAGCCGAGGTTGAGAGAGAAACTGGAAAAACAATGCAAATGACATTCGCTGGAGGATCTGAAGCTCATATCCTAGCCAAAGAGATTGGCGCTGCAGGCGTGGGTGTCATACTTTCACCAGCTCGCTCGTTTCCGTTTTTCTGGGATATGCGCAGAATGTGAATCGACCCTCTTCTTCATATTCCACTTCACTGCTGACAACCCTTGCTTTACTGATAAGGCTACCTGGTCCACCCTTGAGCCAACACAGTGCTATATCTACCTTGCTAGCCGCCAATGTCACCGTTGGTGTTGGCGTAAACTTTGACGAGGCATGGGCTGTAAGAAATACGAGATTCGATGTAAACTGGGTGAGTCCTACTTTGTCGGGAGTGTCAATTCAGTATCTTGACGTTGGGAAAATGTCAGGCTGCTCTGGAAGCTGGTGGCGAGATATGTAAAGCCGAAGCGATTGCCCTGGCTTCCTCAAATTTGGAGAAACTCTTAGGGCTGAATTCTGGAACAGTGTCTTCTAACCTAGTTGCGACTACAGGCGGGACCATCCTTGACTTTGAGTCGAAAGTGGTGGCTGTCGCATCTGCAAAGCGAGGAGTAGTAGATATATTCTAGACCAAGCTTCCAGAGACCGCTTGTGCATAGTAGCGTAAAAAATTTAAGTGTTCTTCGGATCCAGTTCTTCAATTCCAATTTCCAGAAATGCTCATAGAGGATTCATGTAGAATGCTGAATACAACTAAAATTCACATTTTCAGAACAGTTCTCGAGATTTGGGCGTATTTTATCATGCTTGCTTGTACATGTGTACAAAGGTCACCCGTGTCGCTACTTTCAAAATCATCATAACTTCTCTCTCTCTCTCTCTCTGTTATACTCCTTGCGTCAAATAGGAATACTTTAGTACGTCCTCCAAGTCCTTTCAACTTACAATTTCAGAAATCCATAACGCTCGAAGCTCACAAACGCGAGAGCGATTTAGCATTACCACATCACCATTCAAATACATTGTCGTTGGTGAACTCGCATCGAAAGCAATAAGGAAATTGTCAATGAATCTTCACAACTTATACTACAGTCTGGGATGTAAGTTTACTCCCACTTAGCCTATATCCACCCCTTGATCAAGGCAATTTTCCTTATCGCGTGAGAGTCAACGCCACATATATTCCTTGCTTATACTTATATTCGCGTACTCTCACAACCCAAACTTGATTTGAAGCCATCACCACCATGGAAAAGGCTCTAATCATGCCTCACATTCAAGAGCGGCTCAGCAGGCGCTCATCCCTGAAAATAGCTCTATCTCTCGGTTTGTTGATTGTATGTGGATACGGAGGACTCCTCACAGCCTTTCAAGCGTCTACTGCGAAGTACGCTTTCGCAAAAGTACCTATCGATGCAGATCAAATTATCCAAAAATGTGCCAATCTCGACGTTATACCTGGCCCACCTTCAGACTTTCATGCTCGAAAGGAATCTGACCGTTACGTCCCAGGAACTAAGCCGACATTGATAAAGAATGCTACTATCTGGACGGGGAACGTCGACGGACTGGAGGTGATAACGGGTGACCTCCTCTTGGACAAGGGCATGATTTCAGCAGTCGGAGAGGTGCCTGCTCATGTACTGAACGGGTTTCACCATCTTTCAATCATTGATGCAAATGGCTCTTGGGTTTCTCCTGGGTGAGTCCAAGTCGATAATTTATCCGACCTTCAAATTGATTGGAGCGAAGGATTGTGGATTTACACTCTCACCTCGGGGATCAATCTTCCCCCAAGTTGAGTGGCGCAGCCGACACTAACTCCAGGAAAGGCCTCGTTCAGCCTTGGCTTCGCTCCCTCGACTCTCTCAATACTCATGACGATGCCTACCAGCTCTCTATAGCCGGTGGGGTGACTACAGTAGTCGTTCTTCCTGGCTCCGCAAACGCTATCGGTGAGCTTTGAGTAAATGTCCTAGATTCAAGATCCCACCTTTGAAATCTTGCGCAGGCGGCCAGGCATTTGTTATCAAACTTCGTCCTACGAAAGAACGTTCTCCGTCCTCCATGCTCCTTGACCCTCCTTTTACCTTCAATGGTTCAGGGATCGAAGAAGTGCAGCCTCCGCGATGGAGACAATTGAAGTAGGCTTCCGTCTTTGTTAAGTTATTGCTAGCATCTAATGTGATTTACTTTGAAGACAAGCATGTGGTATGTGTACTCTAATCTCAGAGTAAAGCCTTCTTGTGTTCTCAGCCCAACGAATGGACAGGCGAAAATCCTAGTATGTCTTCAGTTACGCAGCTTATCATAGTCATGATCATAATTTTGCGCATTGCAGGTCGTGTCTACTCGGGCACCCGGAGTGAGTGTGTTGCCCCCTTATCGCGCGGATGTAACCATGAAATGATCTATGTACTACATTTTAGTGGACACAATCTGGGCTTACCGCCAAGGGTGAATATTTCGAAATCCATACAAACACAGGAGGGAACTGATAGATGTATTTTCAAGATACGAAGAGGCTAGGAAACTCAAGGTCAAACAAGATGCATACTGTGCAAAAGTCAGCGGTCCTTTTCTGTGTTGAGGTCAGCTCATGAATGATTCCCAGGCTGTTGCAGGGCAATGGAAAGACCTTGGTGATTTCCCTCAGGACCTCCAGTGGGAAGCTTTGGTCGACGTTCTAAGAGGAAAAGTCAAGGTCAGAGTTTTACTTCTATATATGCATTCGCCAACCAATCCTTTTTCTCTACTGCAAAGATTCAAAATCACTGCTATGAAGCCGTCGACTTGGACGGAATCGTTCGCTTGACTAATGAATTCAAGTTTCCAAGTATAGTAAATTTTCTCAATAATAGACCACATAAGCCTTATAGAGTCTCTCGACACAGTTGCCGCCTTTCATCACGCCCATGAAACCTATCTAGTTCCCGATTTACTGAAGAAAGCATACGGTACACGCATCTCAAAATATCTTGTTAATTCTCTGTGTACGATTACTGATGCTCATACTAGGTCATACGCCTGCCGTTGCACTCTTTGCTACAAAAGCTCGTTATAAACGCGAGTCGTACCGAGGCTCTGAATTTGCACCTCGTATTCTGGCTGATAACGGAATTCGTGTTGTAATGAAGGTAAGGAGCAACTTTTATCCTTTTTCTCACAGACAATGCTGAGTTCACCCGTCAGAGTGATCACCCGGTCATCGATTCACGTTATCTCATGGTATGCAGCGGCGCCATTTTGATTTACAAGCCTGCCCAATAACTGTTGTGAAACTCAAGCATGAAGCCCAACAAGCTCATCACTTTGGTCTAGCCAGCCACCTTGCATTATCCTCTGTCACTTCCACTCCGGCACAAATAATGGGGCAAGAGCACCGCATTGGCTTTATTCGGAAAGGTATGGGTATGTTGTAGCGGCTCAACCATGTTGATTCTCATATGGTCAAGGTTTCGATGCAGATATAGTATTATGGGACAGTCATCCATTAGCCATTGGTGCTACCCCGAAGCAAGTTTTCATTGACGGTGTTGCCCAGCTTGAAAGCCCATTTGTTGTACCCAAACCTGAGGTTTTGCAACACGCACCAAAAACTCCAGACTTCGATGAAGAGACGAGAGCTGCACTTAAATACGATGGACTTCCTCCACTTGAGCCCAAAGAATCAATTTCTGACGTTGTTGTCTTCCAGAATTTCGACTCTTTATTCTTGAACACGAGACATGGCGTCGAGGAGATTTTTTCTGCGGAAGACTATGTGGGTCCACCACAAATTGCCGCTGTGCAGAACGGTGTACTCAGTTACATTGGGACTTTTGAGGGATGTCCTATAAACTTGAATATGAGCACCCGGACAGTTGATCTGCATGGAGGCTCTATAGCGTGAGCCTGACATCGTTACATCACATCTGGTTTACACTGATTTCTGTCTCGACTTTCTAGTCCTGGTTTACTATCTTATGGGAGCCGCCTTGGTCTGGTACACATCGCCGGGGAAGCAACTACCCAAGATGGTGAAGTCTTTGACGGTCTTATGCATGAAATCCCCAGTCTTCTAGGCGGTGATGCGGCGGTCATTCGAGCCCTGGATGGCTTACAGTTCACGACTAGAGATGCACTTCTGGCTTATCGTAGTGGCGTCACCGGGGCAATTACCGCACCGTATTCCCCAGGCGTTCTGGCTGGCTTGAGTACAGCATTCGACACGGGCGCTGCTCACAAGCTGATCGAAGGAGCAGTGTTTCAAGACGAAGTGGCTCTCCATGTTTCCTTTTCTCTGTCTTCTTCTGTCAGTGTTAGTACACAGATTGCAGCGCTCAGAACACTCCTATTTGGCGGCGCAAAAGGGGATCTCGGAGTGCAAATCGCAAAGGTGCTGGAAGTACGTGAAACCCATTCTATACAAACGAACATTGTATTCACTAACTAGCATACAGGGCAAGATGCACCTGGTCATCGGTGTCCATAATGCAGATATTATGGCTTCATTGCTTCAGCTCAAGACCGAAGTTGAAAGACGATCCGAATCTGCGATCCGAATGACATTCGCCGGAGCATCTGAAGCCCATCTTTTGGCCAAGGAAATTGGTGCTGCAGGCGTAGGTGTCATCATTGCACCAGCTCGGTCGTTCCCGGCTTTTTGGGATATGCGCCGAATGTGAGCAATGATCATCCTTGTGTATCGATCCTCATCGTGATGTTATCCTTTCATGAGTTCGCCTGGTCCACCCTTGACCCAGCATAGTGCTATATCAACGCTATTAGCCCACAATGTGACTGTTGGCGTCGGCGTTGAATCCGACGGAGCATGGGCTGTGAGACATACGAGAACTGAGGTTAGCTGGGTGAGTCTATATATACTGCCCTCAACCTTCTAATTAGTTCTGACAACGTGTGTATGTTAGGCTGCGCTGGAAGCCGGGATTTCCAAGGCAGAAGCTATCGCGTTGACTTCTTCAAATTTGGAGAAACTGTTAGGACTAACTTCTGGAACAGTCTCTTCTAATCTCGTTGCGACTACAGGTGGGACCATTCTTGACTTCGAATCGAAAGTGGTAGCTATATTATCTTCCAAGCGAGGAGTGGTAGATATATTCTGAAATGCTCACTGGATTTCAAAAATGCCTAAAACCTGGAATGCTTATCAGAATCGATCGTGTTTTCGGGTTACTGCTCCCCACAGTCCTTTCCCCCTGCAATGGCGTTGTCAAGAATCCTGTCATAATCTAAGAATCATAAACTTCTGAACGGCTCGCAGGACACCAGATTCTCATAATAAGTGTCAGGTGCATTCCAGACGAAGCTCCCTATGAGAGTTAATGCTGTCACGAGAAAAGGCATGTATGGGTATAAATTACCATCGTGAGTGCTGGTCTTCGATGTGGAATTTGACAATTGAATGAAGCAGCTCACAAATTACTATCATCGGTGTCATTTGGTACGTTTCCGACCGTTTACGCATCTAGTCCTGAAAGTGGGTGAGAGCTTGAGCATTTCCTGCCTTAAATAAAGCTTCCTCGCAGCTGTATGCGTAACCGCAATGTGGCAAGCCTCCAGATGCATCATCCTCCTAACTCTTCTGGGCCTTGTTCATTCTACCGTTATTACCAATGAAACTTCTACTCTCGCTACTTCATTTGAATATATTGTCGTCGGCGGTGGAACCACCGCATTGGCTGTCGCAAATCGCCTTGCTGTGAACCACACCGTCCTGGTGATCGAGCGTGGGCCCGACCTGGTTGACGACGAGGTCATCAATGACCCATTCACAACGTTCGGGACGTGAGCAAAGATATTTCTCGTACTCATCTGTAAGCGCTCCGGCTGACGTTGATTGTCTTCTGCGCGGCAGACCATCTCCATGTCATTTTCAGATACAACTTGCTCCGCAAATGGGCTTCAATGGAAGTAGAGTGATACCTATGACTTAGTGCGTCCCGTTTTTATGAAACTAGACAACTCCATAGTCAATGAAGGCTTTCTGCAGTGGGAGCTGTCTGGGAGGAAGTTCTTCCATCAACACGATGATAGGATCGAGACCAACGTACGCTGGGATGAGCGCAGTTGAAGCACTCGGAAATCCTGGCTGGGGATGGAACGAGTTTCTTCCGTCAGCTTGTGGTACTACGTCCACTGGTCTATCCGTCTCACGTTATCGTTTCCAGACACATGCAAAAGTCAGAAACCTTTCACCCTCCTAATCCCACACAACATGCCGAGGGTGCAAATTTCATCGCAGTAGTTCACGGATTCGACGGTCCTGTTGGAGTCTCGTTTGCCCAACCTTTGATTGCACCAACACTACAAGATGCTGCAAAAAATACAACCAACACAGTATTCGAAGGCGCAGTGGCTCTCAGTCCTGATATGGGAGACGGTTTTTCCGGAGGTCAGTGGAAGATTGAACCCCGAGTTAGCTGGTATATTCAAAATCTTGCTATACTGTAGGACATTATTCAAGCTACTATCACCATATTCATTTCAACGATACGCTCCAAATGGATCGACGGTCTTCTTCCGCTTGGTCGTATTTATATCCTCAAGATCAGCAGAGAGTAGGGCTTACGGTACTTGTCGGGCATCGAGTGAACACTATACTAACCTCTACGGAAGCTGGAGGTAATATCACTGCTACTGGCGTGCTTGTGGAGCCCATCGCAGGGGGCACAGCGTCAACATTCAATAGTTCGAGGGAGGTGGTGCTTTCTGCGGGAGCATTGTATGTAAGTCATCTCATCCGTTCTCAAACTCCCAGTCGACGTACTCATCCTACCACAAAGTCTCCTGCTATTCTCCAACGCAGTGGGATTGGAAACGCGACGTACGCAACATCTGCTTCTTTGAATGTTATTTATACCCCTCGCTAGGTTCTTAGAGAGTCTAGGGATCGAACCAGTCCTAGACCTCCCCGGTGTAGGTGCAAAGTAGGAAGCATTTGAAGGATTTCTTTTTATTTCAAAGTTGACCAGAGTTCAAGCTTCCAGGATCAAATTCTCCTCACCAATGTTTCTTTCCCTCTGGCGCCTTCCGCGAATATCACTAATGTCACCGGAGGAGGAGAAGTTTTGCTAGCAGTTGTCGTGGCACACCCTACTGCGATAGATACACTCGGATCTAATGGTAAGTAGTAGGTCGGCTGGCATTCAACGTAACCAATTATCACCACAAAAGGCACCTCCGCAATGAACACGTTGCTCCGGAACATCAGCGCGGAACGCGCGCTTTCCACTGGAGGCATTGTAGCATCCGATGCTCTAACTACTCAAGCTGCTCTCATAGCGAATGCGTACGAGATCGACCGTATGCCCCGCACCACCTTGTCAAGATAAGATGCTGATTTTGACTCTCAGACCCTCTTATCGAAATGTTCTATACTCCTGGCCCCACGGCTATTAACGTTTGGGCACAATCAGTCCTACCACTTTCTCGTGGAACCATCCGCATCAACACCACCGATCCCTCCGTCGATCCAATCGCAGACGCGCAATATCTCACTACAGAAGTCGACATGGTCGTTGCTGTCGCCGCTGCACGGAGGGTTTCTAGCATCGCGGTGACACCACCGTTTAGTGAACTTCTGATTGAAAATGCGCTGGCGGAGGCAGGTGTGCCGCAAGTGGGTGCAACAGATGATGAAGTAAGTGAATGGGTACTTTCTACGTGAGTCATTCAGAGAAGATTCCTCTTTGACGCGGTCCTAATCATGCACTGGTGTATCTACCAGATATACGCCTGGCACACACCCAGTTGGAAGCAACTCGATGATGCAGAGGGAGCTTGGAGGAGTTGTTTCACCTGAGCTTCTTGTATATGGTATATCTTCCCCTCCATTTCTTGTTTCATTTCGATAATCCATTTTATAGGAACAACAAATCTTCGCATAGCAGATGCATCCATTGTCCCATTGAGCGTCTTCCCGCATACAACATTGGGTTTGTATGGTGTTGCAGAAAAGGCGGCGGAGATGATTCTGCAGACTGCAGCAGGGAACTAGAACAAGGTAATTATGTAGCAGACAATATCTGAGCACTAAAAATATGAGTATCGAAACCCTTTAGTATTTTCATAAGGATGCAAATGGAGCAGATCTTTCAGCAAGCCTCGGAAACGCATTGGTCATGGCAAGAACGACCATGTGCTTTTCGTGGCTGATATAGCCCCTCATGAAACCTTTGTAGATCATATTCGCCACTAAACACTCTGCTTCTTCTTGATCCACATCCATACCGGATATACGCAAAGAGCAATGGAACATTGATATTGGTATGCGAGAACTCTTGTCCGATGCCACCCATCTGTAGAGACAAGACAGATAAGAAAGTGGACAGAAAAATAACTCCAGAGAAATAGTAAAGCAGTATGCATGAATATCGTTAAATGAACGTACACTCGACGGAACAGTCCTCTCAAACATAGCTCGCGAGCCTTTTCCACTGTAAGCATCAAGTTGAGATCGACTAATTTTGACTCCCATCGTTCCAGCGCGCGATCAAAAGCTGCGATATCTCCCAGACGAATCGCATTTACGAATGGGGTGAACATTTCTGAGAGTACTGGGAACCTTTTCATCAATTCATCGGAGGGTAGATGACCTCGAAGTAGTCGTAAAGGTAAAAGGTATGCTAGAATTCGCCTAGGTTTAAGTGTCATTCCAAGCTCATACATCGACATAGAACGAAGGGTAAACTCATGCGCACTCCTGATTTGCCTGAGCACCGACGTGGCAGTGATAAAAGGCGAGAGTAAGCTCTTGTTCTGCCTGAAATCAGGGAATTGAGCGATTGGATGACATTCTGGAGTCAAGGACGAACTTTTGTGTGTTCTTCGTTAAGAAAGTGTATCATTCCAAGATAATATCGGAACGTGACCTAGAGAATGAGTATGTATGAGAGCTTGCGTCCAGAGCAAATGATGCAGCATACTTGATGTGACCGGGGATATTCTGATAGCGCCGGGATGTCGCGATTGGCTTCAAGTGCTCGCAAAATATTTTTCGAAAGGGCGATTCGTTTCAACTGCAGAGTTGTCAGAATGGAAGCCCAGTGGAAAGGCGGAAGCATACGGACTCGGGAGTAGCATTTCAAAACCAGCCCGACAACGTAGTATACACCCCATTTTCGTGACTGTTCTGGAGGTGATTGTCTGGATCGGAAGGATGTCAGAGCCAAAGGATGGTGTGAAACTGAACCTGAGGCCAAACGCACCTATCGGTAATGCAGTTCCCAAACGCACTCGCGATCTTCCTTGCTGCATCTTCCATACACTCGCTATTCCCTCCATTATACTTGGCATGGAAGTCTGCCTGATAGTCGCGTAAGCGAAATTCCGAGATCAAAGAGTTTAAACATACATCAAATGCAAGATCCCGCAAGTCCCTAAGGACGGAAAACAGGGCCGGAAGAGTCCATCCTCGGTTCTCCGTGAAGAATCGCAAAAAGGAGCTGAGATGAGGAAAGAGTCAGCGTGTAGCTCGACAGAGCACGCCATGATACCTACTTACACTACCAACGCCGAATGCTCTCTATATGCTTCCTGAAATTTCCGCTTTGCAACACACGAACAAGTCAAAACATATTTTATCGCGATGTCATCCCAGGGGCTACGTATTGCGCCCTTGTATGCTCTGTCCAGAGTTTCTTGCTAAAGATTTCTTAATTGTAGAAAGGATAATATCGTGTTATGAGACTTACAGTTGCATTTGAGCGAAATTCCTTCACAAGTGATTTTCCATGTGGACTGGTTGGCCGTAAAAGATAGGCTAGATTTGGACCGTTTTCAGCAACCAGAGCGTCGTTGATTTGGGACAGAAATGTAGTAAAGTCCATGATCAAAAGGAAAGATGAGGAAAGACTCGAAAATCGAAAGGAGAGAACTTGCTCATGCTGGCACGTGTGCTAATGAGCGCTTAAGTCTGAAATAGGAAATGCCGTACAACTAATTCCATCTTCGGAGTTGGAACCCGAATTTGCTTAAATACTGGAAACGGTGACGCGATGTCTCTACCTTTCTTCGTCTTATCCCCCTTCAATATCTGTACTCGCAATGGCTCTACAACCCAGCCTCCGACCTCTCGTAATTGCTGGATCTGCTCATGCGCCTCACACGCTCGACATCTTCCGTAAGTCATTATTTCACCTGGCCGTTATCGATGCAATCTCTCCTCGAATTGATTTATATACATATGTTGTAGTGGACTACGTCTGTCCTTTTAGGTAGGACAATTTAGCAGCGCATAACGATTTGCCTCACGCGTGGATCAGCGCAAAAATGGCTTTGGCTATAGACAGTGTTCTCGTACCTCTTTGCACTGACGGTGGAAAGTACGGCGGTAAAGTGAAAGTCATCTTCAGGCCGCAAGTCCAACCTTGGCATGCTTCGTCTACTCTTGTACATGAAGCTGGATTGGCGGTGCGTAGTTCATGCATCTATGGTAGTCAATCAATTGATATAAGTATGTAGGTTGCTCGTGTTGCGCCGCAACAGTTTTGGCCTTTTGCTTTGGCTGTATGAGTTTTGCTTCTTATTTACTGTTGACTTCAACTCAGCTCTTCATTATAGCTGTTCAAACAACAAGACGAATATTTTGATATCCCGACCTCCAACACTACGCCTCTTGAAGTCCGCTCTAAACTTACCAAACTTGCGGAAAGCGTCATCGGAAGTAGCTTGGCCAACGAGTTCAAGGATCTTTTGGAGCTCAAAGGATCTCCCAATGGAGGCAACGCAGTGACCGATGATCTCAAGTATACTAGTAAGTTCGAGCGGTTCTGACCCGGATAATAACACTTGCGATTATAATCATGTCTGATCCGAAATTTCAGTTAAATATTCACGACAAAACAGCGTCCATGTTTCTCCCACCGTCCTTTGGGATGGATTAGTTGCGAACGAAATTTCTAGTAGCTGGGGCGAGAAGGAATGGAACGACTTCCTTACTGCGAAGGTGGCTGTGTAGACGACCGCGAAAATCGAGTTTCCAAATATAGTGTGTGTGAATCTTTGGAACCATTTTAGTCAGCGCTCGGAAGTCATCCGATGAGTCCACCAAAACTAAAGCCGATGCACCATCTTCTAAAATTATCTCTCTCCCTGACTTCGTGCACAGTGAAAGCTGGACTTTTAGATAAAAGTTTTTCGGATCCGGGACGCGCAGTCAAGCTGAACTGCTCTCGTTTGCTCAAGTTAAAAACCACAATTGCATTCTGATTTTAACGTCTCTGCATGGTGGAACAGGCGGAACAACAAGTGATCACAGAGGCCAACAAAGATAAGGAGCTACACGACAACGTCTCCGATAATCTTAGCCAGGAGCTGACAGCGACAGTCGATGATTATGCAGCGGAAGCCATTGAAACTTCATCTCCATATGATGCAGAAGAGGCAGAAAAACCAGAGCCTCTATACTCAACGTTTCCGAAATCACAAAAATTTCTCATTTTGATTGTTGGTTCATTCGCCGGCCTCGTTTCGCCGCTTACTGGGTCAATCTACCTCCCGGCATTGAATTCAATCGCCGCTGACCTTGGAGTCAGAACCTCCCTCGTCAATTTGACAATTACTACCTACCAGATCTTCCAAGGTCTTGCTCCATCTTTCCTAGCCTCTCTAGCTGACACGCGTGGACGCAGACCTACATACCTAATCGCATTTTCCATCTATATCATCGCAAATTTAGCATTGGCCTTGCAGCACAACTATGTCGCGCTGATGGTTCTGCGTTGTATGCAATCCGCGGGTAGCTCGGCGACCATCGCTCTCGGGAGCGCTGTTGTTGCTGATATAGTGACCAGAGCAGAAAGGGGTTCTTGGGTTGGTTATGCAGGGCTGGGAATAAGTCTAGGTCCGGCACTGGGACCAACTATTGGTGGCTTACTTGATCAGTATCTTGGATGGCGTTCCATTTTTTGGTTTCTTCTAATCCTCGGCAGCGTACTTATGGTCATCATACTCACGTTCATGCCCGAGACAGGGAGAGCGGTGGTAGGAAACGGAAGTGTGAAGCCAGCAAGGTGGAATCTGAGCTTGGCTCAATGGCTTCGGGTGCGACGTGGTCATCATTTCAATGGCACTGAATCCGTCGAGGAAGACCGTTCAACTATCAGTAAACCAAAACAACGCCTGAACCCATTCTCAGCGCTCCGTATCCTCCTAGAGCCCGAGGGGGGTATCACCTTAGGCTTTGGCGCGATCTTCTTCGCGGGCTACTTTATGGTACTGACAACACTTTCAGAACAGTTGGCAGCACGTTTCGGCTTTTCGTCAGCTATAGTCGGCCTCTGCTATCTCCCTCTAGGATTTGGATCACTATGCTCCCGCTGGACAGCTGGGAAACTCTTTGACTGGAATTTTCGACGCCACGCACGGCTTCGGGGTATCCCCCTTGATCTGTCACGACAGCAGAAGCTCGAAGTATTCCCAATCGAGCGTATCAGGTTGGAGATATGCATTCCTATGATATACATTTCCTGTGGAACTGTTTTGGGATACGCATGGGCAATGCAGACGAACGCAAGTCTGGCAGGGATTGAGGTCTCGCTTTTCTTTCTGGGTTTATTCATCTCGGGCGCGCAGCAGGGGTTGAACACTCTCGTCGTGGATACACATGCAGACACGCCAGCTACGGCTACGGCAGCAAATAATTTGTTTCGGTGCTTGATGAGCTCAGGAGGTGTAGCAGTAGCACCGTTCATGATTGAGAAAGTTGGTATCGGTCTTATGGGGGTTTTCATCAGTGGAGTATGGCTTACCTTTAGCCCGTGCCTGTGGGCTGTGTTGCTGTATGGAAAGGGGTGGAGGGAAAGTGCAAAGATCAAGCAGGAGAAGGATCATGAGAAAAATAACGACCAGTCTGTTTGACCAAGGGTTAGAGAAACCTATAATTTACTACATAGAGAAGTTACTACACGATTTAGCATGCTTGATATCTTAATCGATCAACTTTCAATTTAATGTCTCCTGTGCTCTAAACATGACCAGGAAAAGGAATAGATGCAGAATAACGATAATTCGGGTTGTCATGTATATACTTTATAGTATGAGTGCGCATAAGCTATCATAAACAGTCAAGTCAGCGGGAAATATGTTGTACAAGCAGGGAAAGCACGAGAAGAGAAGAGAAGAGACAGAGGATATGGTGGCGGAGGATACATACAACACAATGTAGTACAAATATGCTCACGGAGAAATAAAATCAGATCCCAACAACGACAAGGACAGAAGCAGATGATGACAATGACAGATTTTTTTTTGACAGCTATGGATATCATCAACCAAGCTCAATGTTCCCTTTGACTTCATATTTATCCCGAGTTTGTGAGATGGTATAAGTCTTTGGAGGCCCGTTCGAAGAGCCCAGAATCATTTTGGCACCCAGAGAATGAAAGTCTAGACGAGCCCCGATCTTTAGCGATTCAGACTTCCATATGCGCTGGTAAATATAAGAGTCGTGAAAAGGGAGTGAGATATTGGATGATTGGTCATTCGGAAAAGGAATGAAAGTCTTTAGCCAGACACGTAGCCGGTGAGAGGCTCCCGCCGGCATTGAGCTTAAAGGAATAGTGCTAGGGGGTAATGATTGAATGACGTGGTAGAATCTACTTGGAAAAGGAAGACCTACTATATTAGAAACGACACAGAACGTGGGTCGCCTTGCAGGATCAAATCTTCGAAAAGCATACTCCCAACCCCTGCTGATTCATATTCAAGGGTATACTTGTACAATCCTTCTGCTATATGTGTCCATCTGCGAACCACGTTTTAGATACAGCGAACACACAGCCTTCCAGACACCTCCCGAAAAGCGTACCTTGCAATAAACTGCACACGCGCTCGTCCTACAACCCCGTCATACAGCTGAGAATTGGCATTGATAGACTTGAGACGTGCAAACGATGCATCTGCTATGGCTGAGAAATCGGGATCTTTCCCAACCCAAAGTTCATCATCGCCAAACATCCGGTGGTCTACAAAGTTGACCCGTAGCCAGACACGATAGGACCATAGACAACCTGCTGGGATGCTATTCTTTCCAGGAAAGACGCTATATATTTGACGATAAGTTCAGTGATCATACATCATGTACAAAACAGGTCAACCAGACTGATACGCACAACACGATAAACTCCAGCTTGCGGGGATCCACGGTAAGGTTCAATGAAATGGGTTCAGCCAGGGGACGTTCAGTTTTATCGATTTTGAGTGAGAGACGGAATAGGTATTTCCCTGGTACAGGTCTGCCGCTCACAGATTCTACCCTGCAAGTTGGTGACAATCAGCAGCTCATTCCGTGCATAGAGGCAGTTGCGAACGTACGATATCAAAAACTGGAGTGGAGCAGAACCTGCGATCAGGTTGTATGTATACTGGTATCGTTCTGAGCGACGTGACGGTCGTCGAGTGGTTGTATACAGTTGCCTTCAATAACAATCGAAAAACAGGTTATTTCAATGAGTAGTATCATATGAAAATGGACTGACTTGACAGCAGTAGGGGAAGATAAGGAAAGAGAGTCGGCATGAGAGCTCCAGCTTGGATTGCTGCTTGTCGCAGAAGAGCCAGTCGCAGTAGAATTACTGAAAATGCATTTAGCATCTTTTATTAGTGAGATTATGATCAACTACGCACCTGCGAACTAGAGTATGGTAATCTGGTGAAGGATCGTCGTTCAAAGGAGAAAAAGAGTCGAAGCCGGCGTCGTACAAGTCCATAATCGACGCTGTATGTAGTATAGCGATGGGAGTTGGCAGAATACCATATGGATGCTGGGCGGTTATAATCAGCGCATGAGCGGTGTAGTTTTCAATTGAATACGAATATATGAAACTAACAGCAGGATATGATCAACAGATGGGACTGACAGTAGATCGAAATTGCCACAAGAGCAGCTGAATACTTTTTTTTACAAGGAAAACCTCTGCAGAATACCGAGGCACTGTCTGGTACTGTCAATTATATTAGACTGAAAGTTGGGATGGGCGCTTAATATGTTTGCCTTGTGCCTACACATCCGAAGTGGCAATTCAGAGGCTTGCCAATAACGCATTGCATCTTAGCAATTTTATTCGCCAGTGGCAGAATTACCCTTATTGGTGTAATTGCACTTCTATAACCTGAATCTTCTTCTCTTGTATCCGAGCTTCAAGAGAAATCATGATAGAAAGAAATACAGTGGAATTATACATGAATATAGCTGAAATGGTGAATCGCGTCACGACTTCAACAACGCAGAACGCTCCTAGCGTCAAGCTCAATATTGCGCCAACGAAATAAGATTCACCAGAAACTTACCAAGGTAACAACTTCCCGTTCCAATGACTTCAATTCATCCTCTAGTCTTTCCCTCTGTTTTGTCAATGCGGCCAGTCTCCGTTGTTCCAGCTTCTGGGCAGCAGTCGTTTGGCTGGTCAATTTTGGCCGATTCCGGACGGTCTCGACCTACCAATGCAAAGAGGATAACGACTCAACGATGTTCAATCAAGAACGTTGAAATCCAGACTCACCTTATTTTCCAACGTCCTTTCCTTCTTTTCGAGTGCTTGCAATCCCGCTTGAGCTTTCTCTACAAGCTCGATGATTGCAGGTTCAACTTCTTCTATAAGATCCGCTTTGTATTTTTGTAAAGTCGATGACGATGCTAGTGCAAATACCTTGTGACATATGAGAAAAATGATTACTTGGAGCATTCATTGTGAGATTGGCGTACTATTTGATTTTCGAGGATTTTGGTCATTCGTGGAAGATCTTGCGTTCCGGCTCGCAGTAACGTCCCGATTTCATGAGCCTTGATAGAGTAGTTGGAGGAGTTTCGGACCCCAATGACAAACGTACCTCCTCACAACAATCCTCTAACGAAGCCACACATTCTTCCAAATCAGCTGGACATTTGTAGCTTTGCGCGTCTGCTCGATAGTCTGCTGGGCCGCGAGTAAAAACAGAGTCTCTGGGACCGCGACTGCTGAGTGTTGCGCGTGATAAACGGGACATGGGGGTTCGCGAAGGTTCTAAGCAAGGTGATGCTGAATCCTGATGGCTAATCACATGCGAAGACCAGTAAACAAGCGCCCGCCTCTACGTATAGTCTTTCAAAGGCCCCATACTTAATCTCGAAGAAAGAAAATTACGATAAGTTATGTAGAACCTGTACACTGATCTAGAAACACATCCACGCCACAGCTTTCAGTCCAGCCAATTCCCTCTACTTGTTTCCATACTTTTGATCATCCTCATCATCACTCCCCACGTCGAATATCGGTGCATTCGGCGAAGACAGCGCTGAAGACGAATCCAACGCCCTCTCCTTTCCTTTCCTTGGTCTAAATTCTTGCACGGAATCATTTTGTTCACGACGCGTGAGAGGTACGCTTTCTTCCGCCTCTGCCTCGGATCGGTTGAGGGATAAGTGTAGGCTTTGTCCTCGTGCCTGCCGTTTTCGCCACCAAATGAAAAGGCCGATGAATAAGACGATGAGGATGAGGACGAGGGCGGTGGAGCCGGCGTTGTAGTAAGCTAGGAATCGAAGGATTTGTCATTAGTGGTACGGTTCTTCGATACAGAAATGAAAACTCACCCTCCCACATCGCTTTATCCTGCTGCGGCGTCTTTCCAGTAGGCACCGAAGTAGCTGTCGCGGTTTCAGCCTTCACATACATCGGCTTGGCCTCAGAGCCCACACTACTTGGAATCTTTGCTGAGCCTTCGAGGATACTGGCAAAATCGACACCCATAAAGCGTAGGATCATGTCGTGCGTGATATGCGGGACGTCGAAGGGGGCCATATGCGACGCGTTGAAGATCTGGTGGGCAAAAAGGAAAGAAGGTGAGGTGGTATGAAAGAAACGCGGTCAGCCGCGATGTTTTATATTACCTTTGTGTAAGTCAAATTCCTTGACGAGACCCATGTGCCAGCAGCCACGCCATCGACGTTCCATGACTGTGTTTGGACAGTCTACAGCAGAAGAAGATTAGTCAAAGATCGATAGGCTCATTTTTAGAAAAAAAACACACCCCAAGTCCAGTTCCCCCGTTCCATGTTAATGCATTGATCATGGCTTCAAGTCCAATATAATTGCAGATGAGATCCTGGTCACCAGCGAAGATCAAGACAGGGATTTTTCGAGCACTCGAGGTAAGACAGTAATTGACGAATTTGACTGGGATTCGTGCAGCTCCTTATGAATACGACCTCGACATTCAATCCAGGATTCGGAATGAGCTTCGGCGTGGAGAGCGCGGACGACGTCTGGACGCTATAAGACGTCGCGTTAGGATTTGATGAGCACAGATACAGAGGAAGAAACGCACGTCGAGGTATTTGGTGATAGGCTTGATATCTGGAGGCCAATTCATCCCACACGCAGGCGCTATATCGTCTAAACGAACGTCGTATATGTTGATGCACATGTCTTTGTTCTCCACCCTACGTCAATAATGTAAGCTTCGTACAGCATTTAGTAAGTGGGCACGATAACCCTTACTTTCTCTGTCGAACCTTGGTTACATCCAGAAGCAAGGTTTCACACTCCAGTACATTGATTGGTTCTCTGTCGGTAATCTCGTTTACTTTGACCATGCAAGCGTCCGTTTTCTGTTTTGCATCTTTATATAACTAAGATAACGTCGTCAACCCGGAAAGAAGATATGAGAGAAGTTTGAAGACGCACGTCGGAAGTTTCCTCTAGTATCCCTGCTTTGACGGAGTATTCCAGGAAGGAGGGATACTGCCGACGAGCATCCATCCACCCATTCCCAATAGCTGCGCCTTTTAGAGGTACTCCGAGATCCGAGTTCAAGAGAGCGTCAGCTAATATTGGTTAGTCTTCAGTTGAGAGGAAAAGAGGGGAGACCAACCGTAGTAAGGTATATATTGTCCAGCAAAGCTTTCTCCGCCGAGATAAGTCTAAAATAAACGATGAATCAACGGTTCCCAAAGGAAGAGCGCAACCGTACATCCATGCGTTTGTACTCGGGGAAAACCTTGTAGAAGTTGCGAAGGAATTCCAACCATTGTTCTGAGCCCTATGTACCCACATTATAAGCACCTCAGCTCAGAGAAAACTTTCGGCCACTTGCCTCTTGTAATGTATGCACATAGTGGTTCGAGCTCGTGTAAGAGAATCCGGTACCGGCGGGCTGGTCAACTTCGGATGTCAGGTCAGACTCGGTTCACGAGATTGGACACACTGTATGCATACCATAAATCATCGTCGTATATTCTTCCCAACCACCTTCAGTGACTTTAAACCCGCCTTTACCATCCATCCTCCAAGGACCAACTTCCATCATCAACCCATCGAACGACGAACAGCCCGGCCCTCCATTGAACCAAAACATGACCCTCTCTTTGTCTGCCGTTCTTCGATTCTGGACTAGCACGAAGTACAAATGGGCTGTGATATCGTTTGGCTTGGCCTCGGATGCATGCGGGTCAGAGGAAAGATGGCCAGCGTAGATGTGGAGTGGATGGACGGGGTCTTGATGGATGTCTGGTAGCGAAGGAACCCAGAACGATGCCGCGGATGGAACTAGACACGTAGAGGAACGTTGAACGGATTAAAATATTTAAAAATGCGTACGAATGGTTATTACTGCGGAGGATCGAAAAGACCAGCGAAACTCACTATCTGTCGGCGCTGCATTTGACAGCGCTGACCACCAGGATAGATTCAGCAGGACAGTGACAAGGACCCGAAGATGACTCCTCCAAGGCTGGAGCATGCTTTGTCACTTTGTGCACGAAGGTTATTAACGCTGGTGGAAGGAGTTAAGCACAAGTATTAATTGGATCGCAAGCTCGGTATAGCGCCGTTGTGTAGAGTAGAGCCTTTATTTCGTTGACTTGCCAGAAAGTCGTGTCAGTGCTGCCAGCGCGGCAGGAGCCCGAGAGTCGAAGATGGTGGTGAGGGACGAAGAATGTGTTAGATTATTTCTGGTCAAATCAAGTCTTGGTCTTTTGCGGATGCGACTACAAAGAAGCTATATGTCTAAGTACGAACAAGCGAACAAGCTACGGATAAGTTACGAACAGTATTTGGAGGCATGGAATCATGGATAGACATAGTATATAAATTAAACATTGTTAAGGTGCTCGCCTCAGGAAGTTGTACAGATGTACTAATTCTTACTGTAACGATCTCATGCTCGTCCTCAGACCTATCTCATTCAACGTATCGAGTACACGAGATTCCGCCTTCCACAAACTACCCTTGACCTCCAAATCGAACGACTCAAGTTGACTAAAACGATTTTGAGAGTCACTGATACGAGGCATTTTCCGGCGCGATACTAGCATCTGAACTAGAGCCATAACATCAAACGCCATCTCGTCTGGCGAAGAGGGTTCAATATGCATCGACAAATTTGTTAAGCGAGGTAAAAGGCCCACTAGACACGTCGTCGATGGGTCGAATGAATTCGAATTCGGTACGTCTCTGTACGAAAGCCACTTGAGGAGATCCTCGAAAAGCGAGCTTCCTTTCGGCAGCGTGAGACGCAAGCTCAAATTGACCAACTCAGACGTGGCATACAAGATTTCCGCGACGCGATAGTCAAGAGGATTCGAGTGTAGCTCGAGGTCCTTCAGCGACTCTGAACAATCTGAGATAAATTCTTGAACGGCCTCGATGCACTCTTCAGAGCAAGCTCCCGGTGATGTATTGGTGATGTGCAAGACTTCGGTATTGGGCGCAAACACGTACGGAAGAACGAGCGCACCGGTTCCCTCCACGAAAAGCCTTGTGAGATTAGGGAGTGATACGGAGGAGTAATTACCTCTGGGTGACTGTAGTAAATCTCCGTGAGCCCCAATATGACACTCGACCAGGTTGGATGAGAGACGAAGACAATGATAGTTCGGATTGGGGTAGTCGTGGTAGGCATTCAAATGGGTTAATTGTTCCCAAGGAAGTCGAATATTTTTCGTAGCATAAGGCGTACCCTCGATCGATACCTGGTGTAACTTGGGTGCGAGCTGGAAGGCTTCAATTACAGACAAGGAATTCCTCGGAATCTTGTGAGGTAAATCGAGCCGGAGAGTCAAACATTCTAGTAGCGCAAGTTTGCCGTTGACTCTCGGAGAAATTTCATGATATACGTTGTAAGGTAGATCCAAAACGGCTGTTTTCCAACGAGGACAAGCGTTCAAGAGAAGTTCCACGGCATTCAAAAGGTGATCTGAAGCACCTTGGACATCCGGACAGTGTATCTGAACATTCAAAGGAATTTCTTTGGACCTTTCGAGGAAGATCATGACCAGCAGATCCGCACGATTGAGCCTATTTCGAGTGTAATGCCAACACGACAAGTCAAGGTTGGCATGGATCCAGAACAGAGGACAGTGAGTGACAATCTCTCTCCAATTTCTGCATACTTGAGTGAGGACCCATGGACCGTCGTTTACTTCGAGAAGGCTCGCGTCATGAAAGTCAAGGAAAGAGAAAATCATGATGATCATCTCTGTAGGTAGGCGATCGAAGAGTGAAGGTAGATGAAAGTCCAAAAGAGAATGGAGGCAAGCAGTATTCCGGGCGATGTTGAGAGTACAGTCCAGCAGTTCTGCGTAGGGATCATCATCGATAGTTAAGTACTCCTGCTCCACTTCTCTGAGTTTCGGAACGCTGCTTTGTGGAATCGGAGTTGCGTTTATGTCTATCATTTCGATGTAGGAGCATGAAGTGTCCATTGTAGCTGCTATATTATATAAAGAAGACAGTCAGTAAGATCCATTATCGTGTTACGAGCACTACAACTTACTTCAAAGCGGTCGTAGATGTGTTAATATATTAATGCGGACGAAATTACCTCCATGTCCAGAAATCTCCACGAATTTTATACATGGATAGAGAGACGCTGGGACTTTCGAGTACGGTGATCGACAAAGGCCAAAGCTGGGGAGACCATGGTCAAAAATACTGAAAATATAATAAGAGGATGACAATTGGAAGACAAGATCGTTATGATTACAAAACCGAAGTACATAAAAAATACTTTGACGCACGCATGCGGCCCAGCGCTTATTGAACTTTTGGTTTCCACCCAGGTCAAGGTCTTTTGTCATTTTATCGAGAAAGCCAGTCTGAAGTGCTGGAAAGTCAACGAGTAAGTTTCTCAACGTCAGAGGATTTTACCTTGCAAAAATTTGTACACTTGGAGCCACCCGTCAAGTATCGCGTTCATAAAGTGGTACCGCGACCTGGCTATCGACTAAAGGGTTGGAAATGACCTCAAGTTCGTATTCGTCTGTCACTAGTGCTGAGCTTCCAATACATCTTCCTCCTATCGTTCAGGGGCAACTCGTTTACAATTGGGGCCACCGTGACCAGTGTTATTCGACGCCACACCTTCGTGTTCAAGTCAATGTAGCATTTCGAATGCATCGCGAACTTGAGCCGCTCTATCTTTCCTGGAAGCATGTACTATGCAATTTCCCTACTGAATGTCGTTTGAATGTCGTTTACTCCATCCGTGTGTTATGGAGGCTAGTGGTGCAGTGTAAATCTATACACTAGAAAGTTGACGTTCAAGTTCTGCTTCTAACTTCGTTGAGAAGATTCTAGCGACCTGATAAGTACATTCTTTGGAGGTATGTCCCCTTGAAAGTTGACAAGAAACTCGGAAAAGTGGGGTGCTTCTGTGGACGCTCGTCAAATGCCCGTCAGCTACGAGTGCAGAACTCAACTCATGTGCTCATCGTTTAAATCTCTCTATCTGGTTTCGTATTGTCGTATGTTTTATGTGGCCCCATTGACATCGGATGCGAAGAAGCTCAAGTACGAGCAACTTCTCTAGAAGACCTGCAATGTCAGATAACACAAGAACATTCTAACTGTTTGCCTCTGTCGGAATTTCATCATTGCGCACTCCAATCTCAATGGAGATTTCATAACCATTGGGCCATATTAGTCTACTCATATCTTGGATTTCTTATAAAAGAGAGACCATAGCATGTACAATGTCACTCAGAACTCGATAGAACAGTTCATACTCTGTACGCTGGTCTTGTTTTGTGCTCCGAGCGTGCCCACTAAGTTTATTTCCAGGACAATGCCACCGCAATATCAGCATCCTCTACCCTCCAAGCAGACAGTCTTGACGCGCTATGGTGGATGGATTCCAGCTGATCGCGCGGTTTATAAAGCATTTTTTGATGATCTCCTGCGTACGATCGACGTTGGGAAGGCTCATAACCCGGCAGTCCAAGCGTTCAAGGACGCTGTCGATGCCGATCCCGAACTGGTTGATTTGTTTGAGCAGACCTTTCTTCAAGTTTCCGCTCTAAGCAGGGTAATTCTTGTTCCCTCTGCTTTTACCTCCTAAATACTCAACGCTGCATATATGTTAGATCAAAACCTTCGATGAACTGCTCTATTGCATGGATCAAATCATTGTCGCGGCGCCGAAATTTCAGGTCAACAGAGACGAGAACGGCGGCGAAATAATCGGCGGAGAGCCTGTTGGTGTCCCTTTGTACCTTCTGTTCGACCTCCTCAGTAACACGGGTGCGGGTTACGACCTCTTGCGCAAGGTGAAATTAAACACTGCTTTGAAGGACTTGCTGAACGTCTGGGGTGATTACCTCCAAAGTGCAAATTCCAATAATACACTGAATGAAAGTGACGAGGGCTGGTTTGGCAAGCTTGGATTAGCGAGTCTCGAAAAGAATCGCGGCATATTCAACGAGATTTACGAGTGTCCCGATTATGCTGCGCCCAACCGTGGTTTCGCTTCATGGGATGCTTTCTTCACTCGAAAGTTCAAACCTAACGCTCGCCCGATCCCAAAACCGGACCCTCCATTCGTTTTTATCTATAACGCTTGCGAGTCCACCGTTTATGGAAAACAGACAAACATCAAAGAACACGACCAGTTCTGGCTCAAGGGCCAGCCTTACTCCATCTACGACATACTGGGGCGCCGCGACGACGAAGTTGCCCGTTCCTTCATCGGTGGGACTGTCTATCAGGCATTCCTTTCTCCACAGGACTATCACCGTTGGCATTCCCCGGTGGATGGTACTATTCGCTCAGTACAAGTCATTCCAGGAACGTATTATGCCGCGCTACCCGACGATGGAGCTGGACAGTCTGATCCCGATTTCCAACCGGGTGACCCTCGGGGTGCTATTATCCGCTCCCAGTCCTGGCTCACCGTAGCCGCCACACGTGCCGTCATCTACATCGAGGCTGACAACAAGGACATTGGGCTTATTGTATTCGTTGGTGTTGGGATGGTAGAAGTGTCGACTTGTGATATCACTGTTAAGAAAGATGATAGGGTCTTCGTCGGTGACGAGATTGGGATGTTCCACTTTGGTGGCTCGTCCCATGCGCTCATATTTGGGCCAGACGTGAAGCTCAAGTTTTTCGACCATGTCCAAGTCAACAACCACCTCCATGTTAACACGCCCCTAGCTGGACTGGAAATCTAAAGGTGACCACATGTATCGTTACAGCTAGAGAAAGCAATGAATAAGTCAAATATTTTCCTCGAATTTTAACATCAATGTACAGTACCTCAATAGTGTATATATGACAGAAGTTTCGGACGCCTATGTAAACGCGCTCGGCGCCTGTTCAATAAATCAACAATGATAAGCAGCATCCACCACCTTATCTGGGTTCCACCACCATGAAGGTCTTCTGGCTTTCTTTGATTTCCTTGTCTTTTACTGTAAATGGCCAATACTTCTCTGAAGGCTGGAAACCCGGACAAGCTGTCACCAGCGAATCTTCAGCGCCATTACCCACAGGAGTACTATCAGGAACTGGACACAGTGATGATTCACAGAAAAGCCAGCAACTCAGCGTAGACGGAATTCTGAATTCTCCTTGGATTTCATCGTTGTTCGCTAAAGCCGGCGTGAATATTTCTAGCATTGCTTCAACTGTTGGTCTATCATCCAAGGCCGCGTATCCGTGGGATCCACGAATCCCATTAATTACAGACACGAACTTTGATGACATGATTGTTAATGAGGAACTCACGCTGGAGGAGGAGAGGAACAGGACATGGTTAATTGTCGTGTACGACTGTCGTTTTTTTTTCGATGAATTTGACTGACTGAAGGCTCTCTCTGATTCCTGAATTCCATATCCTCAGCTCAACAAGCGCAACCAACAAAGGAGGAGGAATATCTCAGTTCGTAGACAGGATATTCGACGAGACCTACAACGAAACTTTAACAGCCGGGGACTTACCCGACTTACGCTGGGGACGTATTGATTATCTCAATGTCACGTATTTAACAACTAAGTGGGGTGTTTGGCAGTGCGTACTACATGCTACCTCGTCTGCCGTGACTTACAGTTCGCTTTGATCACAGAGCGCCGACGTTCGTTATTCTACAGAACCGTGGTCAGACGCTTCGATTCGTTAAGCCTCAGTGGCTGCGTCTTCATGAAGGCGCCCTGCGCACATTCCTCACGACCGGAATGTTCAATGAACTACCTCCTTGGGATAGCTCTTTCGCTCCGGGTGGTAGCAAGTTCGTACTTATCTTCGAGTCATTTTCCTCATCTCTGATTGACCCATACATCTTCAGTGAATACATTCTCCATTACATGGCGCTAGTTTTGATGAAATTCTACAACGTCGTGATCAAGGTCCCCGGATGGATAATGTACATTGCATCTGGAAGTTTAGCTTCGTTTATCATTCATCTGCTACATCGACCAACGAAGAAAGATGAAGTAAAGGGCCAAGCGGCATCAAATAACACTCATAACCCAGTAGCAGCACCTGTTGCGGATACTAGTGTCCCTTCAACTGCTGCTGCGTCAGGCTCAACAGCTACTGCGAGGCAGGTGAAGCAGCGGAGGTCAAAGAAATAGATAGCGACTTTTGTTATAATTCGATTTTTGCGTTGAGAACTTGATATGATTTTCGAATTGTTGTCGTATACAAAATGACATAAGAGATACTCAGGTCCCCGTCGATTAGTGGTTAGATCATCACGTTGTGGCTTGAGTAGTAGCAATCCGTGAAGACGCAGGCTCGACTCCTGCCAGGGACATATCTGGATGGAATATCCTTTTTCGTTCATATTTTCCAGTTTTTTCAGTTCGCCCATTATGTTACCATTCTTTCAACAAAAGGCTTAATGAGAATGGTTATAAGCGCGAGAGTGAGCTCTGTTTGTCAAAAGACTTGTCATTGGATTATGTATGAGCTCTAGGTTATACATATCCACAAATCTCACTAAACGTAAGGCCATGCCATATGGCCCCTCGATTCCTCGCGGCTAGCACATCTCATGCTTCAACAAGAAAGGTTTACTCTATTTGTCGATTACGGCGCGACTGGATGATACACTGATTTCCTTTCACCTCGACGAGCAGCCTATATAGAATCATAAAGATTGGAAACGTTTCGTTCCACAACAATGAACGCAAGGACTTACAGTGGATAGTGGAAGGCACACCATTCCAATGTCTTTTTCGTCAACCAAGGCAATGTATTATTCATTCAGAGATTCGATAAATATACTACATAATTGGTCTAGAATTTATATTCTAATGACTTTTCGATATGCGCCATACTGAAATCGAAAGATCTTGGAAGGTGCTTGTTGGATATCCCCTCCTTCGTGAGAGGATTTAGAGCGAAATGCTGCATCAGGCACATAGTCATTAAGGTGTATCTGATTGGGAGAAATAAATTATCTTAGTTTTGGATTTGAATTCGAGAGTAACGCACTATAATGAGTTCCAAAGTATCTTTCAATCTATTCAGATACTTCTTGGAATTGTTTGCGGTCCTAGATGCTGTCAAAAACCTGAAAACCGCGTTTCGAGCACAGAAACGGGAAGTAAAAGAAAAAATTTCCTGCAGAATTCTGTTGGGACAATATGTGACTTTATGAATGTTCTGTAGGAGAAGAGAACTAACGAGCAAAGCGTCTCCCAATCACTCTCAAGCCGAGGATCCGATTTTCCGTGCGAAATTTCATCACTTATTTTCACTACAGTATACACCAATGTGCACACATTTTCGCAAAAGACCAAAAAGACGTGTTCCCTGTGTAGAGTTGCCTGAAATAATGATAAGTGGGCTGTTAAATATGAATGTGCCGAGTGGGGGAACGAGGAGAGGACTGATGAATCATGGGTAAGTGGAAGAAAGTACTCTTCATTTCGAAAGGGGAACATGGTGAGACTTACACGGCCAATTTCCAGATTGTTCAGTGCCAGTGTTGCCGCTTTATTTTGATAAGGCGAATGCCTGGTATCGACACTCATATCACTCAAGTTGGAGACAACATGCTGGTCTTGTCCTTCTTTCCAGCTCTCCATCGAAACCTGGAGAGCAATTACTTTGACCGGTGACCGAGGCACATTGAAGTAGGCAGTACAAATATCACCTTGTTCAGAGTCAGCGATACAGGGTTTCAGGATGTGATTATATCACATACCGTCTTCTGAGAATGTGAGATAATTTGAGAGACGACGGATGAACTCTTTGGTGGTTGGCACCTCTGTCTCATCCTAGAAACATTCTGTGTTTACAAAGATCAATTAATTTTACTTGAAGGTGTAATCGTACCTCGTTTATGACCGCCGACAAATCCTCATCATGAGTCATGGCAATGTCGACTTGGGGAAACTAACAAAGAACATCGAAGTGAAGACCAATTTTTGAGAATCTGACAGCTCACCTGACGTAATATCCAATCGTTAATATCATCCGATGGATGGTACACCTACATGGAATGTTCAGTAGCTTGGATATATAGCATAGGTAAGTGAATACCCGAGCTCTGAAAGGATGAGAGTCACGATCTGACACGTCCTCATCGACGAGGTCAGAGGATGTTCCACCTCCGCGGTGTCCTAGCATGCGTGCCCACGAGCTGAAACTACGAACATTATTTTGACTCTGAAAGATGTCATTGACATCCGGATTCAGTTCAGCAAAGTTAGTAACTTTGACAGTTGTCGTGCGAATAACAGGTCGTTGGCGAATGGCTATCTTGAATCCTCGAGTAAAGATGCAACCTGAATGATTGCCAAATGTATCAGATCCACTCTGGACTTTGGCATAATCTCTTCTGGAAAAGCGGTATTTTGGCAGTTCTCCGGCAGTGGGAACAAAAATTATTACAGAGCCGACGGGGGCATCAAGAAAACATGCTACACCCCATGCACGCGTCTTGTCACAACCAGTGACCAGGTAGAGATTCTTTGTTCCACGGCTGTAAGGGGGACTATTCGCAAATTGGAACCATTTCCTTGCCCAGATTATCCCGTAATCACGAAATTCATCCAGGCTCTTATGATCGGTCGAAGAAGCACCTTCAGGTAAAATGAGCAAAGCACCTGTGGATCGTCGTGGAACAAACGACATTCCCGCTCCGAATTCGTCAGGTACTCCCCTGCAAAGAGATAAGCTAATGCTGACAACTGTATCTTAGCATGTTTTAGAACTTACGGGATTTTAGCCTGACTCTGAGGAAGCGGCGTCACCTGAATATCATCCCAACAACTAGAAACATGAGAGCCTGGCGGATACATATCCTGCCACTGACTAATATGTCCTTGGTCGACAATCAGGGGTTCAAAGCCCTCTGGAAGTCCTGCGCTGTTTGCCGGATCATTTTGGGGTAGACATGCATTGAACAGGTAGTCGAAGCCACCTGTAGTAGTGAGAATTCCAACGTCCCCAATTCTTACGCCTTGCTTTTTGAACTCTACTGGGATGGGCTGGCTAGGTGCGGGAATCCACAACGGATAGCCTCTTTTCTCGAGCCACAGAAGCTGCGAATACAATTCGCTCTCAGTGGGGAACTTGGTTCTTGTTAACCGGTTCGAAGATGATGGTGAAGGGGCCGTATGAGATCCAGGAACTGGAAGTGATCCTGGTTGCGATGTGGATGCATTATAGTTGAAGGTAGGCTGGTGTAATTGAAACGATGAGGCATTGGCGAACCATTGTGAAGTATTACTTCTGGAATAGAAGTATGTATCAGAGGGTAACCTATTCACTTGAAGTATATACGTACTGCTCAACGCCCACGACGTCTGTCGTCTCTGCCATCAAAGAGAGTAGTAAACTTCATCGACATGCGTGTTGGACGCGACCCACAATTAACAACGTTTGACTTGTTTGGCATTGGCTTTGGGTGCAAACAAATTCCGCGCTGCCTCAAATATAACGGTCGTTCGCGAAGTCGCCTTCCCCATAAAGTTGAACGTGAGCTGATGATGATGAGGATTTTAAGCTGGTATGAGGCATTTGGCCCTCATATATGATTCATAGCCTTAATTTGTTTATTTCACTCTTATCTGTACTCTACATGTAAGTATTGCAGCAAGGAATATGCAACAATATTGTAAATTAGTTGTGGTGATTCAAGCACGGACAGGTGGACTACCTTGCTGATGTGCGATGGTCAGTCAAGTCACAAAGTCACCAGTCACCGACCTTGCCAACACTGCTTGAACATACCGTTCACAACAAGTTATCGCTTGCCCTGTAGTGAAGGAGAGAACGAGCCCTATTTAATGCTACACATTTGACACGCTTGATACACATTTGTTTCACCTTCTTCCATTTGCTTAACCATTCAACATCTTCTGCAACTGCTCCAATTCTTTCTCTTTTGCAATAAGAGCCGCCCGTGTTTTTTCTTGTTCTGCAATTATGGTCTTCTTAGCCTTCTCCAGCCGGTCAGACTCGTCCTTCACAATGAGTGTGGTGAACTCTGGTACACCGCCCTTGGAAGCTTCGAGTGAGGCCGGATTCGCAATATGGAATGGTATCGTTCTACCGTTCGTGCTCGCGCGGGGAAGAGGCGTTGGCGGGTTGTTCGTCAAGATATTGAGAAAATTCTGATAAGGATCGTTGAACACGATTTCGTCGTATTGCCATGAATGTACGGGCCCGGCTTTTTGAGCGACTTCTAATGGTGGAATTGAGTCTGGTTCTCCGGAAAGAGACCACGGATGGAGTTTAAGGTGATGGTAAATTGTGAGAGCTTTTTCTCCTGATTCTGGAATGAAATGAAGTTTGATTGTGACTTCGAACTCCCCCCATCTGAATGAAGAGGTTTTGTCTGTCCGAGAGCTTACAAGATGCCTTACCAACGACATACCCTGTTTCCGATACTTCGAAAGGCGGTTTGTCGATATCTAAAAAACTTAATTAATTTAAGGTTGTTTTCGAGGAATTCAAAGAAGGCACACTCCGCGTTGGATTAGGGTAAGTATCATGCAGTTTGAACGAAACCCTCTTCAAAAAGTACCCCAGATTATCCGCTCCACCAACAATGTCCGATCCTGGTGCTGGTGCTGCACTACGGACAGCCACAATCCATTTGTGTGTATGTTCAGCAGGAACATTCTCTCGTTCTTCACGAGTTAAAAGCGTGGCAGTATTTCCATAAATTATTGGTCGGAAGATACTAAGACCCTATGGATTAGTTAGTAGAACTTGTTGAGAGATATCGTAAATCACACTTGCTCTAACACGGACGCGCTCGTTGGCCATGGTGGTCGTGGTCGTGGTCTAGACTGGTCCGGACCGAAATTGAACTTGTCCGCAAATTCCCGCTTTACCCTGAACCTCATCCAACATCCATCATGCTCGACGGAATCTACAACCGTAGGTTCAATCTTCACTTATTTTTAATGAATGGTCTCTCATCTCTGACTCTGAAGGACCAAACACAATGATTGAAAGGCAAAAGGCCTTACAGGTGCGTACTATAACTTTTACTAACGCTGTTACTCAACAACGAGAAATCATGTAGGCAGACCCACGACCTGTACATTTGAAGGGCCCTCGGCGCGTCCTTGCTATTCGTATGCCCTTCGCTGCGTCTTCTGCTCGCTGCTGACGTATACATGTAGGACTTTTCAGTGTTGGATTCACCGCTGGAGCACTAGGAACTGTTTATGGAATATATCAGTTGATCAGGGTGCGTCTCCATCGTTCCTTTTTTTCTCCTCGAACACTGAAAACTTGTCTGCTAATTCTTGTCACAGGGAAAGCAGCAGTAAATTTCAAGCGGTAGAAGGAAAGCTGTACTTCGAATACACTATGAAGCTCTCTCCAAAATGATATTGTTTACCAATACCTTGACTAACACCTCGAGTCATCCGTATGGAGGTATCTCCTGTAACAAGACCCATACTTATGAGAAGATATCAATGGCACAGATGTAGTCCTTTTGACTGCTGCTAGCGCTCCCATTTGTCGAGGACAAAAATGGATTTCAACCTTATTTTGGCCTAGTTGGATGTCTTTACTTCAATATCCGGCTAGAGAAAACACTGCTTATCTACATCATTTCTTACTGCCCATTCCTTTCTTAAAAGAAAGGTGTATCATTGCTGATTTCGAATTTCAGCTCAGGCCATAACGTCCATGCTCTATTCTATGGGGGATTTTCTGTGACCCAGGTCCTGGCTTCCATCTTCATTTTGTGATGATCTGTTTCTAGACCACACGTCCTTTAATCATAGCCACCAAGCAGCGCCTATCTCTTTCAGGCGTTCCAGAAGGTTACCATAAGTCTACAAGTAGGCGCTTGCACCGGAAAACGTGTAAATGAAGAACTTCTCGGATTACATTGACGAACTTAGCGAGGCAAAGGCCAATAAGCAGAAGATCAAACCAATAAACTACGTTGCCATAACCGATGGGAGACCAGGTTCGTACCTGTTCGTACTCTTTCAACGTATTTCCTCCATTCTGTTGGCTGACATCGAGTCATTTCTTCTTTCAAATGATCAAATAGACCTCGAAAAATCCATTGTGGCACATTCATATTCTTTTGCAGTCGACGGTCCGACTGAGCTTACATTCTTGGAGCAAAACGCCATTTGCTTTGTGTTCGCTAATATTACAATATGTCAAGTGAGTACATCCACCAACGGAAATTCAATCTTCATTCTTCCACGCATCATCCCAACCAAGCGCGGACCGATCCCAATCCTCTCTCTCCAGTTGTCCATATGACGTCCATCCCATGTAATCCATCAACATCCCGGCGGCCCTCACGAAAATTGAGCCATCAACTTTGGCGACAGCTGGATGAGTCTCCTCCTTAGAAACATTCTCCGTATACTGCTTGAATGCTCCAATGACTGACCCAGGTGGTGTATCCCCGTAATCCCTGGTGGCAAGGACCAAAGTCCGCATGGTCTTGAGTAAATGTGAGTCAGTGGAATACAACGAAGCCTCGATCAGAGCTGGCCAAGGGTTATAGTCGTCGTCATTTAGAGGGCTGCCAATGCTCCGTTCGCCCGTTTTGTAAGGTGAACTAGAGACGTAAGGCGGGCGAGGTTTATCCGTCGCTTCCAAAAGTAAATGAGGTTTGATGATAGGCCGACCTCTGGCAAGTACTAATTGTAGCATCACAGGCAAGAAAGCTTTGATGATTGTAGCTTTATGTGTGGGATTTTCCAGCACGCCGACGAAAGATCTGAGGAACAGAGAAGAGGTGACGAGGTGCATCAGGAAAAAATCAAGCCGTGGCTTTCGTCCTGGTTTTCCGGTCGCAAACATAAGGAGGACTGAGGTCCAGATAAGTTCCTCAATCTTGGACATCATCTCGGCGTTTCCAAGACTTTCGTCGACGTGGAATTTCGAGCACAATTCACGGATTTCATCTGCTTTTCCATCTTTCACAGTGGCTTTGAGGCGGGCATTGAAAAGGGCGTTCGGGTCGTATGGCAGGGGTGGTTGAAGAGTAGGAGACTTGTACAGAAGCTCCAGGATCTCCAAAACAGATAACCCAGCGGAAGGATTAGGGTTTTCAAAATCAAACAACTCAGGCGAAAGGGAGGTATGGACGGCAGTCATGGCAAGCCCTGGGGTGAATAATTATTGCCGAGACAGTTGCGAAGAGTAAGAGAAACTGACCTGTAGAGACTAATGCGTCATTGCCAAATTCCAGGCCATACTAAGCACATGATTTAATCAGCGGTTTTTGAACGACAAGATCTCCGAGACCCACCCCAACTTGAATGAATGGATGTACACTGGTGATGAATAAGTAAGAATACGTCTTGGCCAATATGCTAACTCACGCTCCGCTCATCAGACGTGCAAGCATGACCTTACCTTTCTCATTAGCGCTAGAAGAAAAGATGAACTTTTCCAGAGTCTTGACCACTCCAGCAGAAGCTACTTGGTGCTCAAAAAATGCCACGAAGCCGTTGTATGCACTTCATCAGATTATGCTTCAGTGAGCTTTATGGACACGGACAGAAACGATAAATGGCAGCATACTTTTGATTTCCAAGATATTGCGTCCAGTTGTCCTCAGTGATTTTCATTTCCTTATCCTTTTCCTCAAGTATGATTGGACGTTGGATACGAGCCTCCTCATCGTATATTTTCTGCAGAAGAGCAGGAGGTGCTCCGAGATCATAGGCAGCGAGAATGCTGTTTCGAATATCAGTATATAGCGCACATCAAGCGAAAATATCGTATTGACTGATGACTTAGGTGGTTGTGAAACCCGGCTTGGTTGAATTGACAGTGATGATATTGAGCATCTTGCAACAACAGAGCCTCTGCCAACGGCTTGGATGCAGGAGAAGCCCTGGGCAGATTCAGAACACCATTACGAAGGAGACGGTGAGAGAGAGGAGACATAGTAGTGAGTGGAGGGTGTGGATGCGAGCATGGTTTTATATTGGACAAGGTTAGAATAGAACCGGTGACCTGGGGAGAGCTAAAGTATCGGAAGAAAGGAAGGAAGGTGTGCGTCATTTTGACACAAAAGAATTACGTCAAGAACGCGCTCAAGCGCCCGTGAATGTCAAAGCGGTAGTAAATAGGACTAAGTTTTAGACAAAGATTCAATCTTGGACCACGGTTGGTTTATACTAGGATCAAGTCGGAGGCCTTTCGCCATATCATTGGTATGCTAGACAGAGAAGATCCGTGACACTGTTGCGGCATGCCAGAGCAAGAGAAGTACACCAGACTCTTCCACCTTTGCCCCTTCCTACTACCGCAATTGATGGCCCATGAATAAATCGACCTTTCCTGCATTCCAACCATTGTTCCGACATTTCAGGTGAAGATATCTCTCTGTTGAATGGTCAAAATTATATAATGAAAGTTTGGGGAAAAGGTAACTAACCAAGTAGAGCATCTCCGTAACTTTCTCCATTTTCATCAGGCCAGAATGAAGGCTTGACCTCATGAGCTTGAGAAGTAAGGTAGGCGACCCATTGCTGTTTCAAATCTCGAGCAGCTTTTGCAGTGTTCATAGCCTTTCGCATGTGTTATATCTATTGTACCACTATATTTGTTTCATAAACTTCAAGATGACAAATACCAATAGACGAAAGACTCACGTAGAGCTATAATGACAATTCACGTACTACTCTTCCACAGCTCTGCCCAAAGCGTTTCGGGATCCCCCTGGCCAGCAACTCTTTTCATTTCCACCTAGGGTGCAGTATGTTATTGCGGTATCAGTTGACTCAAAGTAGAATATAACTATGTTACGATTAACGTACCGCATCCAAATCCATTCGTCTATGCTGCCACGCCTCCATATCCCATGGAAAAGCACCTCGACGACCCTCCTTCCAATATCCCAATTTGTGATACCGGTTGAGAAAAATGTCTGTTTCACCTACAGGACGCGGGTCATCCGCCGCAGCGTGAAGGACAGCGCGCAACTCCGCGCCCCCAACGAAGCATGAGAACAGATCGGGATTCTTCTTCTGTAGATGATGGCGAAAGAATGCTCGTAGTTGGATATCCTCGGGAGCAGTATCATCCTTGAACTCTCCAGGACCGTTAGAGCCAATTATGAATCGCTGATCATCTTCCTTGAACCACCCGACACCGAGCACTTGTGCCCACAACGGCCGAAAGGCAGCAGTTTCCCAGTCAATGATGCCAGTAATGGCTCCAGATTGTGGATCAATGAGAATATTACCATCATGTAGGTCACCATGTGAAAAATGAAAGTTGGATGGTTCTGAGGGTCCAAACAAAGTAGAGCTGGGGTATAATCTATGAATGCTTTGGAAGAGTTCGACGCATTTTTCTCGATTAGGAAGATCAAAATCCGATCTAGTGGGAGGATTGCCATTGAAAGCAACGAGCTTGAAAAATTCCTCCGATGTGAAGGTAGGCATTGTTTGAGAAGGAGAAGGGACCACCAGGTGATAATCTATCATGGAGATATCTTGAAGGGGTCCAAGTTCATATCCATTGTTAATGGAGTGGTTACAGTGGCTCTTCAACAGACATAACGATTCCAGAGACAAGGGTTGCCACCGCGGCGACCTTCTGGCAAAAGAAAGGTTATCCATTTGCCTGGTGCTATGATAAATTCCGCCACAGCCATCTGCCTTGAGCCGGAAGAGCTGGTCGTAGACATCGATGAGATCACGAGCGAATGTCTGCTTTTGAGGATACTGTAGTTGATCCCAAGCGTCGCCCAGCTCTACACCTGACATATACTCCATAATAAGCCATTCAGTGCCGACTGGATTACTGGATTCTGAGCAGTATGCGAACACGGTCGGCACAGGTAAAGAAGTGTGACCTGTGATCGTCCATTAGTAACTATGAAGTATCCCAGAGCCTGAGGCCGCGCCACATACTTCGTACGAAATTCATAGCAGCTACTTCGCCCTCAGTTTTAAAGAGAGGCTTCACTGGTGCTACCAGGCGAGCAACGACAGTGCGGAGCGGAAGTTGAAAAGAGTAGACGCGAGCGTAGCTTGCGTGACGTTCGAGGGCAATCGCGATTGGAGGTCCGCATTGAGAGGTAGGTATACGGAACACCTGGCACACGATACTCTGGAGCGCGACCAAGTCTACATTAACGCCAATCCACGGGTCATCTACTCCAACATAGTCGAGAAATGACATCTTGGAATCAAGCAAAATCTTAGAATCAAGCGAAAGGGAAAACCGCGACTTTTGTAAAGTGTCACGTGAGGTCTCCTAGGTACATACCAGCTCTGATCGAGGCTTCGTTGTATTCCACTGACTCACATTTACTCAAGACCATGCGGACTTTGTTCCTTGCCACCAGGGATTACGGGGATACACCACCTGGGTCAGTCATTGGAGCATTCAAGCAGTATTCGGAGAACGTTTCTAAGGAGGAGACTCATCCAGCTGTCGCCAAAGTCGATGGCTCAATTTTCGTGAGGGCCGCCGGGATGTTGATGGATTACATGGGATGGACGTCGTATGGACAACTGGAGAGAGAGGATTGGGATCGGTCCGCGCTTGGTTGGGATGATGCGTGGAAGAATGAAGATTGAATTTCCGTTCGTGGATGTACTCACTTGACATATTGGTAATATTAGCGAACACAAAGCAAATGGCGTTTTGCTCCAAGAATGTAAGCTGAGTCGGACCGTCGACTGCAAAAGAATTTGAATGTGCCACAATGGATTTTTCGAGGTCTATGAGTCTTATCACAACGTAGTTTATCGGTTTGATCTTCTGCTTATTGGCCTTTGCCTCGCTAAGTTCGTCAATGCAATCTCGTAGGAGACAATCCAGCCTCTGTCCGAGCCAGGTAGCGCCAGATGGTTGAACGCGATTGAAAAGAGATAATACTTCTTCGTTGCTTTGTCAAAATACAAAACAATCACTACATCACAGGAAAAAAATGGACAGTGAAATAAACCTTCATGTTGCAGCCGGATTCTTAACTGTTGAGAAAATAGATATCTATCCCGTCATCGTCGAGCTGACTCGCGATGTCAGCAATGTTAGAAAGTGCATAGCTTGCCTACAGTTGAAGTTGATTGTTATTGGATGGATCGGTGGTCGAAACTTGGTCAGAGCTTCTTGCCTCTCCCCGACGGGTTTCATGCATCATCGAGTACGAATCATCCACGAGTATGACAGTGTTGAACTTTCTGAGTATCTCATATGCGTTTTCCATTGATTCCTCTCTGAGGTGCGTTCGATAATCTGGTGTGCAGGTCAGATCCCAGAAATCTAAATCGGATGAGTGCTGGAACACAGGAAGAGTAGAGCTCATAGAACTTCGTTTGTATGAGCCATGCAAGGGACTCGGTACACTGAGGAACTGGCTTTCCAGTAGTTCGTTTCTGTCACTGACCATTCTTGGATCATTTGAGCGGCTGTTAACAGAAGAGAACTTGAAGACGTTTCTGAGGAAGTTTCGCATAAACTCGGTAGACAAAACGAACCACTTTCAAGCTCTTTATGTAGGATGATCCCAGTTGTCGCTCGTTTAAATGTAAAGCTGTATGTACCGCATGACTACTCATCCACAAGAAAAGTGCTAGATGTCTTTTATCTTCGAGGAGTTCTTCATTTACACGTTTTCCGGTGCAAGCGCCTACTTGTAGACTTATGGTAACCTTCTGGACCGCCTGAAAGAGATAGGCGCTGCTTAGTGGCTATGATTAAAGGGCGTGTGGTCTAGAAACAGATCATCGCAAAATGAAGATGGAAGCCAGGACCTGGGTCACAGAAAATCCCCCATAGAATAGAGCATGGACGTTATAGCCCGAGCTGAAATTTGAAATCAGCAATGATACACCTTTCTTTTAAGGAAGGAACGGACAGTAAGAAATGATGTAGATAAGCAGTGTTTTCTCTAGCCGGATATTGAAGTAAAGACATCCAACTACGCCAAAATAAGGTTGTGTTCCATTTTGATCTTCGACAAATGGCCCACGGTATTTAGAATCTTTCAAATTTATTCAAGTGCTGCAGCCCGACGGCCGGCGGAACCTGCAGCAATGACTTCGTCGTTGTAGGTAGCTGTACCACGTTAGCTCTTTCTTGCCTGTACAAAACATCAAGTAATGCTTTAATTGCCGGTCAAAGGCACGAGGAGAAACGCGCGCTAGTTGAACGCGCTATATTGGGCACGCGTTTCGGACCCGGAAAGCTGATGACTCTTCTTGACATTCAACTTCAGCACGTTGAGCCCACAATCATGTTGTGCTTGCCGACAGTGTGATGTGAGTCCTCTGAACTCTAGTGCATAGAAGCTTATTAACCGAAACTAAACGCTGCATTGAATTTGCTGCTATCTAGATCATTCCGAAATCTCAGTTCAATGCGAATATTCTTGCTCTGACACCGTCGAAACTACATGAAACCAGACTTCGGTACCGGCCTTCATCGTTGAACTTGCTCACAGCTAGCTCTAAATTCTACATGCCTCTGCCCTACGACCTCGCTTCAAGGACCACCAAGTCCGAATCAAAGAAACCTGCACATGGACACCGCGAGCTCATCCGTGTCCCCAACATCGCTGATCACTTCCACACGAACGAGCCGCCGGATGACCCGGATGCCCAGCTCTTCTCTCAGACGCTGAAGTACGCTACAGATCGAGAACCTTTCCTACAAGAAGAGGTCAGGTACTTGGAAACTATTCTGTACCAACGCCTTGAAGAGCTATCGCGAGTCAAACAGACCATACGCCAATACAAGTTCGTCTTATCACCAGTCCGTCGGCTTCCTCGCGAGCTTTTGATGGAGATCTTCTTTCAAGTGATAGGCAATGAAGATCCAGAGGACGTTCTGGATTTTGACCGCGGGTTATGGCCTCTCACACATATATGCAGGCTTTGGCGGACACTTATCCTCAACCATGCTTCATTCTGGACAACAGTCTCTTTACCAGGACGAATACGCTATCCAACTTACGCTGTACACATTCTCTCACTCTTCCTCGAACGTTCCGGTTCGAGACCAATATTTGTCGACTTCACCTGTCGAGATCTTGAGAGTTTACCACAAACCCTCTTCTCGGTTCTTGTCGCCCATTCTCATCATTGGGAAACATGTCGGTTTAGGATTCCCGTACTTCTTATCAACCATCTTTCTCCTCGCGCAATCGAACGCGCTAAAGTTTTACGCCACCTCGATCTTAACTTGGATCTGATGTATTCATCGCGTCTAAATGACGCATGTAGCAACCTCTTTCTCGATGCCTCAGTATTACGATCTGTGAAACTCACTGGAGTCCCGCTCACACCAGACACTTTGGGACTTCGGTGGTCGTATTTGACGCACTATAATGTGGCTCAAGACTTTCCTGAGAAACATCTTGCAGTTCTACGGCTAGCGACTGGATTGGTAGAATGCACTATGAATTGCTCCCAGCCATGGCGTCAGGAGCCCTGGGGTTCTGATCCGGTCTCTTTACGAAAACTGCAGATTCTTAAATTGGAAGGAACTGCATCTGTTCTGTTGAAATATCTCTTAACACCGAATCTATGCTCCTTGAGCATTGTACTGTCAGAGACAGAGGATTCATTGAAGGGTTTCCTCGATCGGTCCAAACCTCGTTTACGGGAGCTCGAAATTGAGGCCAACCCGATGGGTAATAACATTCTGGATGCTTTGCAAAGCGCGCCGCACCTCATAAAATTGGCTTTGAATGTCTCTGTTCCTACAGACTATCGGCAGAGCATCGTGTTCAAAGACCTTCTGGTCGCTCTGAAATATCATACCCGTGATGATGCCAATGATAGTACCACTACCAAGTGTAAGCTCTCTCGCCTGGAGGAGCTAATTCTTAGTGTGTATACTATCTCATCGCGTGATAATCTGTTTGCGAACGAGCTAACAGCAATGGCCGTCTCTCGATGGAAGGTTCCGGGGAAGGAAAGGGAAGGAACAGAACGAAATCTTGCGCAATTGAAGTCGTTCACATTGGAGACAAATAGTTACTGGCTTCCTGCTTTTAATGTTTTCAGAGAATTAGGTCAGGAAGGACTGAAAACAAACATCAATTTACATTGATTTGACTTGAAGGATGATCTCCACAAGCATTTGCTTATGCCTTGAGCTTACTACCTTCAAGGATCTCTTGCTCATTTCTAAATCATTTTTATTTATGCTTCCCTCCCTGCATATCCACTTTCGACCACCTCCTAACCAAGTTGTATAGCAAGTGATGATATATTAGCTTTTATGGATAGTGCATTGCACGACCGAATCAAGATATGTTTTGTACTCATCTATATACCTTCTGGGCAATCTAATGCACTTATTGTAAATTTTAACAGGAGAGAAAAACAGTATTCCATAAAGTCTAAGTAATTGCCCAGCTCCATAGCAAGTCATAAGTGCACCAATCGATTCATTTCATCTTTTATTTTGGCTATGGTTCATACTTTTTCAATACTCTGATCAGCTTATGCAAATTTCACTCAAGTTTGACTTTTTGGTTAAAGAAATCTTTCTATGCCATGATGGAAGGCGACTTCGCGAACGACCGTTATATATGAGGCAGCGCGGAATTTGTTTGCACCCAAAGCCAATGCCAAACAAGTCAAACGTTGTTAATTGTGGGTCGCGTCCAACACGCATGTCGATGAAGTTTACTACTCTCTTTGATGGCAGAGACGACAGACGTCGTGGGCGTTGAACAGTACGTATATACTTCAAGTGAATAGGTTACCCTCTGATACATACTTCTATTCCAGAAGTAATACTTCACAATGGTTCGCCAATGCCTCATCGTTTCAATTACACCAGCCTACCTTCAACTATAATGCATCCACATCGCAACCAGGATCAGTTCCAGTTCCTGGACCTAATGCGGCTCCTTCACCATCATCTTCAAACCAGTTAACAAGAACCAAGTTCCCCACCGAGAGCGAATTGTATTCGCAGCTTCTCTGGCTCAGGAAAAGAGGCTATCCGTTCTGGACTCCCGAACCCACTCAACCAATCCCAGAAGAGTACACAAGGCAAGGAATCAGAATAGGAGATGTTGGAATTCTCACTACTTCAGGTGGCTTCGACTACCTGTTCAATACATGTCTACCCCGAGATGATCCGGCGAACAGTGCAGGCGTTCCCGAGGGTTTTGAGCCACTAATTGTTGACCAAGGACATATTCAGCAGGAAAGGAGGAGGTTTCCCCCGGGATCTTATGTTTATGTTTCAAATAGCTGGCCTGATGTTCAGATGACCCGTCTTCGAAGTCAGGCGAATATCCCGTGAGTTCTATAACATGGTAAGAGACAATTGCCGACAGTAGCTTGACCATCCCTTTCCAGGGGGGTGCCTGACGAATTTGGAGCGGGCGTGACATTTTCCCCGCGAGCAGGTACAGGTGCTTTGCTTATTTTACCTGAAGGTGCTTCATCGACCGATCATAAGAGCCTGGATGAATTTCGTGATTACGGAATAATCTGGGCAAGGAAATGGTTCCAATTTGCGAATAGTTCCCCTTACAGCCGTGGAACAAAGAATCTCTACCTGGTCACCGGTTGTGACAAGACGCGTGCATGGGGTGTATCAAGTTTTTTCAATGGTCCTGTTGGCTCTGTGACGATGAGTTTTGTGCCTACTGCCGGAGAATTGCCAGGATACCGCTTCGAGAACAGACATTGTGCTGAAGTTCAGAGTGGATCTGATGAGCTTGGCAATCAGTCAAGTTGCGTCTTTGTTCGGGGGTTCAAAATAGCCATTCGCCAACAACCCTTTATTCCCAAAAAGAGAACCGTGAAAGTCACTCACTCTTCTGAACTCAACATGGATGTCAATGACTTCTTTTCGAGGCAAAACAATGTTCGTGATCCCAGCTCATGGGACCGTATGCTAGGACATCTTGGAAGGGGAACATCCTCTGAAATCCTCGATAGGGATGCGGATCGTAACTCCCCTCCTTTCAGAGCTCAGGTATTTACATACCTCTACCATATATCCAAGCCACTCAACGATGTAGGTGTGTCATCCATCGGATGATGTTAACAATTGGATATTACATGAGGTGAGCTGTCAAATTCCCAAAAATTGTTCTCTAGTTGATGCTCTTTGTTAGCATCCCCAAGCCGACATTGCGATCACACACGATGAGGATTTATTGGCGGTCATGAACGAGGTACATTTATAGCTTCCAGTAGTTGATCTATGTAAACACAGAATGTTTCTAGGATGAGACAGAGGTGCCAACCACCATAGAGTTCGTCCGTCGTCTCTCAAATTATCTCACATTCTCAGAAAATGGTATGTGATATAATGACTCTCTAAGAATCTGTATCGCTCACTCTGAAAAGGTGATATCTGTTCTGCCTATTTCAATATACCTCGGTCACCGGTCAAAGAAATCGCCCTCCAGGTTTCGATGGAGAGCTGGAAAGAAGTACAAGACCGGCATGTTATCTCCAACCTCAATGATATGAGTGTCGATACCAGGCATTCGCCTTATCAAAACAAAGCGGCAACACTGGCACTGAACAATCTGGAAATCGGCCGTGTAAGTCAAATCATGTTCCCCTTTCGAAATAAAGAGTACTTTCTTCCACTTACCCATGATTCATCAGTCCTCTCCTCATTCCCCCACTCGGCACATTCACAATTAACAGCCCACTTATATTTATTTCAGGCAACTCTACACAGGGAGCACTTGTTTTTGGTCTTTTGCGAAAATGTGTGCACATTGGTGTATACTGTATTGAAAATAAGTGATGAGATTTCACACGGAAAATCGGATCCTCGGCTTGAGAGTGATTGGGAGACGCTTTGCTTGTTAGTTCTCTTCTCCTACAGAAAATTCATGAAGTCACATATTGTCCCAACAGAATTCTGCAGGAAATTTTTTCTTTTACTTCCCGTTTCTGTGCTCGAAACGCGGTTTTCAGGTTTTTGACAGCATCTAGAACCGCAAACAATTCCAAGAAATATCTGAATAGATTGAAAGATACTTTGGAACTCATCATAGTTGGTTACACACATGTTCTGAAATTCGAAATCAAGACTAACATAATTTATTCCTTCCAATTCAGATACACCTTAATGAAGATGTCCCTGATACAGCATCTGGCTCCAAATCCTTTCACGAAGGAGGGGACATCCAACAAGCACCTACCCGGATCTTTCGATTTCAGTATGGCTCATCTCGAAAAATCATTAGAGCATAAGACCTACCGGGTGTACTATACTTATCGTACTTCTGACAGAATAATGCATTGTCTTGATTGGAATGGTGTGCTTCCATTTGCCACTTTCAAGTTCTTGCGTTCATTTTCGTGGAACGAAATGGTTCCAATCTTGATTAATTCTATCCAGGCGACTCATCGGTGTGAAGTGTATTGTCCAGTCGCATTGTGATTGACAAATAATCTTAAAACATGGGATGTGGCTAGCCGCGAGTGATTGATGTGCAGTATCACATCTCACATCTTCTCAGCCTAAGTATAGCTCGTTTGGATTTCCCATCAAGTAATTAGACGGAAAGTGCACTATTACCGTTACTGAGCCTGAGCATAGCACTCAGCCAATGAATTATTACAGACCCAATACAAAGCTATAGATACAAGCAATAGAAAGATTCACCAACAAGAAGGCTAGTGCCACGACGCCCAGCCGGGGTACATTCTCGCCTACCGAGGGAGGGTTGATCGTCAACGTCGTGGAACCGTTATAATATAAGTAACAACAGGACATACCAGATTCGCAGTATCCGTAGCTTCCTGAATGAGCAACTGCACTAGATTACTCGTCGACACCTCCTTCTCATAAGCATGCTTCTCCGGAGTAGGTCTATAATGTCCCCTCAGCTTCTTCTCAATCCCCTTCAAGGAGTTCTTAGCCAGTGATCGTAAGTCGGTAGCTGGCTTGACGCTATTCTTCCGCTGAGCATCGGCAGCATTTTGTTGTTTGCGGTCCTGATGGTATAGAATTTCCTGATTGAGCAATGCGTATCAAACCTAGCACTAGAGCTTGTATGGGCAGATGTACCAGCTTGATTTTCTCTTCCTCCCATTCTACCAGAGGATCATGGACGAAAGCATCCAGAACGCTCATGAGAGAGTCTTTGTTGTCCCGCAGTAGTTGCATCGTTACTTCGCATGCGGTACGGAAGACACCTTTGATCGGCCGAACACACACTCAGTGAGCCCAGAAGGCAGAAATAACAGAAGCATCACACTTCACCTTCTACCCCAGTCACACCTAACGCATCAACTAGGTTCTGAGTAAGTCTAAAGGGTACACGCTCTGGCGTCTCTAGCGTTTTTCCTTTCTCAAACAGACAGTTGAAATCGACGTGAATCAGGTCTCCTGTGTTATCATCTAGCAGGATGTTCTCGCTGTGGCGGTCACCGAGTCTATGTAGAAGCATCAGAGGAATGTTTGAGACTGACAGAATAGAAAAACGAACCCTAAGATAAAACCGACCATAGACATCACCGCGGCCGTGCGAGCATAAGTCAGTCTGCTATTTAACCATGCAGTGGGCTCAGGAAATGTTTCAATGAACCACTCATGGAAGACTGGTGGAAATCTGCTCACGCTGATCAGCATTCTCGTCGAATAAACACTATAATACACTCACAGAGATAAGATCTTCTGCGTGAACAGCTCTGCCGCTTTGTTACCATCGTTCATGGCTTTGATTCTAGCAAAGACGTCTGCCATATCTGAGCTCTATGTGTTGTAGAAAAATGTTAGTTAGAGTTCACTAGGCAACACAGGAATGACGATGGCACACCCAACCAGAAATCTTTCTGTTATTATAGAGACTGACAAGAACCGGTCGGACTGGTCTTGTATGAGGAACCCATTGAATAAATCCACATTCCTCATTAAGCGTGACGACACCGTAGGTTCGAATATCTGGAGGAAGAAAGCAAAATGAATGATTACGCATGATAATGAAGTGAATGAATATCACGAAGTTGACGACGTCGAGATTCCGAATTTGCTTTGAGAAGTTTATTGATAATAGCATTGAAATCCATTAATCGTGCATCTTTGCGTAGGTCGTCTTTTGGCTTTCCGAGGAACATGTACGTTTGTCCATCACTTCCATGGATGGTGATCTTTCTTGGCTTAGCTAAGGAATGCATAATTTCGATTTCCTCTGCAAATCCTGGATACACGTCGCCATTCATCGGTCAGTTTTGATCAAGGCAACTCGAGCACGGGACTGACACACCTGCAAAAGTGGGAGCATTCGAAGGAAATGGTTGATGCACCGAATCGGAAGACGAAAGTGGGGGGAGACTAGCAGTAAGTGACTCTTGCAGAGGTATTATCAAATCCGACTTTCCAAGACTTGCAAGTTGCGGGAAATCTTTAGTCATTGTGAGCTTTTTGCGTTCGATGTTCGGGGTATGGAAGTTGCACAGTTCGAGCAGCTCAGTGGTCATATTGGAGCTCTGAGTGACGAGTTTAGGCACCCAAGAGTGCGCCAGAGAAGGATTATTCTAAGATGTGCACGTTATTGTGAAACGAATTCTGTGGTTGAGTTACAAACCTTGACGCGTTGTAGGATCTGGCTACCTCTTTGCGAGCGCTCCCGCTTCTTCGATCTGAGGACGGCTGCAAATAGCCAAAGTGCTTGATTAGGGTAGGATTGAATGACCTTTGCAATGAGTCTTGCTAATTGCTTATACACTTCAGGGTTAGTGTGCCCGATTCGTGACACGATTTGTGGAAACGCGGTGAACCACTACACGACGGATTCGACGAGGGGGTATCAGCTGCTATGCGCATGAATATATCGAGATCATATGACCTTGTAGATAGGCGAATTCTTAATGGCCCCAGAAACTGCATGATTTATCAATCTGAAGGTATCAGTCTCAGCGACCTTTGCATCTTCTCCGAGATCTAACCATAGAGTGAGCAAGCGCGGGACAGTTTGATATGTATATTTGGTGCCCAGATTGATTGCTTCTGCGTATGCTCTAATTGTTGAAAGGTTCATCTTTAACCCTCTGAACCAATTATCAGAAGCGGACCTTTCCACCGTGAGATCAAAGATTTTACCTGTTGTTACGTTCAGCGAAGGGCAAAAGCTTGTAGCATTCGTCCTGGAATTGACCGAGGTAGTATTGACCGCTCTCCCAGCTAAAATTCGAAGGTCAGAAAACAGTTTGATTCGAAGAGCAGCAACGTTACTTGGGTAACGAAGTCATAACGTTACTGAAAGTGTTGAGGACCATACGAGCATCGAAACGTTCTGACTCGTTCATCCATCTCGCGCGGACAAGCCTCACCTATGTCAGGATAATATCAGACAGTGAATACATATAACAAAGGTTGATGACCTTTGCTTTCATCTTCTTCAAAGTCTCTCCACGGTCATCGGTAGTGAGATCAACAACGTTGGAATTATCCTCCAACAGGTTATGCAGCTGCATGGAGTTCTCCAGCTGTTGTAGAGCATGCAGCGGATCACCCATGGCCTTTACAAGCTTCGCACTTTCCACGAACGAATATCGAGTTTTGCTTTGTTGAGATTGAAGCATAGCACTGTATGCAGTCTGCCACTGCCCAGCTTTACGGGCTATCTTTGCGCTCGCAAGCCATGAACGTCCGACTTCTCTTCTCAAGGCATGTGAACCAGGAATGTCACTCAAGACGAGGTCAGCTTCCAGCCAGCAATAGGATGATAGAATACATACATCAAGGCAAAAGCAGTCCGTCTCATGCTGAGTATAGGTTCCCGAGTACGGAAGGTGGGAAGGGTGCTGTCTAATCTAGCCGACAATATTTCGGATAGTCCCATCAATGCAAAATTCAATCCGGTGGTCTGTTGGGCAAGAGACGATATCGCCTTATGAATCGTTTCAAGCTCATACGTGAGATGGAGATCTAGCATTGCCTCGTACGACCGTCGATAATTTCCCACTCCTGCTGCTGCGATGGGCCCGCCTAAAACCATTCGAGTGTTGTGGAGAGCGGTAGCAATCGCCGTAGGGTCGCGCGATCGCATGGCCAGGAGAAGACGTGCTATGACTATCTGGGGAATAGCGACGTCGGAAGAGTGAACGATATTCTGGACATCCTCCCAGGCGCCGACCATCCAGGCGCTCTCAATCTGGAATCCCGCCAAAGCGGGCTGCCAGTCAGGATTCCTAGTAAGTACACCTCGTACATGAGTTCTCAGGGTGTCTATAGAGAAAGATCGATCACTGAAGATGATACCATAGAGTGAACAAGAGCACGCACCATAATGCCCAAGATTCCTGAGGCAACGGAGGAGACCCAAATGGTAATCCACGTTGTCCGGAAATTGCTGAAGTCTGACTTCCCAGCAGCTCTGTGCGGAGGTCCAATGACCGCTGCTTTCATGATGTCGGATCTGATGTTCCAATGACGGAGATAAAATCATTGTCGAGACGCCCTCCATGCCATCTGGTTCGTCGAGATGGGCGTAGATTTCATGAAGGTGCTCGTAGTAGGTTGGAAGATCTTGGTGATTGGAGCTACGCTGTCGTAGTTCGACAACACGGCTTTCGAAATTCATTAACGACAATGCGTAAGCTTTACATTGTAGCGCTGCCTTGGCTAACAAATCTTGATTGATATTGGACAAAACGGAGTCCACCTTCACGAGGTTTTCTTGAGCTTTCGAAACTTGACGAGGATTAGTCTCTTTGGTGATGCCTTGCCGAATCCTGCGAAGCCACCGATTAAGATGGTCTAGAAGCATGAAAACGGCCTATATGCTTTGTGAGTGACGTTGAACTCATCTCATAGCAATTCCAAACAAACCTGTGCACTGAGAATTTTCTTGTCGGAGGAAGATGTACTGATGGGATTCACCTGATCCTCCAAAACCGCAAGTAATTCTAGGCGGATCTGAGTGGTACTTTCCTCAGACCCAGATAACAAAACATTCAAAACGAGATGAGGTAGAAGCCTATGGGCTACTGCGACATCTTTGTTGCGGATGACGGAAGGAAAGACCCCGAAGATTCTTTGAGCAATCCTGCCTGAAACTCGGGAAATAAGATGCATGGTCCAAAGCTGTATCCACTCTCTATAAGTTGATCGCTCTGAATAAATTGGATGATGGGCGATCGGGTTTGTCGTGTGAATCAAGTTGTATCGCGCTTCCAACAAAGGCGTCACAGTCTCCAAGATATGTTTAGGGAGACTATTCCACCTCTTACGAACTTTGACAGGAACGCTTTGACGTCCTGGAGTAATCAAAGCTGGCGTAAAGTTACAGAACCGTAAAAGTTCTTGGATGGTAAATGCAAGATGACTTTGATATCGCATATCACTTGTTGAACGGAAGGCCTCTACAAGAAGATCCGTGATTAAGTGAAGAGCGAAAGCAATGGACTCCTCGTCGTCCTCGAAGTTTTGGTATACTATCATAGATGACTCTTTTGCACGCAGCTCGCACCGATCTGGATCAACTGCACCAAGGATCGAGAGGCATTCGAAGGCAAGTGGACGGAGAGGATCACCCTCATCTATGTCGCGTCCAGCAGCAGTAAGAAGAACCGTGAGGATTTGCCCAACTAATGGATCAAAAACATCACCAGATGCTAATTTTCGTATAAGGCTTTGATGATCATTGAGCATGAATTGTTTGAGCTCGTTGAGAGATTGCACAGCCATGGCATGATTGTGTGTCATCGCTCGCTCCAGGATCGAGCTCAAACGCATCACTGGAGTGGACTCTCCCTGCAGGCTGACTAGATGATCATGAATGTCGTGCAATTCGGGAATGGTAGAAATGTCGACCAAATCTTCGAGGCCATTATCAACGATCTCTGAGCCTTTTTCCACAATGATGTATCTGAGAGTCTTCTTGGCCAGTGATCGTGCAGAAGGAGTGAAAACGGACCACGAATTAACGAAAGCGGCGCTGGTCGATCCTACATGAGGAGCTATATCTTCCGCATTGAGCATGGTAATGAATTGGCACCAGCTGTATAGTGTTTCTTCGCACAATTCAGGAAAGCCGACCATTGTTTGGAATGTAGCCATAATCTACGGAGCCATGGATCAGAAAATTAGATCATTGGAAAGGGTTCCACACAAACCTGCGGGGCTACGCTAGCAGTTGCAGATCCAGTGTGAGACACGAGGACTCCCAGACTTCGGAGAATTTTCTTCTTAGCATCTACCGATTTTCTTCCTTGTACGTCTTGCAGCATATCATTGATATTTGATATCAGTCCTAGCATGTAGTTCTTCAAGAAGGCGCCTAAGTGTCCTTGACCTGAGTCACTCCCGTTCAGAACTCTATCAACTTTTCTCAAAGCATCGATTGCCTAGAAACAGACAGTCAGCTCAAATGTAGATCGGCGCACAGACACTCACATTCTGTGCCACCTGTTCACTATGGTCGCCCAATGCAGTAACCAGTTCAGCTAGAAGCGGTACGACACAAGACTTCGTGATACTCTGAGCATCTACGATCGTTCTTTTCCCACTCGGTGTAACAGCTGCAGAAGAGAGCATTTTCGTGATAAAGTCAAGCGCATTCTGTGTTCCCTGGTCGAGCCGGTATACATGTGCCAATATCCCATGACTGTTGTGCAGAAACATAGACGACGGTGTCTGCCCTAATTCCTTGTCCATAGCTTCGAGTACAGCTTGTTCTCGGTTAGCGAATAGGGTTGGCAGAGTTTTGGCCAAAGTAGTTCTGAGAAAATCCGTGACGCTTATGCACATGAGTCGGCAACTTTCTGAGATCATCGTTGGTTGCGAACACATTCGAGTAACGAGAAACGGTGCAATCTTGTCCATGTATGGCAGAAGGAGTGGATAGGCCGATGTTTTCTTATGATTCTTAGCTGCGGCCATGATCTTGAAAGGCGTGAATCAATCGGCATCTCTAAGGTGATGTTCCAGCTCTTACATACCTGCATATAGGCCGAACCTTTCAGCACTGGATTAGACCTCCCTAGCTGAGCAACCAGGAAGCATAGTGCTTGACCAACAATATCACTGTGCAAAGTAGGATCCCTAGTACATCCCAGGTCAAGACGATCCCAAAATGACGTAGCCTCTTTACACTCACTTGGCCATTCCGCCAACGACCAGGACAGCCGTTTCCTTCACGATCAGCTTTCCACCCTCCATCATCCCATAGAACTGTGCAAAACATGCATCGGTGCGTTCCCAAACGTCAACATTACGCTCTCCGTAAAGCGCAATTAGCGCACCAAGAGCTTTGCTTAGACAAAATCAAGACTTTGTTTCGCAAAGGCTGGAAAGTACAGGCTTACCCTGCGTTCAATCTGACACTGGCATTTGCGTCGAGAAGATTCCTGTACGTGATTCTCGCAAGAGGGTATAAGGTTTCATCGGAGGCTCCGTTCATGGTGTGGAGTCTCAACATCCCAGCCACCATCACGAACACCTTTCGTTTAGTGTTTGTTGGTACGTTGGGGCCTTGCAATAGCCACGTAGACATAACAACGCAAAAAGGGATAGTTGACCACTTGAGCGAGCTTTTCTTGGTAAGAAGATCATAGAGACGCGTCGCAAACTCAAGCACAGATATCCGATGCTCATGAGTGAGAGGTGCTTCACGTCTAGAGTAAAAGGCCTATCAGTATGCGGTCGACAAATGAGAATGAAAAGCCTACGATTTGTATAAAGAAACAATGTCGTCGAGGGCATGTTGCACGTATCGCCGATCGTCGTCATCGTCCATCCAATCAACATCATGGGGCTCCGCCAGCTTTTGTGCACACTCAGATAGAGCTTCTCGCCAAGGGGACACCGGCAGGGGCCCCTCAATAGCAGATTTCGCCTCTAAAGCTTCCAGTCGCGTTTTGATGGCTTTGTGGATACTAGTACACGCTCCTTCTTCTTCTTGGGAGTCTCCTGAAATCACGCTCGACAGGCTGTGCAGGCTATTGATGTCCATTTGAGGGAAACAAGCCTCTATATAAGCGGTAGCAACTGTCTTCAGAGAAGGGATGTCGGGGAATGTCACACTGGAAGAAAACGCGTGTACCTGGCGATGTCCTTCAGGATTCTCTTCACGTATGTAACTTAGGATCTCTACAAATTCGGCTTTAGAGAGTGGCGGGAGGTTTTGAGCTTCAAGGAAGAAGCTATCAACGACGTCCCATCCGGTTGAAGGTCCAGCCATGAGACGTTGACGAAGAAGGCGAAAAGGTAGATTCATCAGAGGCGAGATGCGATCTGTTCGTTTCATGATCTGAAAGGGAAGAACGGAGAGAATCTTGGTCAATGCTTTCGATCGTGCCGCCGAAGACATAGACAAGCAATAGTCAAAAGCTTGCTGGACATTTTCATGGATCTTCTGTTCCAGGTCAAAAAGGAACCAGTCACAAAGTGTGGGGGGATGAATAGCATTCATTGTGATATCCACAATGAGGCTCAGAAAGCGTGGCACCTCAGCTTGAGAAGAGAAAATCATCTTCACTCGTTCTTGAGAAGCATCCGAGTTGAGGTGTTGCAGTCTGGGTTTGCAGAATGGGGAAGCAGCAAAAGGGAAAGTCAACGGGAGAGTCGAATTTATCATGTCTAAACGAAAACAGTCAGAAGAATCTGCTCTACAAGGTGAAGACAAGGAGCCCACCGTGTGATAGATTCAACAACTCTTCTATGATAATTCGCAAAATTTTCCACATCGGCTCATCTCCGGTAGGAGCATGACTTCCTCCCATACGCCTCAGCATGAGTATCGCTGTTCGACACGCGGATTCACGCAAAGAATCCGGCATAGATACACCGTCGCGTGGAGTGATGTCCGTATCTACGTACAGGTCCAAGGTATGGCACAGCGTAAAGAGTGCGAAGAATAGCTTCCTCGGTATATCCTTCGACCCAGGGACTTCTTTTCGTGCAATCAGTGCGCCGTCGACGCGCTTTAATATCGACTCGATGGTATCCAAACACGCTTCTACCAGCTTCACTCTCTCTGGCTGCGCATTCCAGACATCGTTGAAGGAGAAAGTGACCAAGAATGCGTCGTGGAGTTGGTTCAAAATCAGGACCCATGTCGCGTTTTCAGAAGCACTGATTCGCGTGTCACCGTCGCAGGGTAATATTTCCCCAATGATTGAGCGTAAACGGAGTAGGAACTGTTCAGGAGCATCCGCGTCGTTGGGCCTGGGAAGAGCTGCAATTAAGGGTTGCGGTTGCGTTGTGCTCATAGCATAAGTCAAAGGTCTAGTTGTGATTTCTTTTCTTTCTCAAGTGCGCCTAGTCCATTTGGTGTGGAGAGTGACAAAGTGGCCCGGAGATAAGATAAAGATTATTCCAAATTATGTCACACGTGGCGCTCTCACTGCGGGGATTGTACCTTTTTCCCACAGTGAAAAGGCTAATAATATGTTGAGTTTATGTACAAAATTCCCGTAAATAATTTAGTGCTGAATATTTTGAAAAACCTTTACAATTACCAAAAGGAGAGTATTGAGATAGTTATATAAAAATCAGTCAGATATTCACTACGCGATGATTCATAAAAGCACAGGATAACGCCATGAGGCTTCTTCAGAATAATCTCGACGAGATTATTTGAACTAATTTAATATAATCTTGGTTTCATTGTTTACCTAGCATAATCTCAACAAGCTTACATAGAAACCAGGATTATATTGAATAATCTCGTCGAGATTATTCTGAAGAAGCCTCATGGCGTTATCCTGTGCTTTTTATGAATAATCGCGTAGTGAATATCTGACTGATTTTTATATAACTATCTCAATACTCTCCTTTTGGTAATTGTAAAGGTTTTTCAAAATATTCAGCACTAAATTATTTACGGGAATTTTGTACATAAACTCAACATATTATTAGCCTTTTCACTGTGGGAAAAAGGTACAATCCCCGCAGTGTCTTCGACTCTTTCTGCAGTGGTCACTGTTGGCTTCAGGTGGTATGTCTTTTGAATATGCATCGGTTTCCAAAGGTACGTCGGAAAGCATGGTGATTCTATAGAAATTTCCTGATATATGCTCACAGGTCTCATGATATCCCTCGCCTTGACCTCCATCGTCGTTGGGGTCTTCGATGTAAAGCACTACTTCCATCTTCAAGTAAAATAACTCCAAATTTCACAATGCAAATGCCATTCTAAAACAAGAATTTTATCAAGCTTGTACCTCATATCTCCAAGTATCACCAGGTTCGTTCGAATACATATTATGCTTCCATCGGCTCAACGACTCCAGTATTGGCGTTTAGCTTTGCATAACATTGCGTTTGCAAACTCAAGTGACTTATTTCTTGCGGAGTTGATTCTGTACCAAGATGGAATCCAAGTCGAACGTTGTTTTGGCTCGCTCAAATTCGCTGTACGACCTCGACTGATGTTTCTCTTCGGCGCGAACCATACTCATTGATAATCCACATTCAGTCCTTTCTCGTGGTATCCACGCTGTTGTCAACCCTGCTAGAGTTTATCTCTCTTCTGTTGTTCCATCGCGTTGGTCTCAACCATCTTTCTTCCGGCCCACTTACTCTGGTTTTCAGTATCTTATACCAGTATTCCAGAATCATTCCTCCTATCTATGAATTTAGAGTATTTGGTGTTTCTTTCAATAACAAGAGCTTCATTTACGCGCTTGGCATACAGGTGCGTAGTCTTCCGCTTCGATGAAAACTAAAACCCAGCTCCTTTCCAGCTCGCAGTCGCTCGCCTTCCAGGTTCAGGAGCTGCTGCACTCATTGGTATTTTGGCAGGCCAGATCTACCGCTCAGACCTGATCAACCTCAAAAGTTATCGTCTGGGATCAACTATTGTCAACCTGTCCACGCGCTTCCTTCATCCGCTTCTAGGTTTGAATCGACCTCCGCGGCGAAATAATCGAGCCTTTCCCGACCCTTCAAGAAGAGGGACTGGTTCTCGACAAGCCAACACTTCCTCTCAGGATGAAGAAGTGGTGACAACCGCCAGACCTTCATCAACAGGTATGGATTCGAGGATTAGAGCTACCGCGGCTGCAGGTGCTGGTGGTACTTCGGTTGTTAGAGATTGGGTGCAGGGATTGACTGGACGGGGAGATGGTACTACCGCGGGTGTCAGAATTCCACTTGAAAGTGAAATCAACGAGCTGACGAATATGTTCCCGGACATATCGAGGGAAGCAGTCATCGGGGCTCTTCAGAGAAGGTACTGACAATGTTTTAACACCATACCTTATGCTGATTTGCTTGATCAGTAGAAACGTCGAAGGCGCAGTTGAAACGCTACTGAGTTCCCAGATATCATAATTCACGTTGGACATAAGAGATGTATACAACTGTAGCGTTCTGAATGAAAATCACTCGTCCCCATCCTCCTGTCTAAGCTTCGTCATCCTCAAAACCCTCTCCATCCTCATCTTCACCAGAAAATGAAGATGCCGGGATGGCATACAAACGAACAAGGGGCTGTTGAAATGAATATAAGAATTGTGCATGCACGGCGAAGGTAATCGAAGTACCTTGTTGGGATCTTTGACAAGAACATATTTGCCTTCGGGCATCTTCATGCACAGATCGGCGACTGTCCGGACGATACCCCATCCGTTGTTGAGAGATACGTTCAATTGAGCAGCAAAGTCAGTAGGACGCATTGAGGCAGTGCTCAAAATGACATGGCGAGCTGCATCTCTGGGATTGGATCTGGACACATATCTAAAAACAACAGGCAACTCAGTAGGTCAGAAAAAAACTTACACAGAATGACACATACCCAATTTTCATCAAGTCTGCTCCTGCAAGGATGCTTTGAACTGCCCACTTGGACAATTTACAGCTGTTATTTTTCATCTCGGTGGCGACGACAGCACCACGTTGTGAGTCTAGTTTTGTCCTCCAATCTGGGGCACCGCCAGCTCCAGGAGCCCTAGGATCGAATTCGTTCAAAGCCCGGATGGTTACTAAGCCATGGCCCTCACGAGGGTTTCCAGCGCCAGGAAGATAAGCATCGACCTCAGTCCGTACACAGATCTTGACATCTTCATCATCCTGGACGCTAAGATCAAACACACGGTAGCGATATCCACAGGAAGCGAGAGGCTCCGTTTCGTCTGGGCCGTAGAAAGGATTTGGGTGGGCGAGGTCAACGGCAGGTGGAGGGCTGGTTTCAACCACGGACTGGAAGGCAAAATTTTGGTTGACATAGGTCGCTTCGAGCGAGAGGGATGTAGCCGAGTTGATAGTAGGAACATCAGGGATTTTTTCGGAAGGATTGTTGGGATTGGGAGGAGGAGGATCTTGAGGAGGGTCGGAAGCGTTTTCGTTGACCGTCACTGTATCAAAGGGGCCACCGTCTCTTTTATCGAAAAAGAGATTGTTGCCTTCGCGAACGATTACAATGTCCCAAGGATATACGGATCGTGGGGCACACATGAGCACACTGAGAATGACATCAGTGGTATATATTGTCGCAGTGTTTTTGTTGACAAGCTATAACAAAGTCAGAAGAGAAGTTCATTGAGTTGGAATCAATGTAGCAAACCTGCTGGATGACAGGGTCGTCAGAAGTTGTTGTGTTGTACTTGATACGGTCCAATTGCTGTAAGGGCTTTTCTGTTTTCGTTGTAATACGATCAAAAGTTTTGTCGTAGGCGAACAAGCGACCATACGAATTGCTAGAAGGATGTGAGCAGATTACAATGAGGCGTGAGGAAATACGACGTACATATTTTCTGGTTCGTCCACTTCAAGACGCAGTTTGGCCAGCCTATGGAATTCGATTTCCTCGAGCATGGACCATTGTGGAGAAATGACCACTGATGATTCGCGAGTACGAGCATTCTGGAAATGATAGTCTGAATGTCAAAACATCCTCACTGGTCTGTAGCCCACTTACTCTATCCCAGTCTCTCCATCCACGTCTACCTCGTTGAGCATTGCCGCCTCTGCCCCCAAATCCACGACCACCACGCTGGGCGCCTCCTCTGACATTGTAGTTACCTGCACCACCTCTAGCAGTACCTCTACCACGTACGAATGCGCCTCCACGACGAGGAGCAGCAGTCTTATTGTCGACCAAAGAAAAGGACGATTCGTCCTCAACGTGAAAATAAGCGAAAGCGCTTGCAGTTCCACTACCAAACGCTTGAGCTCCTTCTCTCCTCCTACCTCCAGGCCCAGTACGCGTGTTCTGTGCGGAAACCATTCCTACAGTCTGGCGAGTATCAGAGGTTGCTTCGTTCCAGTCAGCGAAACGGCCGAGTTTATCTGATTTAGAGTATGGAGCATAAGGAATGTCCTTAAATTTGAACTGATCGGGCAGATTGGACGAGGAAGGACCCCAACCTCCATCTGGATTATCGTTGATTTGTGGTAGTGAGAAGGACATCGGTGAGCGGAATAATTACGAAAAAAAAAATTCGTAGTTCTTGAGCCTGGGAACAAATTACGCTTTCGAACTCGCACTACCATGAAGTCAGTCTTTTCTTTTCAGTCTTGAGCCGAAGGTCACTAACAAAATCGTATCTCCAGTGTGGTGAAGGAAATTAACAAGATAAACGATGCTGAGCTAAGGTTTGGCTTGTCTAAAGCGTCTTGGCACGATGACTACAAGGATTCCGCATATATCTTCGCTGGTGGACTCAACACAGAACTAACGGAAGGTGACGTGATTACCATCTTCTCTCAGTGAGCTCTCAACGTGCTCTTTAACACAGCACGATACTAAGACTACTTCGCAGATATGGAGAGATCATGGACATCAATATGCCCCGTGACAAAGACTCTGGCAAACCCAAAGGTTTTGCATTCCTTATGTATGAGGATCAACGCTCGACCGTGCTGGCAGTAGACAATCTGAATGGTGCGAATGTCCTTGGAAGGACCCTTCGTGTAGATCACGTCAGAGATTACAAGCAGCCACGGACGAAAGGAGAGGACGGAGAATGGATCGAAGCCGAAGAACAGAGTTTAAACGCGAGACCAGAGATGATCATCGGTACGTGGGTCATACCCGGTATTCCGTTCTCAAGCTCGATCCCATACTTCAACAGACGACAAACCAGTGTCTGAATCCTCGGAAGAATCTGGCCCTGAAATTGACCCCGAAGACCCTATGCGAGATTACCTCTTAGAAAAACGTCGTGAGGCCAAAGCCCTCAAGAAAGCGAAAAAATCTAAATCGAAAAGCAAACACAAAGAAGAAACGCCCGAGGAACGCCGTGCTCGGAAGGAAAGGAAAAAGGAAAAGCGAAAGAAAAAAGCGGAAAAATCTGCTGGAGTTATGGGTGTCGAGACGTTGTTAGCATCCCTGGGTAGTGGTGACAAAGATAGAGATAGAGATAGGATTCCGGATAGGTCACAGTCTCCCGCGAGGTCGTATCGTTCTCGCAGTCGTTCACCTAGACGGCAGCGCTATGATAGGGATCCTCCAGAACGGCGCAGAAAGTCCCCTGCAGCCGACCGACACGATGACAGGTTCCGACCTAGAAGTCCATCTACAGAGCGCAAGTCGTCATATCGCCGTTGATTTTCGTTTTCTGGCACTCAATCTTCGGGAATGATAAGAACGAATTTCTTTCACCCCTTAAATTCCCTTGCAGTTTCTGTAGTGTGGAACGCGTTTCTATCACATTTACTAAGATTCTCCGCTTCCAATGTTTCACGATACACTGTTCTTTTCCATCATTGATTCTAGATATACATGTGACACTGCAGCAAAACCTGAGCAAAAACTGGGAACATATTGAGTTCGTGAAGACAACAATCCAACTGAAGTTTCGCAATATAAATTTTACTGCTAGGAAGAAGGTATGTACTAGAAACCTAGTTGGAAGTTTTCTTGATCTTTCTCAGCTTTGTCTTTAATCTGCTGATCCATCAACAATTCTTACCAGAGTCGAAACTCAATATGCATGCACTTTGGTCCGACACTACAAAGCTCATTCCCGTTTTCAAACATCCATTTCATTCTATCCCGCGATCGCACACACTTCTATCCGTTATGACTACTAATCGAGCGCTACGACCTCAGACTCCCTGATTCGCGTCTCATAATGTGCAGAAATCTCGGGAAGGTCTAAACATGTAGCGTCTTTCTCCGACGCGCAATAGAAACACAAAATTGAACAGATTGCCTTCAATGCCATACTCATGATTCTTTGCAGTTCTGCATCGATATCCCGGTAACACCGAAATCGCAATGACCATCACCTGTATCTGAAAAGTAGGTACCGCGGTAATGCGGTATCGACAACTTCCCACTTGTTAAATTACTCACTGCATTCTTTTTGTACAATGATGTTTCATTGATCTAATTTTGTTGAAGCTGATCCAGTTGATCTTGAAGACAAGAGAGGCTATGTATACATGCTTTCGCTGTTATAGGAAATCTTCCCAGGTTTTACCACTAAAGCGGCGATGACCCAAACTGTCATAAAAGCCAAACCCCAGGAATATCGCAATGGAGTCGGTATTTTGGATACCTACGAGATTCAAAACGGTGTTAAAGGTCTTTTCTCTCTCTGTATTGATGATCTGTCATCAACAACCTGACAACGAATATTGTTATTCTTGAAGACTTCCAGTACTACATGTGAAGGGGATTGCGCGTTTGAGGGTATTTTTGAAGGCTCTGTCAACACAGGTCATAAAATTCAAGACTTGTCCAACAAATAGTACCGTGAAGCATCTATAGCATTAAGCAAACAGTCAGACAGACAAACGTTTGCTAATGTGATCGACTATCAGCGCAAAATCTTGACTGGTGGTATAGTTGGTATGTATTCCGAAAATTTGACGCTTCTAGGAATTTGTTAAACTTTCGACGATGAACGAAGGTCATTTGAAAAATCTGTAGGCATATATGATATGATTGTATTTATTTCAAAAGGATTTGAAAAACAGATCTTATGGAGGTCCGTGTTCGAGATAACAATGAATATATTTGCACCGTGCATAGGCTGAAGTAGAAAGATGATCATGATGCGAAGTGCTAAGAAAGCACTTGTGAAGGTACACTGGTAGGGCCGCAGCGTCAGCACTTCCCCCACTGCTCGTGATAATTGAGAGCCTTTTCTTCAAAATTTCCACTCGTTGTATTCTGTTGCCGAAGAGCGCGAAGGTTTCCTTGGTCACAACGTACGTTTTTTACGTGTCTTTGCGGAGGAAAAACACGGAGACCGTGCTCGGACTTGACCTAGGACGACACATACCACTTCGTCCAGTATTGTCCTCGTTCATATGGCTGGCTGCGAAATTCATTTCAGACTCATTGGGTACCTGAGCATTGTGAAGGTTAGGGGGAAATCAATAAACGCTGAGCGCCAAGGGTCATCTTTTCCACTCGGCGCCCTCAGCAGGCGTGCTCACGATTTTCTTTCGACTCTTGACAGTCGCCTCCAAGGTCGCGGTGAGGCTTTTCGTCACTGCCTGGGTCCGAATAGTACTAATAATCTCGTACAGACGCCTCAAAAGTTCGCAGATATCATTACGGCTATTCCACGCCGTTGTCGCTCCTTATCACCTCCCGGACATCCAGTCAACATTACTTTCTTCTCTTTGTTCATTCCCTTTACCTTCGCTCGAGATGGGCGGCTCTAGATTTGTAGAAAGTCACTCGAGTAGCAGGTGCGCTTTCCTTTTTTCCTGGTATTCATGGCCTCATCTGTTACAGGCATACACCTCGCGCTTCCAATTGCTTTGCAGCAGACCCGATTGATACGCTCACGGATCGCATGAATGTTGCCTTAAACTCCTCAGGCCAAGGATATGTTCTATCCTTGTGTCCAAACACTGAATATTCTATCCAAGCTCCAATACTATTCGCTTTTTCTGATCAAGAAATCAGCACACAAGGCTACCCGACTGACGCATCGAGAGCTCTCATCATCGTGAACGGCACGGTGAACAATGGAACAGGGCAGACTACAGCTATTGACGGAACATGTGCTCAGTGCGATGGAGTGCGGCTGCGTAACGTGCAGGTGCAACCGCGATTAGCAAACATTCATCCGTCAAAACACTTACATGATGTTCTGATTTAGATTAATGGTTCACGGAATGGTGGTAGTCCTGTCAATGGTGGCGGCAATGTGGAAATGGGCGGTTCCAATTCCAATCAATTGGTGGAATATGTCAAGTCCTACAACCCCAGAGGTTGGACGTGTCTACATATCGTCGAGGGCGCCCTTAGCTGCAATAACATCACAGTCCAGAATAATGACGTTGGGCCCTGCGGCACTGACGCTTTCCAGCAGTGGGCCGATGGACTGAGTATCAGTTGCCAGAATGCCGTCGTGCGGAATAACATGGTCCAGAATCCTACTGATGGTGGGATCGTTCTTTTTGGCTCCCCGGGCACTCAGGTATATAATAACACGATATGGGTCGTTAATGTACGTTCTGATAATAAGAACTACTTACGGTGTCTAAGGCTGATTGTCCTTCAGCAAACTCTCTTAGGTGGTATCAATATGGTGGATTATAATCCTTGGAGCGGTGACTACACGAATACCGTCGTGTACAATAATACGATTCTCGGTGGATTTTCCAACGAGAACGAAGAAGCCAACGAAACCGATGGCACGAATTCGGACGACGTTATCATTAAGTATGTGAATTTCCGATACCTATCGCAAAATCAATTCTTACGTCCCTTTTCCTCTTCTAAACAGAATTGGGATCGCTATTGGTCCTCGTACTTGGTTCGGCACTGAATACGGAAACAACGTCAGTTTGTCTGGCCGCGTCTACAACAACCGTCTTTCTGGCGCTTTCAGTTACGCTATTGGAATGACCTCTGCGAAGAATTTTACGGTGGAAAACAATGTATTATTTGGCAACACTTCCTTTATAGGTGCGCGAGGGCCCAATTGTAGCTCCTCCGACACGACGCCCACTCCTGCGGCATTCGTCATTGACCTAAACACGGTTATCCAGTCCACAACTCAAAGCAATTTTACCACTATCAGCGATGGTAATTCGTTAACCTGCGTTCAACCACCAGATGGTGGTGACTATTGGCCTTTCGGTGGCAACCCATCGACGTCGACGCCTTCATCTCCATCAAGCGGCCATTCCTCCTCATCGACTGCTGGTATCGTAGTCGGTGTCATTGTGGGAATATTGTTAGTTGCGGTCATAGCATTCTTTATTCGGCGTTGGGTATTGAAACGCGCCGAAGCGCAGAGACTCTACAAAGACTCACGGAGGTCGAGGTACATCAAGAACTAGAGACAATTGTCACATCTTTAACATCTATCCCTTACACATCGTTCTTTGTATTTTGCTTTACTTTATTTAGCTTTTAGTTGTACATTGCTTCTAAACCGCGTTCTGTCTTGTAATCATTTACGTCGAGCAAAACTCGATTCTTCGCTCGTATTTCCACTATCTAGATACAATACTCTTCTACCTTATGTACTTCATCTAAACGCGGCTATACATATTTTATGTTTCTTTCACCGAGCTTGCAGCTCGATGAGTACCTAAGGCCACGTGCTTTAGATTTTGTCACAGGCTTCGGACCGACGGTACTTTCCGTTTCCTCCTTTGTTCGCTCTAGTTCACTCTAGTTCAAGCTGCCTTTCGCTGCATAGTTATCATCATTCTTCACCTGTATCTTGTCCTCCCAACCCAAAACTTCAACCTTGCCACAAGAAGATCGTCAAGATGACCAACGACCGAGGGTATGCATAACCGCAAGATTTACAGCACAAGTTCCAACTCAAATCCTTGGCAGTTACTTGGGAGTGACCCCACCCATTTCCGTTGTAGAATCCACCGAACGAGAGAAAGAAGTGACGTTGACGTTGATGGAGGAACTACGACGACAAGGGACTTTTGAATCTGATGAAGAAGCCCGGACAAGGTGAGCGTTCTGTGCTGGCTTCTTGAAAAATTGCCATTTCTTTTTGTCGAGAGCTCGGGATCGGAAGGAGGATTACACTTTCTGCTACGTGTTTTCCCTGTATTCCATGAATAAATCTTCTGTTTCTGTGACGTCGGCCACATTTGGCGGAATTCGTCAGATTGCTTATGTCCTTGTAGAGAACTCGTATTAGGCCGTGTCTCCGCTTTGGTCAAGAAATTCGTTCAAAAAGTTGGTATAATGCGAGGTCTATCCGAAGCTACTGCAATCGCTTCTGGTGGCAAAATTTTCACCTTTGGATCGTACCGATTGGGTGTTCACGGACCCAGCTCCGATATTGATACCCTTTGTGTGGTCCCAAAACATGTTTCGCGCGATGATTTTTTCGAGGTTTTTGAACCCATGTTGAGGGAATTCGACGGTGCGACTGAGGTTGCTGTGAGTAATAATCATTCTCTTATGCCAGCAGTGTAATGATCCCTTTCGTGCTCTGTCAGGGCGTTCCAGATGCATATGTACCTATCATAACAGCGAGCATCTCTGGAATACCTATAGATTTCTTGATGGCCCGACTGGCATTATCATCAATACCGGAAGATCTTTCACTGCAGGATGACAACCTCCTTCGAAATATAGATGAACGGTGTGTGCGGAGTCTGGGAGGTACGGGTTTTTTTAACGATGACGTTACAAGCTGGAATTTTTTTAACTGCAGGCTCTCGAGTGGCGAATGAGATTTTACGGCTTGTACCCAATGTCCAAGTCTTCAGGGATTCATTACGATGTATCAAATTATGGGCGCAACGTACGTTGACGGCTATATTTGCCAACTCACCAAATCTCATGTCTTTATCCTATTATTACCAAGGACGGGCTATCTATTCAAACGTTAATGGTTTCTTCGGCGGTGTAGCTTGGGCTATGTTGGTTGCACGAATATGTCAACTATATCCGAATGCCATTGCAGGAGCAATTGTCAGCCGGTTTTTCATCATCATGTACCAGTGGTGTGTCCAAAGCGGTTCAGGCACGATTATCATGACATCAGTGATCAATAATTTACTCAGGTCGTGGCCCCAACCTGTATTATTAAAACAAATCGAAGAGGGACCTTTACAGGTCAAAGTCTGGAATCCAAAAGTAAAGCGCCTCTGCGCTTCTTCCCGCGTTCAATGCTCACCATACAATCGTAGCTGTATCCGGCAGATAGGGCCCATAGAATGCCGATCATCACACCGACATATCCAGCAATGTGTGCAACGCACAACGTAACAGCCTCAACACAAATGATTACCACCGAAGAGTTCAAGAGGGGTAAGTTCTCTCCACCAATGGTAAACGGGCTTTGACTTATCACAATTCAGGCGCTGACATTGTCGACAAAGTTATTGTTGGCACTGCCCAGTGGTCTGAACTCTTCCTCAAACACGACTTTTTCCATAAATACCGCTACTATCTGCAGATTATCGCCTCAACAGGTGATGCAGACTTGCAGATCAAGTGGTGCGCTCTGTGACCTCTGTTCTTCCTTCACTTTCACATGCCGCGTTCCGTTCTATCAGGTCTGGAACAGTGGAATCTCGTATACGGCAGCTCGTTATGAAACTTGAGTATGTCGATTCCTTGATTCTAGCTCATCCTTTCATCAAGGGCTTCGAGCAAGTGTGCTACTGCGTCTCGGACGAGGAAATCCGTGCTGTTGCCCAGGGTGAGATTTCGGAGACCATCGCGCGACGGAAAAAGGATGACATCCACGGCAAAGAAGGCGCAGGACCAGTATACACTACAACATTTTACGTTGGATTGGCAATCGAACCCAAACAGCGTAATGTGTGCCTTATCTTGGATTACCGCATGCTAATGGTTTCTGTATTCATCAGCTGGAGCAACTGGACCGCGGCGGCTTGATATATCATATCCGACCACCGAATTCACCAAGCTTGTCAAGATGTGGGAGAAATTTGATGAATCTTCAATGGGAATCGTTGTGCGGAATATTAAAAGGTTGCGCCGGCAGTCGATTGGTGCTTCAACCCAAATTTACGCATTTTTATAGCTCTCTGCTACCGGATAATGTATTCGATCCTGGTGAACGCCAGCCTAAGCCAGCGGTGAAACGAACAAAGGTGCACTTGGTTTACCGTATCTTACTGGTGCTAAATCTGATAGCAATTATTCAAGGGCGGGAAGTCTAGCAATACTTCCCCCGATATGCCGAGCAACAAGCGGCCGCGAACGTTGGTTTAATTATTCTTCTTCGTCCAATCATCTGTCATCTTGTAAAATTATCTCTGTGTTCCAGGTCCAGCAATACTACCACGAAGGACGTACCAATGAAGGCGAACGAGAATGGCACCATACCTCCAATTGCACTTACTCCGGTCGTTGAGACTACAGGTGCTTTCGCTCCGAAGGATCCATCAGTCATCAAGAGTCCTCAATTACCTTTTGGTGAAAATGTCGCAGTTGCCACAGGTGCTCAGTAGTGAAAACACAAGACAGACAGACGTCCCACAACCGGCTGGCTTTATGAAGTACAATTAACGCAAAAAGCATTCTAAAATCTTTCATCGTGGTTAATGGTTCATTCATACGTTCATTTTACAGGAACCGTACAGTGTAGACAGGCAATGTTTAGGTTTTTGGACAAAGCTACTTAACATTATTGATTTACCATCTTTCACGTCTCTTCATTCCTTTACCTATAGGATAGTAAGTTCTTTTTGATCATTGTATATCTTCACAACGAATATGTGTATCGTACTCAGATAAACTAACAAACGAATTCTATTGCTGTCCTCTGGCGATGGTGTTAAGATATAATAAAATGAGTAGTGTTGATTGCAGGAAGGAAAAGAATTCTACATTATTGCTAGTTCAGAATCATGACTCCTGATATGGATAGCTTAATTTTGGCTGGTCTTTGCGACGCCACAACTTCTTCCTGTATGGAACCATTCAGTGAAAAGAGATATGGGCCGTAAAACTTAACCACGTACTTCTTCTTGGTAGGCAGATGTTCCGCGAAGACTTCGACACAATATTTTGACTTGAACTCACGAATGAAGCGAGGATCCCTAAGCGAGCAAACGTGATCACGAGTAAAGGGCAGCATAGTTCATTCGCCACACACCATAGTTCGCTCGCGATACCAAGATCCTTGCAGCATCTCATAAGCGCATTACTTTTGCACGATTCTGTAGCAGTTGGTACACCGGAAGGGTCAAAGTATTCTTGTTCGCCTCGAGCTATAGCCACCAAGCTATACAAACAGAGTAAGCAGTAGTTAATTCTCAAGATTCAAGATACATACCGTCCCTGGCACACAAGGGCGTACTCCCTGCTAACCACCTTTGGTCCCACATTTGTCTCGGTTCGTGGAGCAAGACCCCAACCTCCAGGCCCAAAAGCCTTGTTTAGGATTCGACGGTATTTGATTTCGGGTAAGTAAATCATCCCATCTAGCTCTCAGTTTACACATAAGCGCAAAGCTTGACAAAAACATGCGCACCAGGTTTCATTTCAATGTCTAAAGGCTCCACCGGAGCCATGAGAACGTCTGCGACTTCCTTGGGAAATGCCTGTTCAGAAAGACCATGATAGCTCTTGGACCAGTCTGTCTTTTCATCATTTATTTGAGCAGCGATACCGCTCGGTGGAGGTATTTCGGATGCTACTTGGAATTCTTGCTTCTTGACGGATTCAGCGGGCGTCTCTGTAGCGTAACCAGCAATTCTCGGTGTACAAATGGCAACTGGAGTCCGACACACAAGTGGTGAGGAGAGGCCAGTAGACCCTCGGGTCGTCCGTGCCACTACTCGAGCAGAGGATAGCAATCGACTGGCAAACCTCATAGACGTACACTGCTGAAGCGCTGGAAGTTCAAACGATGAAAAGTTGAGAGCATGTGATTTGGGTGGCGTCAGCAAGTCAGGACGCGCCGACGGCAGTATATCACATCCTTCTTGGGACAGTAAGCTCTATCCATGTCTCTAGTAATGTCAACTAGGGTACAGATTTTAAGATTACAGGCCAAGTAAGCCCGATACCAGCTTTGAATACATGGCTATCGTGTTTCAGGCTCAGAAGTTGGGATGGAATCCCTTGGGTTTGGGTTTGAGATGTCGACGATGACAGCGGACAAGTAGTTATCGTCAGTCAAATCTACGTTCAATCCATTATCGCCTCAGTCACGCCCTTGTTCCTTGGAAACAATTTGCGGATACATTTGGCACACGGATCGTTGAGAAAGATGGGATAATATTAATGCCCGTGATAATTGAGAAGGAAAATACCACCGATCTGTTTGAAGGAGCTCTGAAAGGAGTAAAAATCAGGTGTAACCGTTCCTCTACACAGCCATCAGCCAAAAGACTTCTGCAATGACAACCTCTACCACACTCTCCCATGATCTTGTTGGTGGCGTGAGGGGAAAAGAGCTTGTATCATTACGATGACCGGGGTCTCTCTTCAAGATCTTTGATGCAGATGTTGGTCATAACCTATAAGGTGAATGAACCGCCATCTATCTCAGAAGTTAACTTCGTAGATCTTTGTTCGACATCGAGCAAGATCATGAGGTTAGAGTCCTTAGGTTGCACAAAGGTCCAAAACAATATGGTTGAACGACGACCTCGGGTGAGAATGTGCCGGTGGTAGAGTGCAGTTTGGGTGTCCTGAAACATGCTCAAGATATGATTGAGCACAGGAAAGATAGTGCAACACTCACACACAGATACAGATATTAGATTCGGGTTCAAAATTCACTACTAGCGGATCACTTGTGATTGCTGAGCGTAGAGTCCGCAAATTCCTTTTGAATAGATCTCGCATATTCAACGGCGGGGGAGGATGACAGTCCACGTCCATTTTCCAACTCTCTGATTTCTGCATCGGTTTCGGTGGCAGAAGACTGTAATTGCGATGTTCTGAACCATGCTCGAGAAGCATAAGACAGTCCTCTCGCAGTTAATCTTGTCCCGATCCACTGAGCTAACGAAACACCTGGAACGAGACCCATGACATCTTTCACGTCCCAGAAATCTCTGTGGTGGGTTATGCGGCCTTGTTCATTGAAGGAGAAACGAGTGATAATGCGGAGTTTGAGATGGAACGGAGAAGGAACAGTGAATGAAGTTCCGGGTACTGGTAATGACGGATGGATGGGATGGGATGGAGATTGGAAACTTGGAGTCGGTGGAGCGGATTCGGTATATTGGTTGAACCGAGCTGTGGTACCAGTATCAGTATGTATATCAGGGAAGATCAGGACATTGAGTGCATGTTCGACGATAGTTTTGCGATGACCGTCTAATTTTCAATGTTATCAGTGCGGATATGAAAACCAGTTCCTTGAAGTCAATTCACCAAAGCTTTCGGTTTCAGAAATGTCATCAATCTCTGTCCAAGCTCTCAATGCATGGATCCAGGGACTATTCAAGTGATCGGGAGCTCGTAGGCGGAAGAAAGAGTAAATCACAGCCAGTGGGCGAGGCAAATTTATCACGCTTAACTGACGAGATATTCGTAGGATATCAGTAAGCATGGAGCGCGAGGTGGTGGTTACTAGCGGATTCTCGTATCTGGATGTATGAGTATGATAGATGAGTCGACATGCACATTGACATCTTCAACTGCTTACACTGTCTAAGTTATCAGCAAATGAATGTACTGCAAGATAACTACTGCTTACTGGCACTGGCTTCATAAAATCGTTCAACAGCATCGTAAGAAGTCGCATGCTCTCCGTAGACAATTTCACAGATTTCCAAAGCTGTTGAATGTAGAGAAGATATAGAAAGGGTGGATTGTCCAGCTAAAGAGAGACGTTTAGACCGGCTGCTTTCAGCATTGTCCATGGTTGAAGGTGTCGAGCTTGAAGCTTGAAGATCCGGATTGGAATGGCGTTATGAATCATGATCGCGAAGAAACGTGACTTTGGGGCGGTTTGAACACTGTGCACCGCTGACTCTCAAGTTATCTACCAACGAAACAACCAGCAGCCCCACACAATTATCTCTGCCCTCTGAATCCAAAAGCCAAAGTTCCAAGCTTGAAAACCCTCAAATAGTAAATGTAAGTCATAGCGTGCCAAAGATACCAATACCGCCATCGTGCTCGCATTTAGCGTGCTTTCTACTTCATACTGTGGTCTCCTGTATTCAAAATAAACTTGATTGACAGCGGGAGACTATGCTCCCGTGAGTCAACAAGATGCGTTAAGCTTTCTTTAGGCTCTCAGACAGTAAGTGCTTTGTGGATTCATTATTGGTGAAAATTCTGAATTGTTTCATCAGTATGTGGTCCATTATATTCCGGACCAGATTAAGCGTAGTACCTATACCTCGCGTTTGCTGAATCCGTCGCGGAACAGCCTTTCAACCTCGATCGGCCGACAAGTGTACTATAACCCTGTGCAGATATTGTATCTCAAAGCCCGAAACATCTATGTACGCCAGCTCAGAGATCTTCAGGGTATACCCTGGCACCGAACCTTTGTATTCATTTTTTCTGCATAGTTCCAAATCGGAGCTCTGGAATGGTCTCGAGTAAGACACACCTACAGCTTCATTCTTTGCGTCAATTGCGTCAATTGCTGGCGCCCATGGCTATTTTCGATGTAAGTATCTTCAGAAGAAGAACAATACCTATCGGGCTTAGCAGGGCTTACCTCTGTCATATTTGGACTCCGACAAAGCACTATCCAGGGAGGCAAAACATTAGGTCCCCAATTCAATCCAGATTCAATGCTACCTCTCTAGCCTTCAGCTCCTGGCGTCTCGCTCGGTATATTCGGTTCCTTCAATGGAAGCTGTCAAGCCAGAATTGCTATGGAAATCCTAATCGCCTGTTCGGACTCACAGTCGGCGCTATTGGTTTCCCTCTACTTCCTTGGATCCTTATGAAAATGCCCAAGGTATTCCGATGCCGAAGAAGTAATTACTATGAAAGTTATGGAGGCTGTTCTACAGCTCAAGGATGAGTGCTTCCAGTCATTCGGTTTCTCAACGCTCTCAACTCACATTAAAGTAGTCGGCGGAAACTGTGTCTAAGTATGTTGGAAGACGCGGGAATTTCCTCAAAGAAGCCAAAAGTTCGTAGACCGATATCGTGTGACGAACCTTTCTCGCACTATTACGTATGTTCTTCATATGTTGCGAATTTCCCAAGAACTACCGCCATTGTTGAATCCGGATAACACGGCGCTCGCTGTGCGCTTTTTGCCTCTTCCTGGGCGGGCCGCGGGAATGGCAAAGGGAGAGTAGAGAATTGTACGGCTCGGACCCACGGAATCTAAGTATATCTGTTAGACGTCTTGTCAAGAGAAGCTCCGACAGCATGTACCAAGGCGTCTCTTCAAGCATGACACCTAATATGAGGCGAGTTGAACTGCTGGAAAACTGATTCCTTGTACATGTTCTAACCTTTCATGTTGACTTGTGCCATTGGTACAGACAAAGTTTGTCGGATAATGTTGAACAACACAATTCAGGCTGAATGTCCACGTCGTCCTATTTATTTTCTGCTTCAGTCCTGGCAGCTTCGCTGAAATGTCACTCAAATAGATCATTTTTTGCGATTTGTGAAACGTTTTCTCCAGTTTTTTTGGAGCTAGATAATCGGGCATTGTCTCTGCACGCATACTGAGAAAATACTGAAGACTAACTAAAATTTCCAACTTGGCAATTCAAAAAACCGGCAAAACCGCACCGCGATGGTCTTGGTCGGTGTTTCTAGTCTGTGGGGCTCTTCTACGTTAGAGCGGGTTCATTTACTAAGTTGCAGTATGCACAATTGCAGAAAAGTGCGCCTTGAGGCTGCTTAAACCTTTTCTAGATTTTGGTCTGGTGTAGTTGAGGTGTAAGTCGCTAAGCTGGCTTATCGAGTTAAATCGTACAAGAACTCGGAAGTCGCCTAGTATGAAAGGCTAACATATTCTCTCAGCAATACATTGCTATTTATGAACGTACTTATGGGAAATTCCGACCCCCCTGAATGAAGCCAAGTTCTGCTCCATTCATACAGAAGCCAAGCTCTGCTCCATTCATACAGTCACAGCCCTAGACCTGGATATTGGTAGCCAGGCAAGGCCTTCCAAATGCGCTATACCTGGTCTGCAATCAATAACTAGTTTCGGGGCTCGAGGTAAAACATCTCTCTTCATCGATATTTCTGTGGACGTCTTTAAGTAAATGATCCAAACCACCAGGTGGACTAAGCATTAGCACCGAAGTGTTTGGTCAAAGAACCCAAGTCCGCCGCCAATCGGACTCCTCAGGCCCACCCTAAAATCTTGACCGGAAATCAAGCTTGCATATGACCAGATACAGGTAAATAGTCACGAACTACTGATCCAAAATCAGCTTTTATTAGTGGCACTCATCTTGCAATGAGCTCCTTAAGTAAGTATTCGAGATACGGCCGTGATGTTTTCGCTGGTCTCGGTGAGAAAACGCGAGCTCCAGATGATGGATGATTAGAATTTAAAACCTTAGCGATTCTTCGGAGGTACTTAAATGATGGAACGTCGGAAAACTGTCTGAAGCTGTGCAGTGACGTCGTGTGTGGGCGCCTAGTTGCCTTTTTTTGGTAACTGCGGGGGCGGAGGGGCGCATTGTATACATTGAACTCGGAATCAACAAAGAAGAAATACGGAGGCGCGGAAATTATTGAAGCCGCGAGGAGTATCTACCTCTTCAAGCTCAAGCAAAGCTGCTTTCTCTTCGATAACCATTCAGGACATTCTGGGGTAAACACCTCCCCGCTGCATCCTGGCTTTTGTGGATATTGAACGAGGGTTTGATAGCAGGTAGTAATACCATTGTCTGTATCGTAACCCTTTCGAACACTTGCTCCGGATCTTATACTTTGTACACTCCTATGCCTATGGAAGTCTTCAAGCTAAAGTGTAGCTAGTAAGTTCCACAGAGAACTGCAAAACCGCCGCCCCATTCAGGCGCGGGAAGGGGTTATAAGTCACAGTGCTTGAACCGGCTATTTTTTGCCGCATTTAAACGCTATGAATGCAAAGAGTTCAAAGAAAGCCACCGTGTGATTACGAGTAGTAACACCGAGCCTCGGGAGGCCCCGAGTGCCCTGAACTCATGGGCGAAAGCTTTAAAGAGCTGAAAGAAAGCATGGGACTTAGGGCTAGTACAAATTGGCTCAGAGGCTCGATTTATATGGAATCATCGTTAGATATCTCTCTGCACCTCCACGACTTATTGATGATAAATTAACCATCCTTAGAAAACAGAGGAAAACACGGCAAAGGGAAGGAGCGATTGTAAATTCTTCAGCCGGGGCTAAGATGTTACAAATTACAAATTAAGATTGAGTACCGGTTTGGATGGGCAAAACATGAAAGAGTCAGAGTCCTCCTTCAGTCTTCATTGAGGTTGTCTAGTCTCTATTTCCATGAGTTGAAGTCCTTGAGATATCGAATCGAGGTGTGGGAGCCCTTTCGGCTTGTGCAATCCCAATCGAGAGCCGTTGAACAATTGCTACACTATCAGGGGGCTGGCGAGACCCGACGAGACCGTCCTACTCCTCAGGAACTTACGATACACCTCCTTGCATGACAGCTGATTTCTGAGGCACAGAGGATAATGGACTTGCGAGATCATTAAAGCATGGGTGCTGCACTGGAAAGTTTATATAAATGATTTCGAGTTGTTTCTCGCTGTCGACATGCACACTGGATTGTGAAGCTCGACCTGCCAACTAACAGATTTCGATTGGAGCCAAGGGTTGAAGGGCGGTCCCTTCTCACTCGAGGTGTCAGGAACGCTGCTGTTGCTGTAAGTATGTCCCAGAGTCTACGTGAAATCGTCTGACTGTTGCACTAGTTAGGTACTTGGACATATCCGTCTTATCACAGAGTCGACAAGTCCCTCATTCAATATTCTTGAATGGCACGATATACATAACAGCTGAGTGCTCCTCGGGAGTGCTCTTTCATATCAATTTTTCGAACTCAGAAGACAGAAAGAAGGAAAGTACATTCATAAGATAAAGTTCCTTCTGGAAAAACGGTGTCAAAAGGAATTATATTGAGCCACTCCCGACACGGTTTACTGGTAGAAGGGCCCCTTGGAGCGCTCGGAGTCATTGATTGTCGGGCACAGGTCGGTAGTACACGGGCTGCCTTGAATCAATAGAGGTCATGGTCTATGTGGGTTTTAAAATTGGGTACACGTTTGTAACACCCCTCGGAACAACGCAGAGAAAAGAGAAGGCTTCCTTTGGAAGGACGCGCATACTAGGACTTGGGAATGAATAGATCACATTAACGCCTGTTCAAATTCAGCCGGGTACGTTCTGTGGGTGGAAGACACAGGTATACGTAGGTGAGTCACTTGCTCCAGACTCTGAACAAACAGATAAATTAAGTTACTTGAGACACGAGATAAATGTACACTCTTTTTTGCTACTTTGTACACCATAAAAGCATACGTTAAGTAATCGAACACACAAGTTCAACAGTTACAACAGTTTTGGCAGTTTGGCACAACAAGGGTTACAGTGAGACGAAAGGAAAACGATAGCAAACGGAAATAAGTCAAAACCAAGGAAGCACGTAAGGGGAAGAAGGGGGAACGAAGCGCGCGTGATAGTATTTTTGTGGGCGCTGGAAATAGAACCTCGTAATGAAGGCTAGAACGGGGGGCAAAACAGACGAATACATACAAAAAGAGAAAAACAAAGGTAAAGGTAACAACGATGTGAACGAAAAACCAAAGTGAGTAAAGTGAGTCCCGGCACCAACTCATATGATATGGAATATACACATACCAAAAGAACCAAACAGAAGAGAAAAAAGAAAAGCGAAAACGCCGAACGGAACACAGGAAGAAACACACAAAAAGAAGTTGGACAAGAAGAGAGCGAATGACGCCTAAATAAATGGTGGAATGAATTATCCATATATTCGCTGGGTAGGGCGGACAGAACACAAGGTCATTTGTGGGTGGCGCGGTTGATAAGGGGACGAAAATAAAAAAATGAGGAATGAAGAAGAATGAAGAATGAAGAATGACAGAAAGAACCTTAGCGTGAGGGATAGCTGGAAGGGCAGGAGTGGTAGGATTTCGTGGAAACAAAACGAAATGTAGAGGGCCAATGAAGGTAAAGAAACGGCAACGGTGAACGCGGAGACAAGGGGATGCAATAACAAATAATAAATGACGGGATAGATATGAGATCGAAAAGAGATGAGAGATCGATTGAGATCAAACAAGGGGAAAACCGAGAGAAGGCAACAGCAGGATAGAAGGATAAAAGATGAATCACTCCCCCCTCGTTGAACTCTATAATTATAGAGAACGACATGAGGTGCCGCGCATAAACGAAAACCAAAAAGCAAGGGCGGATGAACGAAGTAGAAATAAAGATACGCGCAAACGAAAAAAAAAAATTGCGAAAAAATTGCGAAAAACCATTTTCTCTGAGTTTGAATGTTTTGACTTGAAGAAGAGTTTTTGTTTTTTATGTCCTTTCGAAGGTTTCTCAAAAACTGGAGAAACAAAAGCTGAGCGACGAGGTGATCGTGAATAAGCGAATGAACGGAACCCCTCAAACCCTCTCGCCATTCAAGACAGAAGGATCCAAGGTCATATGCATCTCACTCATCGACCCACTCACACCAACCACCAAATCACAGCCCTCTCCCCCAACCTCAGGCAACGGCGCATGTACCGAACGAGCAGAGTGCAAGATCGAAGAAGCGCGCGAAGAGTGGGTCGAACGAGTCGAGCTCGCAGAAGAATTAGTAGAATAAACAGAAGACACAGACCCGCTTCGTTCACGGGTAGGATACAACATCCTCGGATCTCTCTGTTGTTGTTCTTGTCCTCTGATTTCCCTCGAAGCATTCAGATACGCCTCGTATGGCGTGCTAGTGCTTATCGTGTGGGATTTATTGCGTGGGCCGCCGACGGGGGGACGAGCAGGTCTCTGGTTGAGGAAGGAGAGATTTTGGCGTTTGCAGAATCTGGGCTGACGATCAGAGTCTCAGGCGAACCTGGGTATGTGTCCATGTCCATTAGCGTGTTCGTACTTCCATTGGAGGACCCAGCGGATACTGGGGCCTCCAGAAGTGAAGCGGGGATCATGGTCCCTGGCGAACCGAGATGTGGAGAGCCGAGATGTGGAGGAGAGGCAAGGTGAGATGAGCCTAGATAGGGCGAGTTTGTAGAGCTTAGTGGGAGGGGAAGACTGTGTGGAGTATCTGGGTGAGGTGAGGGGGATATGGAAGCAGGTAGATGAGCATGGTTCGTCAAGTACGGAGAAGCATTGTATGAACCACTGTACGACTCGGGATATCCTGATAGTTCAGAGGCATCATTACTGTTGTACTGGGTATACTCGTTGCTGTCGTACTCGCCAGTGCTGTGATTGCGATACTCTGCGATATCCGAGAGCGGTGCGTTGGGTAACCTGATACCTGCCGAACTCGAAGGCGGTGAAGGTGTGTTGGGGAGAGGAAAATCATTATTATTGTTGTTGTTGTTGTTGTTGTACACTAAATGGGGCGGATGAGGGGACAAAGAAGGTAACTGCTGGTGAGCGAGGATTCCTGCAGGAGAGTTGAATCCAGAGTTGTTTGCAGAGCTGTAGATTGAAGCTAAAAAATCACGCAGAAAAGAGAACAGTATAATCAGCATTTGAATTGACACACACACACAGACACAGACAGAGACAGGTAAACAGAAAGTGAGGGGGATAATAATGATACAAAAAAAAATACAGTGTCTTTTGGATATGAATGAAAAGGGGAGGAAAAAAAAACCACAACAGAAGGGGATAGATAGCACGATATATGTATAAATATGTACGTCGAAAGCAAAAGTAAACGGAGAAAAAAGGATGAAAGGGGAGAATGGTATCAATGGTTGATTTTTTGGTATTCTGTAGCGGTTAATCTGACTCTGGTTTTTCTTTCTTCTTTATATTTCTTCTATAGGTTTGCAAATACATAACCGCTAATTCGATGCCCGTTTTGTCGGTGTCGCCTCTTCAGGGATGATTGGAGGAAGGGTCAACGAGTGGTGAGTGGTATCGGGCGGAGAGGCTGACGAATGCGAATGGTGATAAGGCGAAGCAGATTGTTGGTGGTAAGGCGAGCCTTGGTTATACGGTGAGCCATACAATTCACCAGGCGGTCCAAAAGTCGGTGAGTCACCTGGAGGCGAAGAAGTGACGTAACCGCTTGTCGGGGCGAACGACGAGTCGTACGAGTATTGAACTTCGGGCTGAGTCGGGTACAGTTGAGGTGGTTGGGCTGATTGCGGAATAAACCGGAAAGATGTTGGCAAAAATGTATAAAGATAATAAAGGACAAAAAATGGGACCAAAAAATGTGGAAAAAAAGTAGTAGGTACATCAAGAAGAGACGCTCACCATTATCGTCCCAATCACTACCAGAGCCCGCACTACTGGACACACTGCTTCGTCTGTTGCCCCGAATCCGTCCGAGACCAACATCCACACTCTCCTTCTTCACCAGGCTCTTTCCTGGACTTTTCGGACTAGTCTTGGCGTTTCCTCCCGTGCTGCCATTCGAAAGCGAGTTTTTTCTAGACTTGCCACCAGCCCTGAGCTCGTCAAAGCGGAGCGGTCTAGGTCTGAGATGAGTGCGCTCATACAAGCCACACTTGTTGCAAACGATTTTTCCGGGGTTGAGTGTACTCCGTCGCCATGAAGGCGGCTCGGTAGTGTGACAGTTGAAGCACCGTCGGCGAAGGTACTGAGTCTCCTTGCTCGCTGCATCGTCAGTATGTTGGATTGGCAAAGCAGGTTGCAAATGACCGTATGGGCCCATAGGCATACCAGGCATACCACCCATTGCCATAGCTGGTGCCGGCAACATGCCAGATGACGGAGGACCATAAGGATGGTGGTGTGGGGACTGCTGGTGTTGCTGGAGATAAGGATTGTGGGGAGGAGGTTGGTAATACGCTTGCGGGCCGGACGGACCGTGCGACGGGACAACAGCGTACGACTCTTCGTAGCCGTCGTAAGGAGGGTAGGAAGGCGCATCATGACGAACATAGGGGAAGGTAGCACGACGAGGAATGGTTGGGTGTGAGGAAGTGGGTGGCATTTGGGAGTGTTGTTGTTGCTGGTGCTGTTGTTGCTGGTGTTGTTGTTGTTGTTGTTTACTATAACCTTCTTCATGACCATAAAGTTCTTGTAAGAGGCTACCTCGGTATCCAGATGGAGCACCAGCGTTGACTTCGTCGTCGTATATATGAGTAGGAGAAGGGTACGGGAGATCGGCCCGCGGCGAAGGAGTGCGTGGGGCGGACGAGTCAGAGTAGGACGTGTAACCGTCAAAGGAGAGCGCGTCCATGTCAGAGAGCATTGTAGGAAGTTGGAGAAGCAGCTAGCTGACTTGTAAAAGAAAAGAGAAAAAAAAAAAAAGAACAGGTTGGCCTTCTTCCTGGCCGGGTAATTTGTCCCTTGGTGAACTTATAAGGACCCGCGAGCTTTTATGAACCCTTTTGCATTTGGCCCGTGTGAGCCCTGGGTTTGGGACCTGTTTCCTTTTCTGGGTGGGGGGGACAAACAGGTGTTTGAATTAAACAGAATTGGTTATTGCGCTCTTTCCATATTTATTTTATTTATTTAATTATTTATTTTACTTGTATACTACCGCTCTTTTCCGTTACGCATGGCGGTGCCAAAAAGACAAGCACTTGTGCTCTCTCCCAGCCTACTCAAAAGGCTGATATGTGTACGTCCACGGACAAAACCCAAAGCAACTCTCTGGTTTCCGGGGTCAGTGGGAGTTTTGTTGGTTTGGGTGAGTACGTACAGCGCAAAGCAAAAATAATAAATAACTAATAAATAACCAGAAGGCCAATCGAGATCTGCCCTTTACTCCACGACCATAAACACTTTTTTTTTTTTTTTTTGAATCTGAGATGCGATAAGGACCGCTTTCCCCCAATCCAATTGGAAAGCTTGTTTGGTTCTTTTTGTTTCCTCTCGTTTCATATTATTTTCTGGGTTATTTACGTATCCGTGTGACTGTATTAGGCGGAGGCAAAACTGTTGTCCAGGGACGGGGAGTTTTCGGGGGTCTTTTGAGTATGACCCCCAGACTGAAGTTGTTCCTCCCACACGCCGTTCCTGTGGTTCGGCGGTGGAACGCGAGGGGGCTGGTATATTCTCATATACTTACTTATTCACTTATTCACTTATTCACTTATTCACTTTGTTCTACTCAGCCAATGCAATGACACGTTCGATGGCATTCGGGGCTGTGTGTATGCGTTTATTGCCTGTTACAAAACTTCTAGTACCAAGCTGCTCCAAAGTTTGAGCTTGAAGTACTACTGTCGGCCTATTATTCCACATGCAACCGACCTCTTCTCTATTCATCGACCTCGCACTTTCCGCTATCTACCATTATTTTTATTAAAACTTGGCTGTGCACTAGTACAGCTACAGCCATAATTGATAGGTGATTCCTACTTGAATGGCAGGCAACGTTCGGCTGCTTACGCTCCCAGATCGTCTATGGACCCAGTGTGGCGCAGAATAACACTACCCCCCCCCTCTCGAGCTTCGAATTCCTGGTATCGTCGTCTCTGAAACTGTTTGCTTACCCGCGTCCTCATCGTTGGTCAGTTAGCTTTCAAAGTCTAACTTTGGAATATGGAAATTGATTAGTATAGGTTCAATTCATGCGGCGTCCAAAGTTTTTGAACGGAGTTATTGACACCGGATACTCCAGGGAAACTCCCTAGAACACGGTTCCGGTGACTTGTTTGGATTCCTAGTCCATCGCCCTTTGGCAAACCATCGACCAAAAAAAAAAAAAAAAAAGTTTCTATGTATGGAGTTTTTGATACGATGATATTGTCGTCTGGATCGACAATGATGATGAAGAATCAATCATACTTACACCGCTCTTCATAGTGTTTCTCGTTTCAAGTTTTCTGGTAAACCTTCATACTCATTCCCATTCCCCGTGTTCTGTACAATAGCCTTCTGATTCTGTTCCGTATCCTATGTAGTTTCCTAAGCTATCAAAAACCTGTCCAGGACCGTACCAAGTAGTAACCTTGGAATGTAAGCTCTCCCTTATCATTGCTCTAATTCAGAAGAAACTCTCACACACCAGACAGAGAGAACCTTTTCTCGATTGTTCTACTCTCACACTCCCAACTTCCGAGCACCGACAACCGAGCACCGAACACCAAGTAATTACCGATGATGATGAACAAAGAAGAAGAAGAAGAAGAAAAAGAAGAACGACGAGCGAGCGAGCGAGTGAGCGAATGGGTGTCAAGGGCATGGATATCCATGAGCACCGAAAACTATGCAAGATTGCCAATGCCAATGCCAGAAGTATGTACATACATACATTACATGGCTTGTGACTCAACCCACCCCCCTCGTTCGTTCATATTTTCTTTTTTTTTTGAGTACCGAAAGACTCGCGAGTTTCTTTTCAAACCCAAGTCACCACTTCGAGATTCGCCAGAGAAATCGAAGATCCAGCGCGCAAGAAGCTTGAAGCTTGAAGGCTCTCTGCCTTGGGTTCCTGCCTGCCTTGATAACTAAAAGTACCGTAAACGCTCTAGTTGATAGGTTACAATGGCTATGAGGAGACTCTGTTTCTGAATTAACTTTGGGCTATGGCGTGGTAATGCTATGCTTGTCAATGGTGGTGAAAAGACGGGTGTACTTATTGTTAGCTGTCGATATGTGTGTTTGATAATCAGTACAATACAACCGTCTACATACATACTAATGTAGGCTAACCTCTGATATCACGTGTGCACTGTGCTTTTCCAGTGACCAGTCCAGTGCAAGTCGGACTCGTGTATATCGGGATCGTCTGCTCTCTCCTTCGACAACTCAAGTCCGAAGATCGTCCATCTCATTCTCTCATTTGAAATAATAATAATTATTATTTGTCTTTTCCTTTCCGAAAGTGGGGTTCAGGATCGCGAATCTTACATCTTACATCGGAGTCAACAACAGCGACGGCGGACAACTCTTTTTTTCATTTCCCTCCGTTTTCTTATCGGTAACGCGACTGCAAGATTCAAACCACTAAAGGCCAGCTGAGAGAGAACGGCTTGATAGATTCAGTCAACCACGCCAGCCATTCTCGCGCAAATTCCTTATCGCTTACCGTATCAACTCCAAAGGCGTCAGGCTACGTATGAAATCTCGAATCTACATACTAGTATTTCTCTCATCTCATAACCCATAACTAATAACCGAGATAACTAGTAGTAACTAGTTGGCTTTTGTGGAGGGGAACCCCCGCGGGGGGGAGATGAGACTTTTGAAATCCCGTTGAAATACCGGTTCACGTTAGTTCACGTTCCATAGAAGTTGGCCTTCGAAGCGGGTCAGAAGACTTTCGGGGGGACTCGGGGTTGTGTTTTGGGAGTTGGAGTTGGAGTTGGAGTTGGAGTTGGAGTTGGAGTTGGAGTTGGGGTTCGTTAAAACGATACTTAGGACGTTCGTCGTTGTTGGTGGTGGTCTTCTGACTCTTCCTTTTCCCTTGCTGCTCCTATCTATTTCTCTTTCCTCCCCTTAACCACAGCCTCCTCCGCCTCCGCCTCCCTCCCTCATCTGCGCATCTGCATCTGCATCCGCATCCGCAAACGACCACCGTGACTATTTACATATATGGGTCACGTAAATCCACCCCTCCCCTCCGTCGGCTTTTCAATTCAATTCAATTTAAGACCGGAAGGTGAAGGATAAAGCTAAAGGAGGCTAAAGGAGGCTAATAAAGGCCCAAAGGGAGTCTGCGTCGGGGGCAATTCCAATTCTGTTATTCTCCCCTCCCTCCCCCGGACTAGGATTATTTTGGAAATTTAGCATTAATTTGACCCTTCGGAAGTTGGTATGTATCTGTGATAGCTTTATTGCCTATTGCCTATTGCCTATTGCTTATTGCGCCCGGGGGTTCGATCGCCATTCCGTTCTTTGTTTGTTTGTTTGTTTGTTTGTTTTACTAACCGTTGCTGCTGGACTCTTTCAGTAGGCTTTGGAAGAACCCTAGGTCTTTGACGACTCGTTCTATTCACACACTCTCACTCTATCTCACTTAATTCCTCTCCATCTCTCCAAGCTCTCTCAGTGCTCACCGAGTCGACTTCAACGGAGGCAAAAAAAACATGAACGACCGACGATGGAGGTGATGATGAGATTAGAGATTAGAGATTCGGAAGCTCATGTACAACTACAGTACAAGTTTACTCTAGGAGCGCGAGAAATACGCCACAGCCCCAAGAGGGAGGGAATTTGCATTTGCTTTATTATTATTATTATTATTATTATTATTATTATTATTATCATAAGCATTATTATTAGCGATTGAACTCCTCGATAGGAGGTTTCGCTCGGGATGAATGGGCTTGTTGCTTTACTAATAAAGATCGGTTTATGCTTATGTACTTATGTATATGACTTTTCGCTGGTACCCACTGGCAGTAGTTTTCACTTTCACGGTGCTAGCAGAGACTGAGAGGTAGAACTTGAATACGGGTAAAATACGTTTCTCTGAGTGTCTCTAGTATGTAGTCTACGTATAGAATTATATACATAGTCTTTTAGTACATTTCTTTTTGACATGTCAGTTTTTGTCAATGGTCGACCCTTAATACCGAGAAGGGTACCACCACCACCACCACCATTGAGTATTCAATACTACATATAGAAGTTACATAGAACGTTTTTGCAAGAACGAGTTATGAACGAGGTTTCTTCTATGTAATCGACCGAACGGAAAAATTGAATCAAATTTTCAAAAAAAAAAAAAAACGCATTCACATACGACCCCCATACGCGACGCGACGCGTTGTGGCGCACCGTCGCGGTTCGCGTACCTTTGAGACCCACCCGCTAAGTTATAGCTAGTTACCTATGTACCTACCTACCTGATCTAGTAGTTGCGATATTTATGTACTTATGTACTTATCTCAACGCGTTCTAACTAACGATTATTAACCGTCCGACTCGGAGAAAATCGCCTTGGAATTCCTTTGTCTGTACCTATACTGTATGTTTGCGTTATACTGTTATACTGTTATATCGTTGATTCGTTATATCGTTATATCGTGTACTCCAATTTATGCGCTGATCAATGGTTCGTTCACTTATCGTTCTCGTTAGAGGAGTCGTGTGTTCCTTTTAGTACTCACCTATGCACTCACTGGCAATTAGAGCAGCATGCTCAGCTTTCCCTAATCAACTTCACACTACTAACTTCTACTTACTCTTACTCTTACTCTTACTCTTACTCCGAAAAGCAAAGAAAGCAAAGACATTCCCCGTCTGAGGACTCGATAACTTCTGAGGCAAGTGAGTCGGGTTCGGGTTCGGGTTCGGGGCTGGGATATCCGGGTCGAGCTATGTAGGAATTCTCTCCGTGTTCTCCTCACCAACGTCAGTTTGTCAGATGTGTGCTTTTCTCAATTGGCTGGCGTGTGTGTTTGTTATCCAGAAGGCTTGACTTTGTCAAATCTCAATCTCAATTATGTAAATCTTTTAAGTGGTAAAGCCGAACATGTTGAATGAAATCAGGGGGGGGCAACTTTAGTACCGATACTTGGTTTCTGGCCCCAGCATGATAAGATCTGGCCTAGTACTAGCCCTAGGACATTGCTGTCCCATGAACCAGAGTTTACGTTCACGGAGTTCTGAGAGCGAAAAGGGTTCTGGCGCTAACGAAGACCGGGCAAAGGTAAGTAGTAGAGTTGACTCGGAGCGAACAGAGACAGAGACGGAGACGGAGACGGAGTGTATCACCTAGTACGATCCATGCTTTATATAAAGTTTGGACCCCCATCTACGATGCTGACACTCTTATTGATATTGATATGTATGCTATGTAAACAGTAACAGCCCCGGTATTGAACCAACCTGGCACTCGAAGAAACTCGAAGATGAAGATGAGTCGTTCGTAAGTATATAACCACGGTGGGTTCTGTTGAACGATGAATGAGGATGATGTGAATAGAGAGACAGAAGAAGTAAGATAACCTTGTTATCATGTAGTGCGAGGAGACATAATAAACATCTCAAGTTCGTAACTGATCATTGGCATCCAGACACGCGCGCTTGGGGTAAGCGGGAGGGTCGAGGTTGATTTTTGAATTTTGATTCTTGATTTTACACCTTAACCTGATGGTTATCACTTAACAGAGATGGTTTGGAATATAGCTATTTATACTCCATGAAATGAAAGTGACCTGGTAGCAAAGTGGTAATTCTGCTTTTTGTGAATTAATTTTGGCCCTGATTAGCTCTCGGGTTCAAATCCCAGTGTAGACAAACTCTCTGGCACCCTTATTGCATAATAGTTTGCGGGCCCGTATTTCACATTAAAATTTGAATTTTGACTCTTGAGTACCAATTGTCTGAGCAATATCTCAATCAATACTTGACATTTCTTGATGATTTTGGGTGTATTTTAATGCTTGAGACTGTGCTGAGGGCACCATGTGGCCAGATTTAAGATATGATTTTCTTCTACAGTCATTTTTGTGGTTGAATCTGACAGTGCGCAAACAATTGAGCTCGATTGCATTAGTGGACAAGTATAAAAACTACATGGAAACCTTTCTTAGATATGTCTTGAGGGCAGCATACAAGGGGAAGGTCATGGAAATTTACTTTGTTGGCATTTGTCACAAGTGCTTTGTGTTACGAACGCTCTCTTTTTCATTATCTTTTTAGTACTTTAGACGCTCATTCTCCTTTTAGGTATATTAGCGCTTGCAAGAGCGCTTACACGAGCGTTTGTTTTATTCCTTTATCTTTTTCTTTTCCTTTATTTATGAACATGCGATAGCCTTGCTGCTTTCATATTATCATTAATTGTCGACGCGACTCTCTCGTGTCTGTCAAGGCATTGACAGATCTAGACCGTCTACATACATTCCTTTATATTACCTCGTTGTTTCATCATGGTGTACAGGTGGCTTTTATTGAATAGCCTCATGGTTACAGCACGACATAGTTCTCATGGATTCATTTCCCAATATGTATATAAGACAGAATATTTTGTAGAATAGTCTTTATCTCTGATCTCGTCTATTCTCCTTGGTAGTTAGACAAGTATCTGAGGACACATTCCTCCCGCATTATTCATCTTTTTGGTCTACTATCTCTGTGTGACGCCTGGCCCAGTACTGAGCTACCGAGTCGCTGACAGAAGATCAGAGATCCTCATCGACCCACTCGTCACACCCTGCTAGTCTTCGACATTTGGTTGGATACTGGATACCGCTACGTTACAAACATACTCTTTTCCTATCATCACTAACAAGTCTATACCTCCTTCCTCTTCCTTCACCATCCACTTCCCATTCCATAAGCTCGTCTGTGTTAAGGCCAGCGTTGGCGTAGAAACTTTTTTAATACATACCTACATCGAGACACTGTAGTACGGCTCAACCCGTGCTGAGAGGAAAATACTCTCTCTAGTGTGCCTGACTCTTACCAAAGAGTGTAAATCAGGGCTAGTAACAGAATATCGAGTCTCTTCTTCGGAAGATTCGATAGTAGGGCCGTTGGAACGAAAAGTTTTCACGCAGACGACTCGAAAGACAACGTTGCGCGAGGAGCGAACGTAGACAGTCTTCTGGATTAACACATAATTCGACACGAGCCTCTACCTCTAAGCATTCACTCTTTCATATCCTGGCGTTCGCATCAAGACCTCAGGACTTTTCACTTCCATACCCACAACCTCGTTCTACCTCTCCCGCATCTTCAGACTCGACTGTTCGTTTAGGCTCTCCTACCCCGACACCCTCATTCACAACCGAACTAGGATCAGAAATGTCTGATCCCTCCAATACCTCTATGCATGCCGGTGGTCATGTAGACAATGAAGAAGATAACACCACTACACCAATCTACCGATCCAAGAAGCCGCTATTGAAAGAGCCAAGAGTCTTCGATGGAGACATCACTAACTTCCGAGCGTGGTATCGAACGCTCACCGCTTATATCTTCGAGTTGAGAAAAACTCGACAGGTCGAAGATGATGATTACGCCATCAGCATTGCGGTCTCCTATCTTCAAGGAGGTCAAGCTGATATATGGGCAGAAGTATATACCAATGACCATCGAAACGAGGTCACTGGCGAATGGAATATTGGATACGCCCAATTCCTCGAAGACCTGAAGTCCAGCTTCTCGGATATCTCGCAGAAAAAGCAAGCGAGAGACAAACTTGAACACTTCCGACAAGGGAAGAAAACAGCCGATGAATTCTTTAAAGAATTCGAACTCCTGCTTAAAGAAGCAGGCTATGATAGGAAGAGCGATTTCGTTCTTCAACTAGCTGAGAGGGGAATCAGCCAAACGATCCTCAGCGATTTAGTCGAACGAGGTCTGAAGAATTCGAATCCTATGAACAGCTAAAGAAGCTAGCCATAGGAAATGATTTAATCCGCCGACGTCTAGAAGACAGACAACGCGGATGGAAGCGGGTTGGAATTACAGCCCACAAGAAAGTCGTAGCCAAGGGACTACGCAACAGCCGAAGAAATGGGAGGGCGCAAGAATGGCAGGACCTCCTCCCATGGTGGCAAGACGTGACGGATCTGGAACAATCTTTGGAGGTTCGGGACGACCTATGGACTTGGACAGAGCAAAGGCGAACGGCCTTTGTTTTAATTGTGGTGAAAGAGGCCACATCAGCAGGAATTGCCCGAAGAAGGGCAAAGCTGCAGTCCGTAGTGTAGAATTCACGAACTATAGTAAAGAAGGAACGGACAACGTTAGTGTAGAAACTAACATACGAAAAGTAGACGTTACACCAGAACTGCCAGCAGGGATGGATATGGACTCGTTCATTGCCTTGGCAAAAGGTTTTGGTTTGGGTTTTGTAAACGCTCCCCAGTAGACATAGGTCTGGAGGAGCCTAAAATAAGTACTTCGGATATGATAGATAGTGAGCTGGACTTCATTATAAAAACTGGTACTGTAGAAAAACACGCTTCTGCATTTACCCATAAAAAACCCGAAGTACCTAAAAAACCTATACAATACCTACGCCACACGGTAGAATGGACTGTCCAAAAGCTGAGAGAAGGAGATCTCACAAAAGCCGTTGGACTTTTAAAGAAATGGATACCTTCTTCGCGAGTAAGAGAAGCCTCGGAAGAGACCGTCACAAAGATACGTGCATTAAACTGGAAGACAGCAGTTAAAGCTGTTCAGAGTCTTGCAACAAAAAAGAAAAGCTATGTTCGTGGAACACGCGGACGAAGCCTAAATCTTCCAGTCATCATCGAGACGTTAGAAGACAGTCGACAAATAGTCACACAAGGATTACTTGATAGTGGAGCAACTGGTTCGTGTATTGATGGAAAGTTTGTGGAACGACATAGAATTCCGACCAAGGAATTACCCATTTCAACTCCTGTATATAACACAGACGGAACAATCAACACTGCCGGCTCTATCAGTAAATACGTCGAAGTCAGAATGACTATAGGTGATCATTCAGAACGAATGCAATTCGGAGTAACAGATCTCGGAGAAAACCATATCTTTATCGGATTAGATTGGTTAAGACAACATAATCCGAGCATCAACTGGATAAATTCTGAATTGACATTCGATCGATGCCCGACTCGATGTGGATACGATCCTCACTTCTGGACGCCTGAAGACATTCAAACAAGAGCAGTACTTGGAGACGGCGAGAGGCTGTTCATATTCGACTGGGATCGATATGTACAGGAACAAGTAGATTCCAGGAAATGGACGGAAAAGAAAGCAGATGAAGAAACACGAAAACACTTCGACACTTCTACTCCGTATGTAGAGAAATACCCAGATGTTTTCAGCCAAAAGGAATTTGATCAGCTACCACAACGACGCCCTTGGGACCATGCAATTGAACTAACACCTGGTTCTAAACCACTCGATTGCAAAATCTATCCCTTGAACCCAAAGGAACAAGAGGCGTTAGATACATTCCTTGAAGAAAACATTCGAACCGGGCGTATTCGATCTTCAACATCCCCAATGGCTTCACCATTCTTTTTCATTAAAAGAAAGACGGTACCCTTAGACCAATACAGGATTATCGCAAACTGAATGAAATGACGATCAAAAACCGATACCCACTTCCTCTTATTCAGGAGCTTATTGATCAATTGAAGGGTGCCAAAATATTCACAAAGATGGACATTCGATGGGGATTCAATAACATACGGATCAAAGAAGGAGACGAATGGAAAGCTGCATTCAGAACCAATCGAGGATTATTTGAACCAACCGTAATGTTCTTTGGACTAACAAATTCGCCTGCAACGTTCCAAGGATTCATGAATCATATCCTTAGAGATTTGATTAATGAAGGACACGTTATAGTCTATATGGATGATATACTCGTATTCACGAATGATTTAAAAAGTCATCGAAGAATTGTGAATCAAGTCCTTGACATTCTTCGAGAGCATAAACTTTTCCTCAAACCGGAGAAATGCTCTTTCGAGAAAACATCCATAGAATATCTAGGAATCATCATTGAAAACGGCACAATTCGAATGGATCCGAAAAAAGTCAAAGCTGTACGGGAATGGTTAATCCCAATGAAGAAACATGACGTCCAACAATTCCTTGGTTTCTGTAACTTCTTCCGACGATTTATTCGAGGATTTAGTAAAGTTGCGAAGCCTTTAACGAAACTTACTGGGAATGGAAACTGGGAATGGACGGCAACCCAACAGTATGCATTTGACGAACTCAAACGCCGAATCTGCGAAGAAGTAGTCCTTCTTATTCCCCGTAACCATGGAAAGTTTAGACTTGAAGCCGATTCATCCGACTTTGCAAATGGTGGTTGTCTATCCCAATTCGTCGATGGCAAATGGTGGCCTGTAGCGTTCCGATCTCGTTCACTCAATGAAGTTGAGAGAAATTATGAAATCTATGATAAGGAACTTATGGCAATTATGGACTCGCTCGATGATTGGCGCCAATATCTTCTCGGAGCGGAAGAACAGATCGAAATTTTTACAGACCATGCGAACTTACAATATTTCAAGAAACCCCAAAAGCTGAACCGACGACAAGCTCGATGGTTTCTTGAACTCGCAGAATATAATTTCAATCTGATCCATCGACCAGGAAAAACGATGGCTAAAGTCGATATACTGTCAAGGATGACAGGTCTTGAGACGGGGGAGAAGGATAACGAAAATATCATTCTTTTGAAACCAGAATTTTTCACTCGAGCCCTTAGCGTCTCCACGCCAGAGGAAGTATTCCTGTCGGAAATCCAAAAGAATAGAAACCATGTTGATCGACTCGTGAAAGATAACCTCGATGCCAAAAATCCTGAGTGGAAAGAAACTGAAGGGATTATTGAGTGGAAAGGACGGATTTATGTACCGAAGAACAGTGTACTCAGATCCAAAATCCTTACTAAATATCACGATTCACCACTTGCAGGACATCCCGGACAGTACAAAACAGCGGAACTCGTCACTCGTGATTACTGGTGGCCAGGAATTACCCGAGACGCTGGGAAGTACGTAGAAGGTTGTGAAAAATGTCAAGCGACAAAATCTCATCGTACTCGACCCGTCGGACAGCTTCATCCTCACACAATTCCGACTGAACCATGGGAAGTAATTGGAACAGACATGATTGGCGAACTCCCTGAGTCAGGCGGATACAATGCAATTGCAATATTCATTGACCATTTCACGAAGAGACTGAGACTAGTACCAACTCATACTACAGTAACTTCAGAAGGGATGGCAAAGCTTTATCGGGATTCTATCTTCTCCACCCATGGATTACCACGCAAAATAGTCCACGATCGAGGCCCACAGTATCATTCGAGATTCATGAAGGAACTTTATAGGCTACTAGGCATTGAAGCGAACTTTACCACGGCATACCATCCACAGACAAACGGCCAGTCGGAACGGACAAACCAAGAGATCGAACAATATCTCCGTTTGTTCATTAATTATCAACAAAATAATTGGCACGAATGGTTACCTTTGGCGGAGTTCAACTACAATGACAAAGTCCATTCAGCGACAAAAGTTTCTCCCTTCTATGCGGATACAGGAAGACATCCATACAAAGGCACGGCGACTCAAATGACTTCGGGTAATCCCTCAGTACAAGCTTTTGTAGACGGAATGAAGAAAATACGGAAAGAAGTAGGATCAGCTTTAGAGAAAGCTAAGGTAGAGATGAAGAAGCAATATGACGGAAAAAGAAGGAAAGGCGTAGAGTACAAAATTGGTGATAAGGTTTGGCTTGAAGGAACAAACCTGTCAATAGATCGTCCAATGAAGAAATTAGGCGACAAGAGATATGGACCATTCACAATCCAACAGAAGATAGGCGCCAGCTCCTATAAACTGGAAATTCCACGTACATGGAAACATGTACATAACGTTTTCAACGAAGTCCTCCTCACTCCGTATACAGAACCCAGTTTCCCTACTCAACCCCGAAACACTCGCCCACCGCCTGTAGTTGTTGGAGGAGAAGAAGAATTTGAAGTAGAAGAAATTCTCGACTCGAAGAAAGTAGGCAGAGGCATCAAGTATAAAGTACAGTGGAAGGGATATGGTTCTCATGAACAGACATGGGAACCACGGTCGAATCTTACTAATGTCGACCAGTTACTCAAAGATTTCCATGAAAAGAACCCAACAAAGCCAAAACCCGCAATACTTCGACGCATAGAAATTCCTATTTCCATATTTCCGACGCAACTCTTCAGACCTATCACACCACTTAACACCGAACCCAATTCCGCTTCACTACCATCCGAAAACTTTCTCTTACGACAAGCACATCGTGGAACTCGTGCCCTAAGGAGAGGGTGATGTTACGAACGCTCTCTTTTTCATTATCTTTTAGTACTTTAGACGCTCATTCTCCTTTTAGGTATATTAGCGCTTGCAAGAGCGCTTACACGAGCGTTTGTTTTATTCCTTTATCTTTTTCTTTTCCTTTATTTATGAACATGCGATAGCCTTGCTGCTTTCATATTATCATTAATTGTCGACGCGACTCTCTCGTGTCTGTCAAGGCATTGACAGATCTAGACCGTCTACATACATTCCTTTATATTACCTCGTTGTTTCATCATGGTGTACAGGTGGCTTTTATTGAATAGCCTCATGGTTACAGCACGACATAGTTCTCATGGATTCATTTCCCAATATGTATATAAGACAGAATATTTTGTAGAATAGTCTTTATCTCTGATCTCGTCTATTCTCCTTGGTAGTTAGACAAGTATCTGAGGACACATTCCTCCCGCATTATTCATCTTTTTGGTCTACTATCTCTGTGTGACGCCTGGCCCAGTACTGAGCTACCGAGTCGCTGACACTTTGAGTTCACTTACCATCCTTTCCTTTTCCATCATGACTGGCGGCCACCCACCTACCAGTGGTAGCCAGAACAAAACATGCCTTGGATTTGTCTACATAGAAACAGAATATACATACATTTTGTATCGATAAAAAAACTTTGTCTACATTGGGAGTTGAACCCGCAAGTTAATAAGTCACAAAAAGTAAGAATAGGAGGCATTACCACTTTACTATTAGGTCATGTTAACTGGATAGAGTATAAAAATATATATCCCATACTATCTCTGCTAAGTGATAACCATCAGGTGTTAAGTGTAAAAATCAAGAATCAAAAATCGAAAATCAACCTCGACCCTCCCGCCTACGGCATCCGGGGTCGTGACCGTGTCTTTTTTTGATTTCACCTCGACTCTTTTTACTACCTCCATAGTAGAAAAATGCCCCTCTCGAAGAGACACAAGCTCAACCATTGCGCCTAGCGCTAATCGCACGACAAATACCGCGTTGGAAGTAACATACACTGAATAGCCCTTAAAACTAAGTATTGGTTTTTGAAGTGATTCCAAATGATAATACCCAGCCCAGACTCCCTTTTTTTAAAAAGACGTTGACCCCTCCCAGTCTCGCTCTGGTATAATTATAATGCATGTGTCGAGTTCATTGCTCCAAAAACGAATCTTTGATTAGCTATGACAAACGCAAGAGTCTCGTAAAGTCAAGTCCAGGCTCCCAAGAAGGACCCGTCAAGCGGGGATTACGAGGACCAGGGAGCAGGGGGAGCAGGGGGAGCAGTGAGGGTAGCAATGATAATCGGACATGGGCAAATGATGATGATGATGACGAAGTTCTTGGGATGATTGCTTCCGGATCTGTGGGAGACTACAGAGAATTGGCCGTGGAGCACAAAGTATTGGGGAGAGAAGATTGTAGTCGGACTGTTTGAGAAGCGTTTGGTTTTTATGTATGTATGTATGTATGTACCAAGGTTATTCGATGGATTTATGATTGGAGCAGTCAGTTGAGGTCGTCAGTCGTCAGTCGTCAGTCGTCAGTCGGGAGTCGTGAGTTCTTGAGTCCGTGCCTTGTTTTGTCTCGATCGGAGAATGGAAGTGTTGCCGACGGTTTGCGTCTGGTTTTCGATTTGACCATTGAGAACTTCAGATGGGTGAAGTATATAAATAAGGCTATATCAGTCCGTTTCCGTTAGCGACCACTAGATAATGCGTGCGGTGTGAATTATGGATCTCCTTTCGAGCCTGGCATCCTCAATGATGAGAAACCCTTGAGATCATAGACTGTGCTGGATCCAGGAGTCCTACCCGCCGTTGGAAAAGTATCAGTCTCGATTGAATATTTTTTTGCTTCGCTTTCGAAAGGGGTCTACGATTTGAACTGAAGCTACCAGATGCCTTGCGCAAAAAGTTCTTAGCCAACCCAAAAATCACTGCTCTCTGTAGTGCATACATTCGGTTTGGGCCTCCCTAAACTTCCACGACGGTTCACGATACACTGCGTTTTTGTTTATTGGGAAAAGTCCGCTGATATCCTACTTTTGTTCATCAAATACTTGCACGCACTATGATAGAATTGCATGGGTATTTCTGGATGCGAAACGGGGCGTTAAGAACGAGATCGAGGGTGCCTTCCCAGGATTCGAAGAGGCTTATGAAGTTGAATGAGTATCTGAAAGCCAGAAGGGAACCTCCAAGTATGTAACGCTGAGAATGCATGCTCTTGTCGAGGAGGAATATTCAAGTTGCTGTTAGTACCGTAAACCACTGAGCCTGAGAGTTATTATGACGATTTTGGACCCTAGAGTTCTTGCTTCGCACCAGGGTGTCTTGTGAATGAAAGACTAAGGAGGAGGCGTAGAAGGTGTGGAATTAGATCAGATCATAATAATGTTTTTCATTGTAGATGGTGTCGTTGGTTCACTGGACAGGAGGTAAGCTGATATCATGCTTACAAGTATATATTTTGGATGGTTCTTCGTTTGTCCTGGGATATTATAGAATTGCTGATAACACTCGAGGGAGTCCGGCATAGTTGTGGCTTTTTCCTGCAAACCAGCGGTCTTAAGAGCAGGAGTTCTAGAGCTTGAGTCGTTGAAGTATTGAAGATCGCCTTGCTTTCAAGGTTCCAACATAACTACTTTGGCTAAAACGGCGCTTGTGGAGTCTGGACTCTGAAGTCAAAGCGTTGCATATCTAACGTCATCACCTGATGTCTTCTTTTCAGGCACTGCCATCCCGCCGAGCTCGGGAGCATTGCCTGAACACCTTTTCTTGTCGTGATTTGATTGCCAGTGACAGAGTTCATCTTCGAGCTCACGTTAGACTCTAGAGCGCTGAGAAGCGTGAACAGCGGTGGAAATTTTAGTGGAGCTATTTCAGATTTCTCCAGACTTGAGTTCAAGTTGCATAATTCAAGTCGCGATGCTTCCGGAATCAGTCAAGATCTCCTATAACGACTAGACACGATATTGATTTTGACGTATTCATTAATTTTAGGGTCACATAAAGTCACTACATATGACAACATCGTGCCTACTCTGTCCTAGCCTTCTCGAAGATCTGACAAGAACTGTATCTCACACCAGCGTGGTTGTGACGCCCCGTCGTCGTCTTGCATGGTAGGTTCGGCCTAACGATTTTCAAGGGATTAGCTAATATCATACGCCGCTGCATGAGTTGCATGTGCATGCTATGTCCTCTGTCAATTCTGCCGGAGACTCAGAAGTCCATCCCATTCCACCTGGTAACAGCTGAATGCAGTAAAAGCAATCGTAGCCATGCATTTCATAAATCAAGATGCCATATGTGAGCAGATAATATATAACTCCAATCGGAAAAGCGGGGGACGAAGTGGAGACTCTAGCTGCAGACAACTTGCCAAGACCGGGATGCAAACCAAGCCTGAAGATGGGGTCAGTCATTATCATGATGCTGCATCCCCAGTAAAGGCTTGGATCAATTCATTACACCGCCGTAAGGGTAAGGATAACCCAGTCGCTGGCAATTAAAGCGAAGGGAAGAGAAATTTCTTCAAGATTATCGTGTAGAAATTTCCGACCACTCATTTCCAGTCAGCTTTTCCTTGCGACGTACTTATCACCTAATCTGATAATCCGGGAGAAACTATCCGTACTAGCCATCTTCTTCGTTAATCATTGACATTTCACATTCACAGGCTGGGAAAAATGAAGACGAATAGTGGCAACATTTCCGCTCATCTGAGCGGCAGAGTGTACTTAGAGGTCAGAGAGTTTGAAGACGCGCGACTAATACCAATCGTGCGTTGAATTACAAGGGAGCCGTCATATATGATTTTGGCATAATCATAATCACCTTGACTAGCTCATCAACATTGGGCATTGCCGTCATGACCGAGATACGCCCCAGATACGCTCACTGCAATGTGAATGAATTGAGTACGGTTAGCCCAGTTAGCTTATGGCGATACAAATTGCAACGGTCTCCTTTCAAACGGCAATAGTGATGGGCGACGACAGCTCGATGTCAGCTTGAAATGATGATTCACAGCTGCATATCGCGTGTAGCTCGAGGGACCAATAACGATGCAGGAAGCATTGGGTCCCTGCAATGGGCAAGGTTCCATCTATTGATCTAGATTTAATTCTCCAAGGAATGGTCCATAGCCACGTTCAGTATGAAATCCCAACTTCCATTATTATCTGGCGTTTGGACAGATATCTGAATAAAGGACGTATTCGTGACAGGTAAGGATTCGCCGACTAGGAAATACTATTCTTATTTTGACATAGTATTCGTGTGCCTACGTATCTATGAAGTGCTCTTGCATCCGAGGAATTGAGCAAGGCAGTGTGTATGCTGGTGAAAACCTCTGAGTCAGTTTGCACAGGTCGTTCGGCCTCAGATGAATAGAGGCGATGAATAGAGGCGACAATCTGATCAGGTCATTCTCTGTAACCTTGGTTTATTGGACCACGAAGGAAGGATCAGTCCAGATAATTAGAGCAAACAACACGGCAGGCATTGTTTCCCGGACCTTCTACCTCGAATGAACGACCGAGTGGTTCATCTTGAATAGGCCCAAGGACCTTTCATCGTGAACGTGACAATTGACAAGCACCAACGCCATTGCATTGACGAGGACACGACGAACGCTCCGGCTCTAGCTAAACTCAACTCGTACTCCATCTCACGGAGTAACTTCCCCTGTTTATTTTTGTGAGCGGCCGAATACACACTCGACAGACAGATTTGGGGGGTTTTCAAATCCGCAGGAGTCATTTGCCTGCATACCCCTCCCTCTTCGTCGTGGGAGCACCGGAAAAACACCACGTTGTTTATTCAGGAAAACGAGTGAAATGGCCTTCTAACCAAGTGGTACATAGAATTTGGTCAAGTATGCATCAAAGTTGAAACGCTTCGTGAGGGCCCTGGACTGTAGGGACAGGGACGATTCGACAAGGAAGCCGTACGCCTACGTTATGGTTTGAGAGAGCACCTGGTACATGCAACCACATATGGCGTTCGGCATGGCGCATCTCCGCAGGGAAGTTCAAAGAAATTCGGGTCCAGACACTGCAGAAATAGGAAAAGAAACCTTTTGAATATAGATTGCGCAACCGGACCCAGAAGTCCTTCCATCCGGGACCCGAAGCGTGAACTTTCTGCCGTTCCAAGTATACTACGACCGCTCTTAGAGCGGGAAAAGTCGAGGAGAAGTGTCTAGAGCGGCGTCCCAGGTCAGTCAACATGCGATACATAACATACATAGAGTTTAATCGTACCTACCGAAGCCTCCTTCGCAAGCTTTGACTAAAAGGGCTGCGCTCGGGTTCCGGCATGTATGTGAATGACTTTTGAGCCTGTGTTACCGGGAGGTAAAATTTTCAGGGGGGGTTCAGAAAAAGCTTTCTAGTGGGAGATTACTCCATACTGAGTGTAAAATACACTTATCTCATGGATATCACTCTGGCAGACCGTTTCGCCAAAACGGCAAACGATGATTCTAGCGCCTTTGGAATGGGATAACTCATCGTCCACTTGAATGTTGAACGAATAGATCGAGGAAATTGTGATATTAGGAAAAAATTCAAACCCGCGGATAAGTCAGTTTGAACGTGAATTAGGACGTCAGTTTGAACGCGGATTAGGACGTCATTGAATGAGCGGGTCATAGTCGTTACGGTCAGTTTGATTTATGGAAAGGCCATCGGGCGGTAAGGCCTCTCACATGCTACTAGCCTCGCGCGCGATGCTATCAATGCTCGATAGAGAAATTCACGGATTCAGGAGGCAGGGGAAGGTCTTGACGAAGACCAGTATATCCTCAGGCAACATAATTCATTCTAAATAAATGAGTGAGCAGAATCTGCGGGACGGCACGTCCGAATCTCGGGAGGGACATTTGACATTGAGCAAAGAAAACAGCACTTGCATACTTATTTTGACTCCTACCTGCTCCAGATTGAGTGTGCAGAGATGTTCAAAGGTAGAGGATTGGGCTAGAGATCTGTATCGGGTTTGACACTCGGGCATTGTTATTGAAACGTCGATGTGGATTGCGCTGGTCTAAGGTTGCGGGAGACTCGTCGTCGGATGACGGGTTTCTTTCTCGGCTTCTGCAATGGATACAAAAAAACTGCAAGGAGTAAGTTCCATAAGCTTTTACAAACTAACCCAAAATATCCCAAGTATATCACCAACCCGGACGAAATTGTAGAGTTTCAGCGTTTGTGATTCTTTTTCAGACGGAACAGATACATAGATCTGTCAGGTTCGTTGAAGAGAAGAAGACCTGCCAGGCGGGACTTGAAAGCATAAAGGCGACCAGGAGATAACATGAAACGGACCGTGCGTGAGTGCTAATGCCATGTTAGGATTGGGAGCACATTGCACCTTTCAAAGGTCAACTCCAAGAGGAAGAACGTCCTCACGACATGTTTGTATGCACGAAGTGGAATTGACAGCCTGATAAAAGTACGGCTTTCAGTAATTCGTGGTGTTGTAAGCTTTGACAAAATGAAAACCCTAGGTTCCATCCAGGCAGACCTTAGGTAGAGCGCAGCCCACACGCTCTTTGATGTTTCAGAAAAGCCATTTCATGCAATCTTTGGTGTCTTGCGAACTTTGAGAAATTCGAGAGAAATCAGTAGCCTGCCTACTGCCTAGCCTCATGAAGAAGTATTTGTTTGAGCAATGGGCCAAAGAGATGCTGTTTAAGCTTGAGACACAATAACATCGGCTGTGTGCTTGAATGTGAAAGAAGAATAGAATGGCTTATAGGACGTAGTACATGGAGGAGAAGGCCAAGTGATTTACCTTCTTTATGATCAACCATCACCACTCTCCTAAGGCGCACGCCGCGTCAACGTAAATAAAGAAAGGCTTACTCGACAACCATTGTTCTTTTTGCTTTGTACTTTACAACAACCTTGTATTTCGACAAAACACTCGTTTCTTAGGACACCTCAGTGCTTTCAGCAACTACAAAAGCCCTCCCATTGTTTCTCAAAAAACCCGACGCTTAATTTTGGCTCGAATCACTGTCATGGCTCCGTCTACGCGTTCTCAGAGCGCCAACAACACGCCTGTCAGAGGCCACAGCACTGCCGCCTCAGTACTTGACACTCTTGCTACTCCTACTCGCAAAATTCCTCACTGCTCTAAATGTAATCGACCTAGGGCCGGTCATCCGCGCTCAGGCTGCCCTTTCATTACGCCCACGAACGAGATCGCGTCGGACAGGAGTAGGATTAATCTCACAGACGCGATGGGATCTATGACCATCGATAGCGAGGAGACTGCTCCGGTAACTCCTGCTCGGCGCAAGGGTAGGCGTTCTCTGGATTCTGCTCCTCCCAGTGTACCCGTCGAGTTTGAGGATATGAAACAAGTACTCAGGGAACGGCGAAGATCAGAAAAAGCAGCAGCGCTTGCTCCTACACAGACTTTGGACTCTCTTACTGACTCGGATCTCGAAGCGCTGCTGCTTCCTGGTGATAAGGACGTTTCCGATGATGGAAAAGGTGATAGTGGTGAAGTTGGAAAAGAGGAACGGAAGATAGTTCACTGGAAGGACAGAATCGAAATGCTTTCAACCGGAGGAACCAGAACGACGAGAGCAATCATGCCAGGTACTCTCGTTACCCCTTCTCCTTGGAGCAGCTTCGCTTCCATTCCAGAAGATAGCAAAGAGGGTATTACAGATATCATGGACTCTCAATCCACTTCCACTTCTTCCAGCACCGAAACCATTAGCGTCGAAGTCGTATTACCATCTTCCACAAGCGCTCCTCACCCTCTTGCTCGTACTATGTCTATGGAGGAACGTGCTGGTTTCATGGCCAACCTGGAGGAACTTTCCAGCGCAAAAGCGTACGTGCTGAATAGAGTTGACTTGGCAGCGCTCAAGAACCAGACACCTAAAGGCTTGTATACAAGGTATTTGATGGATGAATCGAATGCAGGTCGAGATGTGGTTATTGTAGGTCGAGACGAGGTGGATACCGAAAGGTTGTATCATACGTTGGACGCTGACAGGCAGAGGGCAAAATATGCGAAGCGAGGTGTTGATATGAAGTCTGCTGCTGGCGGTGCCGTTGTCGGGGCAGTCGCGACTTTTACGGGGCTGGCGTTTTATTGAACTCGGTCTTCACTTGAAACTGGCGTTTAACCCTGTGTCATTACTCCTCGATTTCGAACCTACTTCAATTGCATGTACATGAATTCGTCCTAAGTTCTGATGGTGTATTATCAATGAGCGCTTACTATTTAGCGCTCAGAAAAGTGTGATGACATAAGAAAGGTAGGCTACTCCACGACGTTGGTCATCGTACTGCACGATGAAGAGCAAATTCTTCATCTTCCTGTTTTGGCTCGCTTTCTTCTCGCTTGAAGTCAACTGTGACCCAGCTAGTCTGTCTTTTACCGATTGCTTCGTTCCTCATGGCAATAACACGGCACAAAAACTTTCCGTGTCAACGGTCTACGGTCAAGTCACCCAAGACGATCTCCCTATGCAGTATCTGAACTTGACGGTGCTTGGGACGACTCCAGCAGAGATTCAGAACTCTGCGAATGGCAGTGGAGAACTCTGTGCGTTATAACAAAAATTTGTGTGCCACACTAGCTGACTGCGACCCTTTATTAGCAACACTTTTCACAACAACTTCTGTGTTGACTCTCAATGCATTTACTAACAGCTCCAAACTCTGTGAAACCTTACGACCTCCATCTCCTCTACCCTCTCCCGGGGACGATTTTAACAATTCGTACTATTGTCCAATACCGATAGGCGGATTTGCATTCTCATCCAGCATTCCCTTGGGATCTCATCGTTCTCTGACCACTCTTAACACTAGATTAAGTGCAGTCGATCCGTGGGGCACTGAACTTGTTTGCATCGAGGTTGACACGACGTCACTCTCTCCAGAGACTCACAATCCATATGGTGTCGCAGTGGCGATATTTTGGGGTACAGTAGGGCTTACAATTGGATATTGGATCTTAGTCGGGATAGCACGGATAGTATCCGCCTGGGGCCGTGGTTTGACGCGACCGGGGCGAAACCCTTGGGCCCGAGCCCAAAGCGCAGGCTATATCCTGGCTAGTGCCATCAGTGGCGAACGGCTCGCAACTTCTCCCGCTTTGTTGCGGTTTTGTGAGTAGATGACAGTCCTAATATCGAAACCTGTTCTTACTCGGGGGTAGGCACTCCGTCGATGAGGGATCTGATTTTTCATGCGCAATGGTGCGCCGCGTTGTCTATGGTTGCTGTTCAATGGCCTTCATTTGCATGTGCGTTAGGCTCTCTCGTCCCAAAGAAGTGTTTTATCTTGACCTTTGACCTTTGATCCTCCAGACCCCTTGCTTAGCCAGACTGCATGGTCTACACTAACCTATAGTAGGTCAACGTTTCACATACTAACGAGTAACTTCATTGATTTTTCCTTCAAATTTCTAAAGATATCAGTGTATCTTCGAACGAGAGATGGAATCCGCTCTCGACCGCTCCATACAATCCTCCGTCCAATTTCTCGGATCAGCTTTCTGACAGCTCTTCCGTTCTATACATTGACCCGATCGCTCCCAATGTCCTGTTCACACTCCCAGGCAATGCTACGTCCGGAATTTCATCATTTGCTTACACAGTTGGTCTTCGTCCCCAGGAGCTATTCGGAATCTGTCTCACTCTCTTTCTTGCTATTATTGCCGGAACTATTGTCCTTTCACTGTTCCTGTGGTTTGTTGACTATGTAATTTGTCTTATCACCGGCGTACTTACCGGCGACTCGTCTTCGGGACCAGGCATCAAAATGTCTGGAGCACGTAGTCCTGGTTTTCCTACCAAAGATACAGACGGTGGTAACGATGAAAACAAATCGTTGAACAGCCGAGATCTATCTGCCATTGTTCGACCTCCGTCGAGGTTCGGATTTGGATCTAGTACCTCTCCTAGTGCATGGCGCAGGTGGTGGCGTGCACGTACTTCCAATACAGCCTGGAGCTCTTTCCATGGCAGCGTACTACATGGCAACCTCGTCCGAGTACTCGTGCTCTTTCATCTCCCTGTCACCATCTTTTCGGTCTATCAAATGACCCAGCCATCTTCCATCGTTTCTTTGAGCTCCAGAGTCCTGGCTGGACTTTCGTTCGCCCTCATATCATGCTTGATTCCTGCTATACTTGTACTTCGCGTGCGGCTTACGTCGACGAACAAACTATACGAAGAAACCCGAACCTTGCTATCTTTGGGTCCACTGTACAACCACTATCGCCATGGATCGCAAATGTTCGCTTCATTACTCTTCGCAACTGACATTGCGATCGGTGTCACTATTGGAGCCGGTCAGAAAAGCGGAACGGCACAAGCGATTGTGATTTTGGTGGTGGAGGTTCTTAATGCGCTCGTGACCAGTATATGGTTACCTTGGGGCACTGGTGCGAGTATGGGCTTGATCAGTTTCTTGTTCTGCGTAGCAAGGATCGTGATCGCGGTGTTATTGGTGATCTTAGCCCCTGCGGTAACGTTGTTATTCTCCTCTTGAAGTAAAATATTAACTTATGCATTCACAGATTTCAGTCGGAGTAGGCCCAGATGCTTGGGTAGCGTATGGTATATTGATCATTCTTGCCTTGATCTATGCATCTCTCGCACTCATGCTTGTCATCAAAGTCATCGAAGCTATCGTTCGTATCGTCGGTGGAGTATCGTTTGATCGTTCCAGACATGTCGTCGATAGTGGCCTTTTCGGTGCCTGCGGTCTACTTGGTTGTTGCGGAGGTCCTCGTAAAAGCTCAAATCAAAATAAACGCGGCGGAAAGTCTTCCGACAGAACAGGTTATACTCAAGCCGAGTCTGGTCTCCGTTCACCTCAATCTGATCTTTCCTTCCCACCCACCCTCGCACTTGGTACTGGGAAAGGTTCAATTCACTCGAGTGGGCCTCCACCCTCCGTTTTGAAACCAGAACATGCATTGAGACCATATAGAGAAGAGAGCGACGACGAAACGGGCTACATCATGGGTGCATGGCAGCCTTTCCAGAACCGTTCGGCAGGCTACATTCCTGTTGGTGATCCGCCCTCGACAAGTGCTGTCCCACCGGCTGCTGCTAAGAGTTCTGGTTTCTCTCGCGTGGGCGGAGGAAGAGCACATATTGATTCACCGTATGCAATCTCACAAGGACAAGCAACGGGGTCCACACATACCTTCCCATCCATCGGGCACCGGATTGCTGCTAATCAACCATCGACCGGGAGTGTAGGAGAACTCAGTCTATCCAGACCTAGACTGGACGAATCTCCTCCACCTTCAGTTTCTTCAAATCTCGCTCTCGGTCAAAGACAAGTATACGAAGAATCGACTGGGTTACCTCCCGGTGCACTGCCGCCATACCATGTCCGAACGAAATCTCAGACGGCTATCATCGAAAATGTGGACTCTGCACCACCCATACATAGACCCGCTGGTTCTTCGGCTTCCAATAGTGTTGGAACCTCTCGCCCACCTTCGCGATCCAACCGGTTCGAATCAGGTGGAACACCTACAGCTCCTCCTACTGCTTATCGGAGAAGAAGCGCTACTGTCGAAAGTGATGATGATAGTTCCTATGGACGTTCAAAGAAGAAATGGTATCACCTCCGCAGGAGCCGTGCCCATAGTACAGAAGGATATGCAGCTCCAGCTGCTGCTGAGAACGCCGTTTCATCGCTAGAACCTCCATCTTCACCAACACCAGGGAAATCGTTCGTTGTTATCCGGAAACAACAAACGTCCCCTGCTAGACCCCTTCAAGTCGCCAGTGGTTCCGGGTCAACGCCTGCGACACCGACACCCAATTCTGTTTCCTTCGCCAAAGATGTGGCGTAGGCGGGACTTGACCAACTTTCTCCAATATTCTGTTAACCCGATTTCGCACTAGTGCACTTACTCTCGTTTGGATAGTCCTCCTTTATGCATTGTTGGTATCGTGTATGAATGAATGTGTTCTTTAATCTTTATGGACAATAGTTTTGCTTTTTTTTTGTTTGCGCGCATGTTTTCCTTTACATTATCCTCCTCGCCGTTTTGCCTACTAATCCCGTTGCTCACAAATTCCTATAACCCGCATTGTACATTAATAGACAATGAAATTTTCGAGAAGAAATGATTTTGCTCGACTGCTGCTAGGAAAGATGGAATAGATGTACAACAGTCCGAATTCAATGTCTGCACGTTAGATATAAATAGTTGTGTCCATGTCACTGCTCCTCGTCCTCGTAGTCAGCTGTTAAAGATCCTCCAAGCCAGAAGACTCGAAAGTCTTCTACACCCTTTCGACACCAACAATACAGACCCTTTTCTAACTCAAGTTGCGTCGAATCAGTGCTGAAGGTCGAGTTATTACTCAGTGTAGAGTAGGAGCGGTTGAGATTGCTGGCAAAAGTATGTTGACGGTCCCAATGTCCACCTATGCATAGGAATCCAGCATCTCCACCTGTGTCTTGTTCTGCATAGAGGTTATCGTCCGCACGAGCTCTGTTTTTCCCTTTAGTGAGAAGAGAAGGCAGTGAGATCTCTTGCACTTCCACCCCGAGTTCTCCCAGGGAGATGATTTGCAGATAGACTGGGGTAGAATAACCATCCAAATCGGGTTCTGAACCTTCGAAAATCCGAGCGATGATATCGGTAGGATTATTCTTCCAGCTTATGACACGGAGAGGAATATGTAAGGATGAATTAGAGGGAAGTGGACTGGGTAAAATATGTGTTCTTCTACCCCGCGTCAGCAATATGACCTTCGTTGTCTGCAGGGATGCTCCGGAAGCAGGTAACGGCAATTCGCATAGTGCAGGAGGTATCCATTTTCCGAAAGAAGACATGTCCATCATCATGTGAGATTTACGATGGCTAGTCGGACTCGAGGCTTCTCTGGAAGCAAGCCCGGACTGGTTATCATCGTGCAAGTCCACTTCGCCAACGGCCGAATCCGCAAGGCGGATCCACCCGGATTTCTTGTCGAATATCACGAACAGACTCAGTTGAGTTCCGTAAGTCATTGGCATGGAAGGACTACTCGAAAGACGATGCGTATCTCGGGAAGTAATGGAACTATCCGTACGTCTATGAGAACTCGAGGACCTGTACCCTGAGTCGGAGAATGAGCGTGCAATATCAGAGACACTTTGTTGGAAGAAGGTGATGCTGCGAGGAGCTAGTGGGGTGTAGAATTCCTGTAAGAGAATAAGTCCCGACGGATAGAAATGGAGAAGTACGTGACACGCACTTTTAGAAAATGGAAGGCTCGTTCACCTTTCGGGGTTTCGTACAAGAGTATATTTGATTTTGTTGCAATTGCTAGGAGTCGGCCTCCTCGGGCACTCGGTCGGTTGTCGTTAGACCACAAGGCATAAGATAAGACTGAACAAGTACTGAGACGAGAACCTGGCGTCGCCAATGGAACGAAATCTGTGGCCCAACGCAAAGGTAATTCATCGATCATATCCCAGCTCGCCGAATCAAACGAGTTCATTCTAGGGGAGCTAGGACGGCTCCTGTTCCTACTTGATGTTGAATCTATCGATGGCGATGGTGAAAGCAACGATTGATACGATGAAGACTGGGAATGCTCGGAACCATGGTTATTAGGCGAATCAATGAGATTTTTCAAACCCCGAGCAATGCTATGCTGTGGGCGATGCCTTTTCGGAGGTGTCTGTTGTTGAGAGTGCCAGTTGGATGGTCTTCGCATATCTAGTGGACGTGCACCCTGTATGATTCGAGGCATAAACATTGAAAACATGGAAGGCCCATCCTGCGATTGCTAACCTTTTGGTTTACCGCCCATTTAGCCAAACTGATCAAGCTAGTTAGGTTGTACATTCGAAGAGACCTAGGAAATTCTGAATCTTTACTTGAAGTCGACGGGGAATCAACCTCGGGTCCAACGAGAACTAGAACAACGCCCTGAGCAGTTCCGCGGGCATCATTCTCCATTTCCAGAAGAGACATCTGAAATACCCTGGTGAAAGTCAGGAAAGGCAGGGCGAGAAGAATGGTTAAAAAGACCGTACCCTTCGCCAGTCCATATCGAGCGGGCCTGTGCTTCCTCGGGACCTTTAACACTTATTCCTGCTGCTGATTCAGAGCGCGGATACATGTCAAGCACCGAAAGACCTTCGTCATGACCGATCAGCAGTAACTTCCCTTCCATTATGGATAGCACACAGCGAATTGGAGAAGTCGTGTGAGGGAGGAATCTCGATCCGAACTGATGCATTCTCAAATGTGTGGGCTGAAGCTTTAAGCTCACAGAAGGAAGTGGAGGGAGTGGCGGTGATAAAGTGTGTTGAGCTGGCTGAGAGATATGAAGGTTACGTAGATCGTTTGTTTGAATGTGCAAAGCCATTGGTGAAGGTGTAGATGGTTCATTGATAATCGTCGGAATACCCGGGAATTCAGCAGAACTTTCCAAGCCATACTGTTGTTGTATGCGACTTAATGTTGAATAACGGAGACACCAAAGGTAGCATACCATTTCATCATTCCCCCAACCTCGTTCACGTCGTCTTGAACGTTGGTCGGGAGAAACATCCGTATAGCGCTCAGCTGCTCTACAGCAAAACAAGGAAGATTGAGAAGCTGTGTTTCTTTCATTTTGTGCAGATGGCACCTTTTCTCTATCCATCCCCTCCAGCGTCCAAATCTAATGATTTTGAGATATATGAATTTCCTAGTATCTAGTCAATCAACCGACCTTGAATTAGGTCCGTTCTGAGCCGCAAGATCATCATATGTGGGCAATCCGTCTTCATTGTTTGTTGGATCACTAATATCTTGCTCGGCGTAGGAGTAATCTTCGCTAGACATGAAGGTAGCTTGACGAGAAAGCGAGAACACGTGGTGATACACTGCTTCGACACTTGTCGCGTAGCAATTCCAATTCTTCGACAAAATTTTTAAAAAATAGTTTCATGAAATAAGAAATGCATCAGAGGGGAGTCGAACCCCTTTCCCGGCCATACCATCAATAAGTGGGATCCGGTTATGGGAAGACCGGATCATAACCGTTAGACCACTGATGCTTAGCTCAAAGCCCCCAGAACCTAATATTCTGTAGGAACCTCAAAGCAATATTTAATTTCAAGGCTAGTGTGATCATTTGTTAGAGAGCATGAATTGTTATGTATTGAGTCCAAAAAGTGCAACAAGTTTAATGAAAGACTAGAATATACGAAATATTTTGTACAAATGTGAATCAGCATGCCAGAACCAGAAGGCGTTACGTGGATTCGTAGATGAAATCGTGATTAATTCGAAGCTCGACGAACGGGCTGTGAACGAGAAGAGAAAATTCTCTTCAATGCCAAGATGCTGTTCAACATCTGTTTAGCGTAATCTTTGAATTGAGACTTTTTGGAGTCCACAAACCATTATTTGCATCTCCGCGAGTCCTAGTTGGACTGAAGCTCATGCTATTACGCAGAAACTATTCGTTGCGCTCGATGTTGACTCTTGGTCAACAGGCAGCAAGGTAGTAGTCCTTCGGGCATCCTCTGATGCGGAACATGATTGAGATTGAGCCTGGACCTGCACGTCAACTCTCAAGGAGTCCAGACGTTCTGAACTTTCAGATGAGCTGAAGAGCGAGATGTATTCGAAGGAGTCCATTTCAGAAAAAGATGAAGCAGAGGAGAGAGAGAGACGTCGCAGGGGTTCGTAACTTGCAGAATTTGCAATGTGAAGAGCTACTTCCTCCAGAGGCAAGCAGCTTATAAGGAGAGACAACAAAAGATAGAAAGGGACAGATTCCTCGGACTTGAAATTGTTTATTTAACCTTTCTGTTCTTGCCCTGCACTGGTCAATGTGTTTTGGACATAGTAACGCGGTAACCAACCCGATTTTCGCAAAGTCTTGCCTTTTTATTGTGTTTTGGCGTATAAGATCTGGCGATAAATCAGAGCTGATGAGATGAGCCTGCTGGGGTAAGGAAAATTTCGCTCAGAGGTTTGAAAAGACAATAAACAATAAAGATGAAGGAAAGTCAGTCAAGAGTACTTGGACCGGACTTGTATACCGACTATTGTGCCTATTCTAGGCTAAGGCGCGGAGTGCCCATCTCCAATCTGGCGAAAAAGTTCGTTCGTCGGGAGCGCAAACGTTCCCACGATTCTTCGTTATAGTCACTCTTACTGTAACTTCTGCCACGAATGCTGGAAAAAAAGTGGTCAACTCTTTCGGGACAATGAACATAGGTGCGGTGGTCCAGCATACTTCGATAGAAATTGCTACAGCTTTTAATTTTGCAGCTTGAGCAATACGCATGAAAAGATTTCTTATCGTGTACTTTTGCGCGCGCGTATTCAATCTCCAGAATATACTTTTCGTTATCAATCTGACCGAAATGCGAAATATCTATACAACACTGCCTAGTCTGATGATAGAGAACCACTTCTGAATATCCGCAGCGTAACGACGCCCAAGACAGACTGCCAGTTTAGTGGAGTTTTTTTTTCCTACCAGTCTACCAGTGATCTACGTTCAGTCCAGACACTGATGGGACTTTAAGCCTGATAAGACGTCTAGTGAGTCTAAATATGTATCTCTGAAGCATTGACACCATCAGCGCTCATCCAACCCGTTTCTGGCAGATCAGTAGTGCCATATGAAAATCTTTCCCGTTGGATTGAATTCTGCCATATCTCGTCTTAGAATCCATTTCTGTCTCCCCCACACTGAAAGCGAAGTATGAGAGCTATTTCTTTACTTTTGTATGGATATCTACTTTCATACTGGAAGGTCAACCACTGATAGCTAAACTGCAAGAAGAACGAGTATCTTTCCCAAGTGAAAAGATTGCAGGATTTGGCATCGCTCAATACTTCTTCCGACCTTCCATCTACATATGTTTCATGACTTTCGAAGGATCAATCTCCAGGTGCCGCCACCACAACCTCGAGCGTCTTGCTTTATTTAAAAGCATATCCGTTTTTCCAGCACAACTAACTCTTCGTTTTTGATTTCCTTCCCTCCAATTCTTACTGACCCATCGATTCGTTCCTTCAAAACCTTTCATCTAGTTGCTTGGATTTTTCTTTCTTTTCTCTTCCTCAACTATCATGTCTTCAATTCATTCAAAAGGCAAACGGGCTTTTGCCGCTACTAGAAACCTACTTCCTGCTGTTAAGCCGGACATACCATTCGCTCAGATTACACAAGCGCCAGCTCATAGCTTTCTTGCTTGGACTTTCGGAAGGGGAACGGTGGTGAATATCCTATTATCCTCGCATATACATCTGAAGTGTATGTTAACTGGGACTCAATATCAGATATATAAGATTTGGCCCGCTGTGATTTTCCAAACTGTCTTCGCTATTGGTAGGCATGCTGAGGTTACAGGAAGGTTATAGCTGATCGCTTGCAGTCATCGTTACTCTGGAGGAAAAGGGAGGCGTAAAACATCTCGCAATCCCAAACGTCATGTTGACCGTTCTTGGTACGTTTATCGATTGTCCTGCTATCTTCGTCTTATTTCTAAATTCTGCATAGGTGTTGTTCTTGGTTTTGTTCTGTCCTATAGGGCTATGTCAGGATACGACCGTTATTGGCAGGGACGAACTGCCTGGTCAGATGTTATCCAGCATTCGCGCTCTCTCGGGCGTCTGGTCTGGTATCATGTTCCTCCTCGTTTGACTCCAAGAACTGCGGAAGAAATTTCTACTGGCCTGATGAACCGCACGAGTTCGGAACTCATGAGGGTCATGGCTGAGAAAAGAATGGCACTCGACCTAATCCTAGGTTTTGCCGTAGCTTTGAAACATCATCTGCGAGGTATTTTTATCAATTGTCGCTCTTGGTGAATGATTACAACGAATATGTTCAGGAGAGGTTGGCATATATTATGAGGATCTTTATGCTCTTGTTCGTCCTTTACACGAAGTAAGTATAGCAGGCTTCGTACCTGTTAGTTGCTAACTTGTTTCTCTAGCACGATCATACTACAGAACAGAAGCAGGCTGCGATGGCCTCTAGTCTTTCGCCTCCTGCCCGAGCACACAGAATTGCATCTAATCCCGCTCTCCCCCAAGCGCAAACGGCGTCTGCAGGTATCAGCAGAGAATCTTCACCCCCGAAAAAACATCACCGTGTTCACTATCACACTGAACATCAAAACAGTAGTGAAAGCACCTACGGAACCTTCCCTATCACAGAATCTCCGCGCGGCTCTATCCACCGAGTTCCTTCCACTGCATCCTTCCAAAGTCAGCACCAAGCCCTTGCCCCATCACAACAGCCTGCCGAGCAAGATATAATGAACGATGTATCTACCGAGCTCATCCCTTTTGCAGGAATGTTTGCGAGCATTAGGCGTCTTTTCTCCAGGAAGAACTCATACTCTGAGCTTCCGACCTCAGAGTCTGTGACGAAGAACCCTTGGGGTTACGATGCGAGTCAGAGGAAATGGAGCGGTCCTATACAACCTAGGATTGGGAAGGAGAAACATCGAGTATCTACAGCCACTCGCGGTGAGAATTTACCTCTGGAGATATTGAGGTGCATGAGCGAGTGGTGTAGTGTGCTGGAAGAAAGGAACACTGTTCCGGGTATGCAGCTTTTGACGTTCTGACTCTGGCCGCTTCATACTGATCTCCACTTCACAGGTACAAGCTTAGGATCTATCATTGGTACCGTCGCCTCTCTTGAAGCGACTTTGTCGGGTAAGACGTTTCCCAGCCAGTTGAGATTATTCGCTCATTTCTCCACTCCAGGTCTTGAACAGATCCTTACTACTCCCTTACCTTTGTGAGTTTGATACTTTGAAAGTCTTTTGTTACGGACTCATAAATAACATTATCAATCTCCAGCGTCTACTCGGTGCACATCAAACAGTGAGTGTTCATGAACACTCCATTCGGCATCTTTGCTTACGAACCATCACTCTCAGCACTGTCTGGATATACCTTTTCTTCTTGCCTTTCCAGCTGGTAGCGGAGTTCAAATGGCACACGATACCGGGCGTTGCACTCGCAGCTTTTATCTACCTGGGTTTCCTTGCAGCTGGGGAGGAGATCGAGCAGCCATTCGGTGGGTTGTTTCCTACCCAATTTGTATTCATTAGAAGTTCGAGGTTCACCTTGACTTCAGGCTACGATGAAAATGACCTCGACCTTGACATGTTCTGTAGCGAAATTATCCAAGTGGACATTGAAAACTTGGAGAAGTCGCCATGTCTCAACGCCTTTCTTCCGCGTACCCCAAAGATACAACGACTCGTCAAGCATCGCTCAATGACTCTCACCGAAGCTACTGCTCGCGAGGAATTATCCGATTCGGACCTTGAATACTGAACACCTTGATTCGTTCACAAAAAAGGGTATCATGCTTTGACTCTGCTTGGTGTGATGTGGTTGTCTATCATTCAAAATTTTATTGTTTTAATTTATCAGCTCGCGGGTTTACCACTGGTCATGGATTCGCCGTATCTCACACTCTTTTGTATCTAAAATTGTCTAATTTACAGTCCTTGAATTACCACCGAGGGAGCGAGAGCGTTGTCGGTAAGCTTCGTGTATTACAAATATGAGCTCAAAACAGAAGCGGTGCAGAGACTCAGAGAAGCGCATCGATCAATTTTCGGTTGTACGTCGTCTACTTTGGTAACTTCTTCTGCGTCAAACCAAGGCGAGAAATTGATATGGTCTTCAGTCCTCTTCCTAAACCACCATGATTTGTCGTTCTTCGACATTCTCTTTCATTTTCTATCTCTCTACGTTTACTTCGCTCGTCAAAGCGTCGCATGACCACCATGACCATCATGAACATGACCATTATGACCATCATCACCATCAACCTCGAGACGTCCAAGTCGCCCGCAGAACCAACAATTTAATCGCCGCTGCTTGGTACGCTGGCTGGCACCAGGACTCCACGCCTTCGTTTGATACTTCAGATGTAAGCTGGGAGAAATATACTCATATGATTTATTCCTTCGCGTAAGAACCTCTCAATCTGATATTTTTCTCGTACCGCACTGAAGACAAAAACGTAGCGTACCTACACAGGATGTATCTCAATTGAGCTTGGATGGATCCGAAGGCGAAAAGCTCCCGCAATTCGTCCAGGTAGCTCATCAGAATGTTCGTACTCGATTTTGTTGTTTATCACATCGCTGAAGTTGAATACAGAACGTCAAAGCTCTCATTGCCATGGGAGGATGGGCTGGATCTGTGTACTTCTCCTCTGCAGTAGGCTCAGCTGAGAATCGTACCACGTTTGTGAAAACCGTGACGGACTTCACGTCCAAGTATGGCTTGGATGGTATCAACTTCGAGTGCGTTTTCATACCGCATATATGCACCTTACTCTGAAGTTTTGTCCAGCTGGGAGTACCCGAATAAGCAAGGCATCGGCTGTAATGTGATCAATGCCAATGATGCATCGAACTTCCTTGCCTTTCTTCAAGAGCTACGACAGGACCCAGTTGGAGCGAAACTCAGCCTGTCCGCCGCCACCGGCATTGCTACCTTTTCTGGCCCGTCTGGCGATCCTCTCACAGACGTGTCTGGTTTCGCGGAAGTTTTCGACTTCATCGCCATCATGAATTACGACGTCTGGGGCTCCTGGAGCGCTACCGTTGGGCCGAACTCGCCTTTGGCAGACTCTTGTGCTGCTAGTGAGAATCAACAAGGATCGGCCGTAACCGCTGTGAAAAATTGGAACAGTGCTGGTATGCCACTGGACAAAATCGTACTAGGCGTTGCTTCATACGGGCATTCCTTCGTTGTCAGCCACGACAATGCGTTTGTGAGCGGATCCAACACGGAGCTTGCCCCGTATCCTCCTTTTGACAAATCGGCCTTCCCTCACGGAGACTCTTGGGATGACGATGGAGGATCTGATGCCTGTGGTAACCATGAGCCCAGTGGAGGTAAGCACCGGGGTTATTCTCTATATAGGTTCAACCACTGACTCCTGACTTGTAGGTACGTTCAACTTCTGGGGCTTGATTAACAACGCGTTCCTCGACCAAAACGGTGATTTTGTGGACAACATCCCTCATCGATTTGACTCTTGCAGCCAAACAGTAAGTAGAATTGACGTTGCCTGGAATTTACTCTGACGCGTTGGTCGTTTTAGCCTTATGTGTACAATCCCGGCTCCAATATCATGGTATCTTTCGATAATGCTCAATCGTTTGCCTCAAAAGGGAAATTCATCAAGGGCGTTGGCCTGGGGGGTTTCGCAATGTGGGAAGGTGGAGGAGACTACAAGGACATACTCCTAGATGCCATATCTGCTGCAATGGAATGAATGGAATGATCATGATGGATGGGCCTTACCTCTATTATTGACTAGTTTTCTTTTCTTAGTTTTGTAGTTTGGAAGGATCAAGTGAAGCCAAAAAAGCAAAAATTTACTTCAAAGTGCTCCCAATCAATGAGGATATTCCAATGCGGGGAATCGAACCCCGGGCTGCTGTGTGAAAGACAGCAATGTTAACCACTACACCACATTGGATTATAAATAATGGGACTAGATAGATAATGATCCAGCTTCGACCAATACTCTATAGGATTCATTCAGCTGTAATCATACAACAAGATTTTTTTTTGCCACTTAACTAATACACAATACATCGACACCTCAGTACGTATGCCACGTTCAAAACATCAAACTAGCCGCCGCGTCCACATTGCCTCCTGCAGCATTTAACATCGATATTGCTACTTCACGCGTAGCCCCAAGGTCCATGAGTACGGCAATATTAGCTTCTGGATGAGTTTGTCGGGTGCTAGAAGCGGGATTTGGGCGTGAGGGAGTATTGGCGGATGTAGCGCTGGTAGAAGGTGTGGTAGGAGGGCGAGGTGCATAACCAGACGCACGTATGTTGGATGCACCCGGAGTAGCTGCTCCCGCTGTTGCTAACCTCGGTGCTGGGGGTCCGCCTAACGTCGAACCGCCTCCAGGGAAGTGCTGTGGACCTGTGGAAGGACCTGGCGATATGACAAGGTCAGATTAGGTATAATTTGTTGAACAAGTATATTGACCTGCACCACGACTGGCATTGAGAGCAGAGTTGAGGGCTTCCTCCTCCTCTTCAAGTCCTCTCGCTTTCGCAGGAAGCTCGTGTTCTGATAAGAAAGGGATCTCACGCCCTTGAATGCGGAGAACGTTCTTCTCTAGATCGATGGATGCTTGATAAGACTTGAGCATGTCGAGACCGAGCAGTAGGTCGACGTCACGGCCCTGTGTGTATCGAATGTGTGAGCGGGAGGGAGAATGTTCAGGCTAGCGGACACAGACAGACCTCCATGATCGTGAAACTACACGGTAAGTGCAAATCTGCCACTTTGAATTGGGTTGAATGTACCCTTCCGAGGATGTTGGCGGTACCGACTCCTCGAGCTATACCCGAAAACCGGGTGTCCAAAAGTCGCATGATGCTAAAGTAGAATCCAGGCTTTGGTGCATGGCAGATGTTCAGAGACGCGACTTACCCGCATTTTTCTGCGCATTCCGGAGAAACTGAGCGAGAAATGGATTGAAGTATTGTCTAAGGAGCATAAATAGTATACACACTGATAGTTTGCTGAGCACCACTATCAACAAATGCTTTGACCGGTGTCCCGTTTACTTCTGCGTCAATGCTTGATGGAACATTAGCGGAAAAGAAAACCAAAGCTGAAAATACAATTACTATAGCATGGTGACTCTCCCAAAGCTCTCTGGACTCCACTCAAGGGCATGAGCCATGTTATCAAGAACTGCCTGCTGTCTTATTCTCTCTTCTATCTTCCGCTGAGCCTCGACATCAAATGGATCTGCGTTCATAAGGCTGAACTCTTGTTGAGCTTCTAGCTCTGCCGCCTGTTGCTGACTCGTCCTTGTTTGTCGCAAGAGCTCGGCGAAGCGCGCTGGATTATTTCTTGCGGCAGCTGCGATTTCTGGTTGATGTTGCTCTAGCTGGGACATTAGATCTGGGGAGCCTAAGAGTTGAAGACGCATTGTTTCCGAGTCGTGGTCGACGGGTTGACCTGAAGGAGCAATCATTGCCTTTCTTCGAAGGCTCAGCATTGCGGAATCCGATACGTTTAGCTGACGAAGCGTCCGTTTGAATGATGAAGGTGTGGATGTTAGGTCATTGTTTTGGTATGAAATGGACTGGTCTGCAGTTGGTATTCCGGACTAGATATAACGTTGATATTAGTATGTATTGTGATGTTAAGCGATACATGTACGAACTTCGGCCTCCAAAAGCACCATAACTGTTTCCAGCTCCATGTCTGGATCGATTTCGATGGAGAATGTTTCCCCGAGGTCAGTAACGAAAGTAAGATTCATGACTTCAATGGCAAGACGTGTGTAAGTTGTGTGGTAGTAAGTAGTTGAATGTTGAAGACAGGTTAGATTACGCGGCTTGAGTTACAAAGAACTTGTCAAGAAATTGTAGACGCGGAAACTCGGACCCGAGTATCCGGATTGTGCTCGAACTTCCTCGAATGTTTTTCTTTATCATACTTCCATCGTTTGCTCTATTATCCTTCACAATAACCGAAAATCTAATATTTCCGAAAAGTTTTTGCAACTATACGCGACGGCTATCCAAAACAACGTTTAACGACTTCAAGCTCAGGCATGATGGCATCTAGAACAGGGAAACTTCTCTGAAGCTATAGTATCACACAAGTATGTTGCTGGAGACATTGCTCTGAAGGTTCCTCGAAAGCTTACAGGTGCTTAACTCTGACCGAGACGACCGAAGATGCAAGACTGTTTCGCGCAATAGAGGCATCTGGAATGATACAAGTGTTGGTTTTTAGCTTTGATGGACAGTGATGCCTACATAGATCACTGCAGAAATTCATTCAGAAATATTCAATAATCTACATCTTTCTGGCCTTCGTTAATTCGCCGACCTTTTCCGCCGAGATCCGAACTGAGCATGCTCACTTGGGCTCCCGAGCGCCACTTTTCGCACTGAGCACCAAGAGATATGGAATAACATGGTCATGCTGAACGCAAGGATACTAATTCATCCGAGGCAGTGCCTTGAACTTACATCTTCACAGTAAGTTATCTTTTCCGTCATGCATGGAATTTTGGGACTTGATATGTAACCATCAACCCCGTGCTACTCAGCTACTTCTCCCGCAACGATACATAATACGACCCACTACACAGCGGAGCCGCTACCTGTGAGGATCCTCCTTGCTCCAGCGGCGCACTACTTCGATCGAAATAAGTACTAGTATAAGTACTCGAGGTTTAGACTTTCTCACCTCTTCTTACCGAGTCACATCGCCTCAGTCATTCGAGTTAGACCCTATATCCAATCAGATGTCTCCTCGACCTTCGTCCACTGCTTCTCAGAACAGTGGAATCAGATCTGTCGTTCTTTCTCATTCATCCAGCTCTGAATGCTACAACGACCTTTCAAATGACCTTCTGGAGAAAAGTTTAGGTACATTCGACGAGAAGGTTGTGGTGACAGAACATAAGCCAGTCGTGTCGAGTGAAAATGACGATGGAGCCGAAAGACTAGATCCAGGTGTAAAATCTGTAGACGATGTTGACGACATCGTACCACCCCACAATGATTCGGAACCACCTGACGGAGGTCTGCAGGCCTGGCTAGTCGTTGTAGGGGTACGTTACGCCTCGTATCAACAACTCAAGCGATAGTTCTGACCGCAGGTATTTTAGGCCATGTGTAGCACGTTTAGCACGTTAGTGCCTTTCCTCTGTTGTTTATCTCAGCTCCTGATCGTAATTTATGCGGACTTGCCTCAGATTCGGATATGTGAATGCCTGGGGAGTAAGTGAATGCTTTGAACTCGATTCAAACTTATTCATCTTTATGCTTAATTTGGCGATCAGGTCTTCCAAGAATATTACCAACAGAACGTTCTGTTACATTCTTCGCCTTCAGATATGTGAGAATTGCATCTTGCCTCTCCTCCCCCCTCTAATTTGTCGTCGACCAACAGTGCTTGGATCGGTTCCATTCAAGTATGTGCATATTTTAATATGTACAACTAGTGATAGCACATTAACGATGCTCCTGTACTCTTGCCGATTAGTATGCTCTTGTCTTCCTCCCTGGGCTACCCATGGGGAGACTCTTCGACTTGGGATACTTCCGCAGTATTCTCATTCCTGCCAGCGTCTTGTTGATCATCGCTACGTTCTTGATTCCTGAATGCAAAGAATACTGGCAGTTTCTCCTCTGTCAAGGATTTGCGACTGGTGTAAGTCAAACTCACATCCCTTGCTCAAAGTTTTGACGCTGTGTTTTTTTGTTTTTACCTAAAAGTTAGCATGTGGGACATTTTTCGGGCCTGTGACTGCAATATTGGCAATGTGGTTCAAGAAGAGACGCGGTCTTGCTCTGGGATTGTTCGCTACCGGTTCTTCCATTGGGGGAACAGTGATTCCTATCGTAGTGAAGAGCTTGATTCCAAAAGTCGGGTATGTGCTGTTATACATCCGAATGCAGAGTTAGCCGAACTCTTCCTCTCCAGATTCGCTTGGGCTGTCCGCATCGTCGCCTTTATCCTCTTCGTCGGTCTCGCTGCAGCCAATCTCGTGGGTTCTCATTCCCTTAGGTCCTGCTCGTTCTGTCGAATGCTGATCATACGATCCCATCATCCAGACACTAAAGCGAAGAGTGCCTCCTGCCCCAAGCTCAGAAGGTGTTTTCAACCTACAGATGTTCAAGAAATTCAGGTCTCCAGCATTTACTATCTACTGCATATCTACATTTTTTGTTTACTTGGGATTCTACACGCGTGGGTGTTGTTGACGTTGTTCATTTGTCGAAAATATCCTCATTCTGCTTCATATCATGTCGATAGTCCTCACCTACATCAGCGTAACAGCGACGTCAGTCGGCGTGTCCGAGTCCTTCTCATTTTACTTGGTATCGATAGCCAACGCGAGCGGCGGATTAGGAAGAATAGGAGCTGGACTGTTTGCTGATAAGTTTGGTAAAGTATTTCGAACCCAGTAGTCTTCAATCTGCTCATAACCATTTACTTACATAGGTGCAATGAACGCCCTCATACCGTTCACAGCTCTCACGGGCGTAATGACCTGCATCTGGCCGTTCATGGGATCTACAGGTGGACTTGTTGTGGTTACTGTGATCTATGGGTAAGGACAAATTTTGACCGCCTTCCTCTCGCGCTAGGACGCTAATGATTCCTAGATATTCTTCAGGCTCGTATGGATCCCTAGTTTCTGTTCCCGTCATCGAGACCGGTGAACCGGGCGATCTGGGGCGCCGCATAGGTCTGCTAATGACGTTCCTTGCAAGTGGAGGTCTTCTAGGTCCCCCCATATCAGGACTCATTTTCAGAAGTCGGGGGATTGAGGCGATGGGTATATATGCAGGTACGCTGGATTCAGCTGCTCCTGCATGTCCTACTTTAGGAATTAAAACTGATTTTCCCAAAGGTTGTATGATTATTCTCGGCGTCGTCATAATGTGTATACCCAGATTTCTTGTACTCAGTGCGCGGAGACGACGGGGGACGTTTACCGGGTGGATTCTGAGTAAAGTATAAACTTTGTGGACGCATCCCTCTATGTCGTTTTGATTTTATTAGTATGTAGCTTTGCGCGTACATCTCATGCACAGTCCAGATACCATGAATATGAAAGACTTTCTGGCGTTTGCTCTTCCATAGTTCCTTTGATTCGGATACTCCATGGTTTTATAACTGGATGGTAGTGACGCCTGCGCGCGTTAGACCACGAAGCCAGCATCCTCAGTCCTACAGAAAGGCTCTTCGTCTCAAGTTTTTAAGAGAAGTTCAAGCCTGTCACTTTGATGTGGCGTCGTGTAGACCAAGTTGTCTTTCGTCGGGGCTACAAAATATGGTCGTTGTGTAATATTTATCGTTTCTTGTCTGTTCAGCTTCATAGAAGATATCATAAACAAATAGTGGTAACACTTCGCCAAAACTTCAATACAACTTTCCTCGCGGCTTGAGAGGCAGCCAGCGGTTTATTTAGTCAAAAGTGAGGAAGGTCCATGAATAAAATGGGTTACTGTAGTATAAGATAATGTGGGAGTCGTAGATATTGTACATAGGTTGTAATCTACTTCTCATTGAGCTATGTATGTCCTTCAGCAAATGCCGTCATTAACATCATCGTCAGAACCAAGGTAGATTCATTTCGTTAAGGAAGAAGATTCGTAAATGTTTCTGCAATATTCTCCGGATCATCGAGCTCGTTTTGTAGCTCCTGTGTATACATAATCTGTTTTGGCGACTCAACTAGTTGTTCTGAGTATAAAGCTTGGGGAAATGTCGACAGAGATGAGGATGAAGCTGTTAGTCCACTGGATCCTTCCTGGGTATCGTCGACGTTGGAGCCATTGTTTCTCTGAACAGCAGGGTTATTGACAGAAACGATATCTGCAATTGGCTTATGAGCAGGACCGGATGTAATAGACATGGTCCCGCCTGTCGATGTTTGCATGTTGTACACAGGATTCCCGCTGGGGACAGCATACATATCGTCTCTATCCCCATACAGTTGCGGAAGCGGGCTTGATGGTTGCATTGTAGCAGATTGCGAGGATGCACTCGTAGGATTGACAGATCTGAGAGTAGCGTCTATACTGCCTCTATTCCCAGACAGTGGTGGAAGCAGGCTGGATGACTGCACTGCAGGAGATTTTGGAGACGCACTCGTAGTGTTTACAGGTCTGAGTGGACCAGGATTAGAAGGATTCATGGGAATTGGAGAATCCGTCAAGTCGATGAGATTGGGAGAAGACGATGGATAGATATGACTCTCTAAAGATATTGGCGGAAGAGGGACTACTCGATTGTATTGAAGCGCGGGAGGTTCTCGAACGTCAAACGTCACACGTGCTCTTGAAAAGGGATTTAGAGCCCCTTCTGGTTGAGGAGGCCAATGCATAACTAGGCCCGACGCCTCCAGATGTCTCCCTGACTGTGCACCAGGGACGTTAGCATTTAAGTTCAAAGTCTGGACAAGGCTTAGTCAAAATAGAAAGCACATAGTCTCGTGCATCAAGTCACACTCACATTCTCTTTCGCTGACGAGGCATCAAAGTTAGGAGAAGAAACCCGTTCAGGATTGAACAAAGGCGGTCGTACATAGTAATTGTGATCAATTGGTTGAGATGCCTCATGAAGCGCCGCAGACTTGTTGATAGGATATGACGCCTGCGCAACGTCAGGTCTGAGGTATGCCTTTGGTGTAGGTGTAGACTGAGCGAAACTATGAGGGCTCTCTGGTTGGCGCATCACTTCCCTCGCTTGAGCATCTGGATCTTTGGGTCGATTAGCTGCAGAACGGTCCTCATGTCCATCAGAAGCCTGTGCCGGGGTAGGCAATCGAGTCAAAACACGACCTTGTTCATTGGACTGCTCGTGCGATATTGCGGTCGCGTAGGTGCCAGATTCACCCTCATCGAGTGCAGGACCTACCTGCCGCATGAGAGGTTGTCCGGGGGTATGAAGGCGCTCATCATCGGGTGCTGCTGACTGTTCACTATGTAGGCGTGTACGATCCATGTCGTCAGGACCTGGAGCAAGCTGCTGAGTAGGTAGCTGTGCACGGTTCGTGTCGCTAGGACCCGGATGGTACTGTTGAGTACGTAGAGGTGCATAATGCATGTTGCTAGGACCTAGATGAGACGTTTTCACCGCGGGTTCGCCATTCGGATGGTGGTGACTTTGGACAGCAACCGGTTGTTGATTTACACGAGGAAGATTGTTAGCGAAATTCTGGTTATCTCCATCGACGCGGTCTGCGAGAGCATAGTCAGACACAGAACGAAAATCATAAACATCTTCTTCCTCCTCATTATTGCGCCGCGTTCGTACGTGAAAATCATGAAGGACTGGAATTTCGACAGTCTCTATTACGGGGCGGACACCACCGGTAAGATTATGGCCTGGACGGGTGCCGTGAAGCACCGGTATTCTGATCGTTTGCTTTATGGGATTCCGCCACTCCTCTGGAATGCGGACGGCCTCATTAGTAGGATCATGGCCGGCAGGGGTATCATGTGCATCCTCAAAGCCATGTCGGTCGTCTGGAAGATTACGATTCCAATTCGTGACACGCTCAAACGATCCCATCTGAGGGTCGTTGCGCGCATCTAGTACAGGCACAGCGGGACTAGTTGAAATTTCAAGAGCTTGTCGGGCTAGTAAGTCGCCATAACCGTAAGGTTGCACGAGATTGAGTGCACGTTCATGTTCTCGAATGATTTCCAGCAAAGGCTGCGGTATGGGTGACTGGTTAGGCCCTGCATTCAATGGGGGAGTTTTGGGTGTCTATAACAAGGTCGAAGATCAGACACTGCTCTCGCACGCACAAAGGCTGTGACTTGCCTGATATATGATTTCTGGTAGGTAAGAAGAGTACACCATATGCGGTTGATTTGCAGCTTCCGTCTGACCATTGATGCGGGAAGGAGGATGCGGAAGTCCCGGTGGATATAAAGGAGCCGAATTTTCATTAACAGAAACTGCTCCCAAGTCGACAGGGGGACGGGCGCGGTCAGCAGTCATCATAGGCTGCACATTCTGCGGTCGAGGTGCTGGTGCCGTATCATTTGGCTGCCCACGTGTGGCATTATTGGTTCGTTCGGGTTCGGCTGCGAGTTGTGTCAGAAAATCACGGAAACGTTTAACCTCCTGGCTATCAGGTCTATGTACAAGGGGGTGACCTGTAATACCCGAGCTTGGAGCATGGACTACTGGAAAACCGGAACCACTAGGCCGCTATAAAATATTGTTGAAGTACTATCCCTTGTAAACTGGAGGTACTCACATTGTCAGTTGCGTTCTGCTCTCTAGCTTTGCCTTTGTCTACACGCCGCAGAGGGGCGGCGGTGGTAAGAAGCTCGGTGGTTGAGCTATCTCCTGGCGCTTGCTCCGAGACTTGTCGGTCTCGAAGATGGCTAACTTCCAAAGAGGGTTGAGTCTCATCATCTGCGATTGTTGCATTTGGAATACTGATGGACTCGATTCTACGTCTCTCTGGGACTCTGGCTTCATCTTCGTATCTTGTCACAATGTAGCGTCTCATCACCTCAGCTATGTATTCGTTACCCTCGCCAGTAGGGTTGCCTATCATTAACACGACTCTACGGCCTACCTCGAGGACGGCGTTCTGATTAGGGCTGACGATCTTCACTTCTCCGGCGGTCAACGCCTGTCGGCGGCCAGAACTCGGTATAACTTTCTCGATCCGGAGAAGATAATCACTGTGACCAGTTGGGAAGATGACATGGCCGCCAAGGTGTACAGAGAGTCGCTGGTAATGAGTGAGGCCGGACCTTCTGGGTTCGAGTACATGATGCTGATGTTGATGTGTGGAAAGTGGATGAGAATGGTCATGGTCAAGAGGTGGACGCCGATGTGCCTCCTCGAAAGCAGAATGTCCACCAACAGCATGCGAAGAAAACGGAGTTTCATCTGGTCCACCATTGGATCTATCTGCCTGAAGAGTGTTATGACTGAGATTAGGAGCCGCCGTACAAGACGCAGAAGACCCGTATGAAGATTCCGGTATCCTGTAACGTCTGAAGAAGTTCGTGAAGTGTTTGAACTTGAAAGCTGGTAATTTCATGAACATTGTTCGTGGTCGATAGGAAAGAATGTCGTGAAAAATTCGTTTCGCAAGAGAAACTTCTCTATCCAAGATCTCTTGTTATCTAATCCAATCAAGATTGAGTAGAAGAAAGCGTCAGAAAGGTAGTTTGAGTCGAAGCCCATAAAACTCACTTATAAACGTGTTCCCACTAGCACCCACACACGCTTATACAAGGAGAACTATATCCAAGCAACCATGGCGATAATAAGAGCGATTGATAAAACGATAGGGAACAGTTTGTGTTTTCTTCCCCGTCGTCAAGTCCAGATAACAAAAGCAATCACAAGGTTGAACAAGGGTTGCTTTGCTTCGTGGGTCCGGTGTGGGTCCATATGAGTTCCTTTGTTTTCGCATACATTACAGATGACTTTGAGTATGAAGGTTGACGGAGAAGGGTAACAGGGCGTTTCGAGACGACGTCTTCTGCTTACCGGCTAACATTCATGTTTTTAGATTGGGAAGTTATACACATGTATATCGAACGGCTAAAAGTAACTTTCTGGATAGAATCTTATGCTGCTCAATGAGGTGCTCCACTCCGATAGCTCGTTCCAAATCGACTGCGAGCAAAAGCAGAGCTAAAAAGTCAAAACCATGAATCAATATTGACAGTAATGAGACTAGCGGGAAACTCACAATCTCGAGCCGTTCCCTCGAATATTTGATAGTAAAGCACTGTCTAAAGCACTCGCGGATAGGCTGGTGTCTGTAAGATTTGGTGAATGGGGGAGTACAAGATAAAAAGGTAAGATCTTACCACTGATATCACTAAAGCTTCCCGTAGATGCTTCCGAGCCATCTTTGTCGTAATCATTCAACCGACCCGCGGCATGCCCGAGCCCACGATGAGATTGACCTAAAGCGCTTCGCGGGGACAAAGTCGGAGGACTCAAAGATTTCGTTGGCGACATATGCCTTCGTAAAGGAGGAGACCGTGGTTGTGGAGACTGCGGCGACGAATCTGGCGTAGGAGAAGGTATCTCCGGTAAAGAACCTTGAGGTGAACTAGCACTCGATACACTTTGGCTCGTACTAGCACTCCGACTGGACAAAGAAGCATTATAATGGTGAGTTTCTGGGATGTTGGGTCCATCTCTTCCTCGAACATGCTCTCTAGCGATATGTGAGCCTTGCTTTCGTCCAACACTGACTAAACCTAGCATATCTCCCGTTATCATTTTCTGCAACTCGGCCAGCTTCTTATCCAAAGCCTCCTGCTCCTCCGCAGCATGTTCAGCCTCTTCCTCCTTCAGCATTTCATCATCATCCGAGTCCAGTTCGTCCTCTTCAGACGACGGCGGGGACACCGGTCGATCCAACCCAGGTTGTAGTTGGGCAGGTTTCCTCGCAATTGGAGTCTGCAGCGTAAGCGTTGAAGAGGATGCTGTCGCCTTTTTAGGGCGTAAGGAGGATGTAGAAGAATTATCTCTGTGCCCAAGTGAGTTGAGTCTTGCACGTATACCTAATGGAATGGTTCCATGGAGTAAAGAAGGCGAAAGGCGGGTGTTCAATCGAGTTAATGTTCGGCCAGCAATGCTTGGTGCCGCTTGGTCTATTGAAGGGCCGAAAGGTGCATCGGATGGAGCATTGGGAGAGATCGGGCTCGATACTCCTGGTATATCTTGTAGTCCACGCAAATCTTCTTGATACCTGGCATGTACTCTGTAGAGTAGATAAGGAAGTGGTACTTGGAGATGCGCTGCAAGTCCTTTCCCTGAAGGGAAAAGTTGGATTTGGACACTGTTTCATGAATGACAAGACTTACAGTCTGCACCTCCACTATCGCTAGCTCTCGATTTCTCTATGACTTTCCACAATATATCCGCCTTTTCTGGTCCCCATTCTACCTGCAACATCCAATGATCAGAAAAGCGGGAGAACGATTGGTGAATAGATACCTTTGGTGGGTCAATAATCTGTTCTTCCTGGTTTACAGGCCGATTGTACGGCAGCCGGACAACGACACGTATGTTTTGCGATGAAGTTGAGGGCATAGTTCCGGTTCTAGTATCCTTTCAGAACAAGCCCGTAGGACAAGACCGAGCTGCACCTCTGCATAATATTAACTGGAACCTGAAAGGTCTAGTTACGTGAGAAATGAGATCCTTCAATTTTTAAGTCGTAAGTTAAGTATACAGAAAGAAATATCGTACATACTATACAACATACATCGGCGATGCATACAAAAATTAATTAGATGAACATACATGAGTGCACTTCAAATCAATGAAACTCTAGTCCGAACGAGACCTCCTCGCCAATTACGTATTCCTGCAGACCGTCGATGAGACCAATCACCTTGCATCCTCGAGAAAGCATCCTGGATATGTTCAGGCCTCAATGCCGTCCGTGCTTCAGGTGGCGGAAGAAATAAAGAGTTCACCGGCATAGTATACTCGTCCCTATCTGGCGAATCCTCGCGCCGTCTTTTTTCCGCTGAACCCCCAATGCCATTGGCTTTTCGCTTTCCAAGCACAGGAGAGGAGTAATCGTCTCTATGGTAAGCCTCTTCCAGAGACTTTTTGACAGAAAGACCGGCAAGGGTCAGAGACCGAACCATTTCGAAAGCGAGGAAACCAACGATGTCAACTGTGTCGTCGTTGGACCGAAGGTCGAGATGTGAAGGAAGGTTAAGGAATTCACGGAAACGTTTAGCTATGAAGAGGGCGCAACCGGTTTTAGATTAACTTGGGAGCATGCTAATAAACATTACCTTTCCGGTAGGTGAATGTAGCTTGTCTACAGTCTGCATAGTGTTGATACTCTTCTCTGGTCATTTGGCGGGTAGCATCATCCGCTTCCTGTCATGCAGAGCAAAACGTCACAGCTAGTCGAGAATGAGTACATCCAATATTGACCTTCAAGCGTTGTATAGACGCTTCGTGAGCTTCTATATCGTCTTCATCCTCTTCATCTTCATCCTCGCGTCCACTCTGCCTGAGCACCTCGGAATAAAGTGTTGTAATTTCCCAAGGCAGTTTGATGGTTATCTTCTGTGCTTTCGCTGCTAGCTTGTCTGTGAGAGGGTTTGTGTAAGTGATGCTGTCTATGATTGATTATGAACAAAGCTCGGAATGAGCACGAACCATCAGCACCGTCTTCAAGAGCTTCTTCCACTCCACCTCCACCAGCAGCGTTATCAGAATCCTTTGCGTGCTTTCGTACGTCTTTCCACGAAAGATATGTTCGGAGACGGTTGACTTTGCCTCTATCATGGCGAATGAGGAAAATGAGGTCTTCAGCAGAGAGATATCGTACGCCACGGCGTACTGCTAGACCTCTGGCTTGTATGATCTACGTGTACACATGTATTATAAAGCGACTATATGGACATGATTCAAAAGCACTGACCAGTTCAACAAGTTGACTCCGGACAATGTCTTCAACAAGATTCACCGTTTCAGAAAGAGGATCTTGAACTTCTCCAAATACGAACATCTACATGATAGATATAGTAGGTAATTAATTGTAAGCATAGTAAAGAACTGTTACCATTTGAGATATTTCTTGTGTATATTTGTAGTCCTTGGTCACACTCGTGGCCTCTCCAGTCTTCTTAGAGGAGGCCATGCTCGTCGAGGTCTTCGTGATTGTGATGGGTAAGATATCAGTGGCGGTGCCGTGTTCACTCTGTAGTACCGCAAATTGCAAATCTGCATCTTCCTTTATTCTAGTCTTATTCGTTGAACAGCAGCAAATTGAACAAACTATTGATATGCAGATGTAGTGTGGACCGTCGCAAGACAAATTTCTCAGACGACCAAATTCAAACAAAACTGTATCAGTGGGTAGGAGATCCACCTTATTGTATTCAAGGACAACAAGAAGACCCGCTTGCAAGTCACGACTTTCGGCTCACGGACTGGACCTCCGATTGGACATTGGACCTTCGACTTGGACCTCCGACCTGGACCTTCTTCAAGTTGGCAAATTGGCAAGACCGTATTGTGGATGACAGCTGCTTGGCCTGGCGACCTACAAGTCCAATGGCCCCTTTCAAGCCAATGTCTCATACACCCTCTGAGCTGTTGCACAGGGGTATACGAGTTCTCGTGCTCTTCTCTACCCATTGCCTACGTCTCCTACACCCTCTGAGCAGATCCGCAGGGGTATACGAGTCTGTGCTATATACCCGCCCCTTGATGGGGCACCTTCTTGTTCTTTTTACAGTATCCGTCAAGTTAGGACTGTCACGCCTTACCGCCAAATTGCAAATGTACCACTGATCAAAAATTAACATGGAATTCCTAAACCATAAAATTGACAACTTACTCTAACAAACTTGTGAAATTCACGTCAGTTTTCTATTGAAGTAAGTCATAAACTTATCTTGCATGTTATTGAAAAATCAAGGCTGAACGTGAGCCCAGGCTCACATACCGGCTACGAGTCCTTTTGTTTCTCCTATCTACCACTCCTGTAACTTTCTTTATTCCGAACTCAATTCTAGCTGGTTTCCGCCATTACCTGCGCGCTTGCCAGTCTGCCATGGTCAATCCATGGTACTGGATCTCGCAAGGCGAGCGTCATTCATCTGCGCGCTCAGGCTGGCTGCGATCCGTGTATCTTAGTACCTGCAAAAATTAACATGAAATTCCTAAACCACAAAATTGACAGCTTACTCTAACAAACTCTTGTGATGGAAATTCACGTCAGTTTGCCCATAAGTAAGTCATAAACTTATGTGAGTTTGCATGTTATTGAGAAATCAAGACTGAACAAGAGCTCCTTTCCTCATATGTTAGGCCATGGTTTCTCTTATCTCCCACCCTGCAACTTCCTTTATTCCGAACTCAATTCTAACTAGTTGCCGCCATTACCCGCGCGCTTCGTCTTCCATGGTGGCGACCCATGGTACTGGATTTCGCACGACGAGTGTTATTCATCCCGTTCTTTTTCTCTTCCTTCATTCCACCTTCAATTCTAATCAGTGACCGCTTCTTCTCCTGTGCGCTTACTATCTCACCAGGGATGCTATCCTTGGAACTGTTGGTCTGTCATACCCATGATACGAAGATCAGATCATCTGTTCGAAGATCTTCTAAAAGATAGTCAACGTGTCTGTGTGGCCTAGTCGCCCTCACTGCCTTCAAAGTTCAGTACCAGAATACACAAAAAAGACACTTCTATCATTCGAACTCATCACTTCATGTGGGAGCTCTCGTTTCAGTTGGCTGTGACTCTTGACGAAGCCTTGGCTGTGAGCCTTGACGAAGGCTGGGCTCGTACCTCAAGGCACATGCATATGTTGCTTGCGATACTTGCATCTTCGTTACTTGTGTTGTTCCGAACATCAAATCGCAAGACGCCTTGTTCTTCATCAAAGTATTAGTACTTTCGTGACGGCAAATAAATATGTCTTCTCGTTCTAGCGCCGTCCCTATAAATGAAACCCAATTCTCTCAGGTGAAAAATCGTACTTTCTTCTCCAACCTGTTTGTTTCCAGGCAGTACACCAGTGGTTGACCCCCCCCCCCTCTCTCTCAATCTTCAACATCGATAGAATACGACATTTAACAATGTCTAACCTATACAATGCGATCATTCAAGTTAACGAGGACAATGGTTGGTATTCTCCTTTATTACATTCCTGTAAATTCGCTACTATCTCCGTCTATATTTCAGATAGCAGTGAGGTTCCAGAGGAAAAGCCTGAGGGTGGTTCGTCCCACTACCTCAAGGTCCCCCTAACCAATAATAAATCAGCTTACCTCGATGTCATGCGATTGACCTGTCTCTTTGCTCATGTCAGTTTGATTGTGGTGCTTATTGTGCTGCTCGCGTTGCAGCCAAAGTTGAAAAGCAAACTGTACACGGATGATTGGACGACAGATCTTGTGTGGGAGGGCCTTACGAAGGCCTTTGCTTATCTGGTTACGGTTAGAGTTCACAATCCATAGTTTTCGTTCAGATAAACTCAACCCAAGATGTAGGGCTGGACCATCCTTCTGACAGTGACGACGCAAAGGCTAGCCCTCAGGCGTCAGCTGAATCTCGAAAACACATTGACTGCCAAGCACGATGCCAATATGGCCTGGATGAGTGCTGGGTCAGCTCTCTTGACCTCACTTAACTGGAGACAACACAAACGCAGGGACTCTGTCGAGTCCATATTCATTCCATTGGCATATCTAGGTGTATTGAGCGCCTTCCATAGTTCTGCAACTGGTATTTTCGACACTATTTCAGCGAGAGACAATGGAACTTTATCATTCTCAACTTACGGAGTTCCCAATCTCACTGGATCGCTTCCAAATGCCTTTGTGTGAGTACACTAGAGCAACTTCGGTGAAGTTTGAATTTTTTTCATTAACTTTGTGATCCAAGTGGAGCGGACTCTCTAATGACTATGCTTTCTCTCGATACGTTCAACTTTCCGGGCCTTGCTGATGATGGTTCGGGAGTCATATACGACATACCTGTCCATCCTCTTCGCATCTATGAGCAAGTTCCCGATTACGTGCAATACCTTGCAGTCAACGCCACGTACTTCAATGTTACTTGTGGGTCATTGTCCGGATCTATTCAAGATGTCGACGGAACGCCAGCATTTGTCTTCGAATCCGACTTCGGGGTGGAAAATTCACTACTGCCAGATGATTTTCGGTTAAATAGTACTATACTACGTGAGTCAATCACAAAACTTATCTGAAAATTTTACCTATATTTAATTCTCAGCTCAAAATGGATTGGTTATCAGAACAGCACCATGGGGACCTATCTTGGCACAAGATGTGAGGAAATAATACCCGGCTAAATTCGAAATTGCTGTCTTATGTGTACCACGTAGGATCCCAAATCTTTATGGCCCAGCTCTATCCTCATATTTACAACTGTTACGGTTTTGGATTCTTTCAATGTTTCGGTAAATCCATCACCGGTGGACCCTCCAGTGACTTGTGAGTCGTTCACCCAAAAGATTCAGATAATGATAATCGGCGTGCTCATTGTGTTTTGATAAAACAGATTTTCCGTACTCGAATTCGAATGCTGAAAATATCACCCACGTTTCGGCACTTGCGTGCAATTTGACGGTTGATATGTCTTCAACCAAGGCCCTCATCTACACAGCCGATAGTAGTCTATATGAGTTTACAGGGGGATCCGGAAACAAAAATTCTACCAACTTGACCCCATTTCCAAGTGACTTCTCTGGCACACCGATGGATATCGATCACAGTATTACTGATGCGCTGGTTGCTACTGTATGTCATATACTCCCAGTTGCCGCATTCAAGCGCATTCATCACTGACTTGTATTCTTGCATACAATCCTCAAGTGGAGCGTCTTACCCACCACAGCAGTGTCTTCGCTCAATGAAATGCTCCTGGAGAACTGCATCGGCAGTAACAACTCAATCTCTACCTGTGGAACGTTATATGAATCAGAACAGTCAGTGACTCTCGCTGTAGTTTTAATTTGGTTGATAATTTAGCGTTGGCCTTTCAGGTTTGTCATGGAATCATTGAACATTTTCCCTGACGTTTTCCTACCCGGTCCCTCGAACACTAGTATTAACCTGGTAGATCTAGAGAATGTTCTTTCTCGAATGGCGGCAATCGAGTTTTGGTCAGGTAATTTACTTTCATCATCGTTGCGTTGTTCCCTTCAACAAGGCTTCCTGACCACATCACATTACATTAGAGGGCCAAGAAACAAATTCGAAGTTCTCGAACAGACTCTACAATGATGTGGACACGGAAAAAGTATTCGTCACGAACGAAAATATAGTGAAGTTTCACGAACAAGGATTCAGATATGAGGTGAGTTGCAGTATTTCGGTGCCACTTACTTGAGATTAACCTTTACTACCTTTAGCTCGACATCTATGACGTGAGTGCTCTTCGAGTCAATAATGGTAATGCGCCGAATGCCAACTAACACCTTTGGATGCTAGTTGTCTCTATCCCTCGGATTTGCAGTCGTTCTACTGGCATTGGCCATGCCGTCGCTTTGTGACAGAAACCACTCCATAATTGATTCTATCGGGATTTTGCAGATGATATGGCTTGCAAATGACCATCCGGAAGATCATAAATGTATCACCGATATCGAAACTCCTACGACAAAAGCATTGAGAGAGGGGGGCTTCGAATCAAACGGAATTATAATAACCACTACAACCACCTGTAGTCGCGGTCGTCGCCTCGGCACGAATCTTTCTTTCATCACTGCTTGGTTTTTGTTCTTTGGAATTTCATACTACTACGTACTCTCATTCTAATCAAAGGCTTGAAGCTCATCACATTTTTTTTCTCGTTTATTCGCCTTTGCGCGTTCGCGTATGTCAGCGAGTAGACTACATTGGTGTGCTATCTATGAATGACCATGTCCAGTTGTTCTTCCTGCCAACTACGACTGGTTCCTGAAGGATTCCATGAGAGAGAGGTAGCAGATGCTCCTCTTATTGTGTGCAGGCCGTTTGGGTTGCCTGTACACCACGACGGTATGATACGGTTCTCCTCGGATCGTCCACAATATTAATTCCTTTACTATTCTTTAATTCTAATACTCCCGGCTACGCTGCGTCCCTACCTTTCCCTCCCGCTCCTTCTCCAGCTACCTGTCCTCCTGCCGTAGGCTGGTAGGGTGGGGAGATCACCCAATATGTGATAGAACCGCCTGGTACTGTCAACGTACTCAAACAGGTGTTTAGGAACTGCTTTCTCTGTTAGCAGGGCCCCGATGTTCCAATTCTTCCTTCCCACCTTCCTTCGTAGTAATTCCCTTAGCCAGTTATGTGTTCTGCAATTGGAAGAGGTACCAAAAAACTGTTTCTGGGTGTTGGTGACAGCACGGGCACGTTGGAGAAATCTGCTTTCTTGATTTTGTGTAGATGAGCCTGTAGCGGAATGTGACCTGTACGCAGTTGTGTCAAGAATGAGACCAATTTTCGCGGTAGGTCTCTCTCGAGTTCCCAGTATTTCCGACTGGCAATGGTCGCCGGCGAGGGGTCGATGTCTTTGAATTTCCTGTATCGCGGTGACTGTACCATTTGCTGGTTGTGGTGTTTCTCCAGTTCCCTGTGGAATACTCTGACTGCCGATATGCGGCTCTGGGGTAGGCATCCGCGGAGCTGTGGTGGTAGGGTGCGTTGCTCCTTATATTCAATAACGGTGATGTACCAGACTTAGAACATGGAAAAGACAATCGTGCTTGCATCATGAACACACAAGAAACAATATTGTTCTAGGCTATAGACTTCAGCTCCTGTACGCTTCAGATTTTATTACAATTTCGCCAGTGTTTCCCTCTCCTCTTTGACATCATTGAACAAGGTTCCGATTCCTCCTCCAACCCAAGTTTCAATCCGATCTCCATGCTGAAGGTAAACCGGAGGTTTACGGGCAAATCCCACTCCCTTCGGTGTACCAGTCAAAATAATTGAGCCAGGCTCAAGCGTGGTACCTTGAGAGAGGTGCGCAATTGTTCGGCGGACTTGGAAGATTTGATCACTTTATTTAGTTTCGGGTCAAGGAAGTGAGGTGAGATGAATCAAACATGCAGACGGCAGGCAACTCACGCTGTGGTTCCGTCTTGTACCGTTTCACCATTCAGTTTACATTTGAGGGAAACTTTTTGGGGATCGGGAATAGCTGAAGCAGAAACTAGACATGGGCCGAGTGGATTAGTGTTGTCTGCGGAAGGAGATCCTTATTGAAAAATTCAGAATATTACAGGTCACGCGTGGACGCACCGAATCCCTTTGAGAAACACCATTGAGAAACGGCCAACTGGTGTTTGCGGAAAGAAATCTAGATTGAAGGTCAGCGTTAAGCTTGATTCAATAGAACCGTCCATGTACGGCGGAACTCACATCATTCGCTCCCGTATACGCCAAAACATAATCGAGTGCATCTTCCTCTTTGACGTCTTTTGCTGCTTTTCCGATGACAATGGTAAATTCAACTTCGTAATCGGGCAGGTGTTCTTTTACTGGTTGAGCAGCGGCAGGTATAATCACTGTCCCCTCTGTTCCGATAATTGAGGACGTGGGTTTGACGAACAGTACTGGGAATGCAGGCGGGGCCATTTTGGTTTCCTCCTAAGGAAAATACCGTTAATACTGTAACTACTCAGAGACGCATGGACAAACCGCGTGGTCAGTGTAATTTAGTCCCAAGCACCGAACAAAGCCTACCTCACTCCTGGTGAGAGGTGAGAGGAGGTACTTCACTGTGAGGATTTTTCCCGAGACCTGGGCAGCAGGGTCCAATGCAGAGCCTATGATTTCGTGCGCTTTGATGGGAGTACCTTGGTGTACAGCGACACCCACTGAGCGACTAGTTGTCAGAGTGCGCTGTAGATCAACAGCCAGGATCTTCGTGAAGGCACCTACCGTCGATATTAGGATCTACTGGTTCGCCAATGTGTACCCTTGAAGTCTCAACAGCCACAAATCGAATAAGACGCGTCCATTGTGTACGAATTGGAGTCATTGTTGACGAGTTATCAGTAATATGGCACGGTCAAGAAGTCTCTCCCGGGGTAGTCCTCGATGAAAGTAGGCACAACATTTCTGATAAGATTTATACCCAAATTCTCGGCAAGATGAGTGAGAAGAGCGGAGTTCCGAGTCTCCGAGCGGCACATTTCGCGATCACATGCCCAGTTTTATTTGCCGATGCCTTGCTGCCGCCTCGTTTCTTTCACCATCAGTACATTTTTTCGACTTCAAGTTATTTGTTCACACAAGCCACAGCTCGCTACATCTTTTTCTTTCTTTTACAACATATCTCATTTTACCACGTCACCTCCTTCGCTTTCCTTTGTCTGCCAACGAACGACTGTTATTGAAGAATGGATCTGGAAAGGCTAAAGAATGACTCACAAAGGATATACGCACTTGAAGAGGACATTGGAAACGACTTAGCTGAGGTACTTCTCCTATATATCTTTTGAAAATTGAGGTTGAAACTGTACAGATTACTTCTCCACGCAGCAGCGGTGCAGCCAGGACTGCTGCGTTGAAACGAGTGGTAGTTCTTATTGGCAGTGCATGCCTCGAATCTTCCAGTCAGGCTTCTGCATCCAGGAATGTGGACTTGGATCAGCTCATGCAACTACAAGATGGCTTCGAATACAATGGTGAGCTGCCGCTTCAAACTCGACTGACAATCTCATGAAAGTCACTAGTTCCTTCCAAATTACTGCCATGGATCTCTCTAGCTTCACCAACACTGGAAAATTTGGCCAACCTCAGCAAAAACTTTGAGGCTGGAGCAGGTGAGCTGCATATGGCTTTAAACTCGAACAGATTGTAGTTCAACTCTCGGCGTCGTAGATGGTTTAGATTCAAGCAAGGACGATTGCTATTCTGCTTTGACAGAACTCGCTACTCAGATGATCCTCTCCCTCTCTATCATTCAAGGCGTGGCCTTGAACCATCAACGTAGCAAGAGATGGTTAGGGCGAACCAAATCTTTGGAGGTGAAAGGCCCTCTGTGACTTCGGAGCTATCGCATTCATTAACAATTCGAGCTCAGATTCTTGTAGACCTCTTGCTTGCATCGAGAAATGTACCGTTGAGTATATTTGGTTCAACTACTCAACTAGGCTCATCCAAGCAAAGTGGAACACCTTCTAACCTCACATCTACGATACTGGATACTATGCTTTGCATACTGGTAGACTCTACTCCGGCTTTACGAGCATTCGAGCAGTGTAACGGAGTTCAGGCAATCGTCAAGATATTGAAAAGAGCAGGAAGTCCGAGGGAGGTTCGGTGAAGTCACTTTCCTTTCTGGTTCCCGAAGCCTATATTGAACTAGGCCTTAGGATGAAATGTTTGGAGTTTTTGTACTTTTATCTCCTTGACGAGACGAAGCCGTCTACCGCCACAGCTTCCTCAGCCGAATCAACATTCGTGGATCTAGTTCCAACTGTACCAAATACGCCTTCGCAATCTCGCACATCTCATTCCTCATACGGTCCACGAAGCTCGATCTTCCCTCCGACAGTGCCCAATACGCCTCACGAGAGCGCTCATTCAAGACAGAGCTCTCAATCGATATTACGAGGTGTCTCGAATTCTTCTATTTCATCCGCATCATCTTTGTCGTCGGCAGGCTCAAACTCTCAACACTCAGTTCCTCGAGGTCAAACCAAGAAACCTTACTTGAATGGACTCGCAGCTCCCAACCGGCCTTCGCCAAAGGCAAGGTCTGAGTATGGTTCTTCGACGTTCTCTTTTCCACATTCGTCTTACTCAGGCCCTAGCGTCAAGTCTGATGCGAGTGAGAAGGGCTATGTTATGGAAAGCTCTCCGAGCTCGAGATCGAACTCTGATTCTGGCAAGGCTGGAATAGGGCGTCAGGTTGCAGCGGAGGGTGAGGCGAACACTTTCCGTTCGGTTTCCTCCGGCTCTGCGAAGTCATTCACCTCGACTTCCTCCACGACCTCTGCTGCATCAGCTTCGTCTATCTCAACCACTTCCTCTACCACAACAGCTCCTGGATCCACAGAATGCTCGCCTAAGAAAAGCTCAAGCACGTTGCCGTCGCTTCCTACTATTCCATCTGGCACGGTCTTCAAAACCCCTCCTGGATCCCCAGATATGGGATTTGCTGCTCCGCCTGGACTTAATTCTCGTCTTGGCAGGGAATCAAGGACTCCTTCTACTCCTCGAACCCCTGCTGTCAAAGTCTCATCTTCGAAAACGCCCTTGGGACCATTCAGAACGCCTGCACCCAAGGCCTCCCACCGGGTTCCACGAAGTGAGGGTAAACAACTGTTCCCTGCAAGTACTTCGGGCGGACAAACGCGTTCGTTTATGATGCTCAACAAGGATGTTGAATTTGTTCCTCAAAGTCCGCAGAAGATGCAAGCATTTGGGAGGGACAATATTGATCATGCGAGTGCTGCCCCGAGTCCAAGTGTTGGTGTGAGTGTGGGGACTGTTGCTGGGATGGGAGGAAGGAGGACTAGAACCCATTCGAGGACAAGGTCCGCCTTCGCCTTGGGCGCGGTATCGACGAGAATATCCTCACGTGGGAGTTCTAGGGAACGCGGACATTCGAGAGCTAGGTCCGTTGGGAGGACAGAACCTGATTCGTCGCACGAGCCCAGTCATCCGGTGGAAGCGCGAGATTTCGATACCGCTAGTCCTGGTCTTGCAGCAGGAGGTATAACCTTTTCTCGAAGGAAAACAGTAGACTCGAACAAAGACGGACTTTGGATGGAAGTTCAAGCTCGGACTACGGAAGAGAAGAAGGAGTTGTTGGGTACAATGTTGGGGAATGTTGACGCATTGGTAGAGGGTGTACGAAAAGCCGGAATCTGGGGTTTGGGCTAAAAGCAATACCATCGACCTCTCTCATTCCTACCCGCTCACGAACTGATGAACCTCATTGAACCTTGCTTTCGTTATCGTTTTGTTATCGCGCTTTGTTGCATCTGCATGTCGTATATTTATATTTCAACGTACATATATGTGTACAGCATTGGATCCTGGAATTTTAGTTGCATATTTGTAAAAGTAAGAGTGACAATTTGATTCTGCGTCGTTTAATTCCTGATGTAACCCCACAGCAGTAAGAGAAGTTTGAGAGGAAGTTTTTCTTTCCTGCTTCCAGTTTCTGTGTATGAATTGGTGAATATAGAGTATATCATATTAGTATGATCGTGTTACAGTCGGAGGCTAGTGAAGATGGTAAAAAAACCCTTAGTTTTTAGATGACGCTGTGCCGACATTGTCTACGTCTGGTGCACCCCAGACTAACGTTTTCCTTGATGGATCGAGGACTCCAGGAAGTGTCTTGTCTAATAGTCCGACCAAAACACCCCTTGTCGACCGTCGCGTATTGATTTCCGTCAGCACTGGAGAGCTCTGCGACTGTGATGCCCTCAAGCTCGAGATTTCATCAACCGGTGCACCCAAACGTGCACTGTTTATCTCTTTCGCAACAGCTCTCGCAGCCCTTTCCATGACATCCTTTTCCTCTCCGACTGTCAGCACCGTTGCGCTCTCTCGCCTCATTTTTTCTAGCTGTGCCAGTCTTTCTGCCTCCCGCTGAGCTTTGGCTTCATCGTCTATGTCTCCAAAATCGTCTTGGCGCACAGCACGTATAGAGTAAGTGTACACGCCGACTGCAAATGTTCCGAGAATGATACCAGTAATTACGTTACGGACAAGGAAGGGTGCTCGAGCGCGCTTTAGGCCTGGTGACATTGACTTGATGGTTGTTATATATTCAGCATCAACGATGAGGACGATATGAGATATGTGAAGTGCAATTTAGAAAATTAGTATACCAATTACACGAAAAAGATATGCTTGCCCCAGATTTAGGCCGCCATGTTTTCGCTGCTTGTCTAGAGTCGACGTATTTTCTATTCATCCCCAAGAGTATGAAGCTCAGAGAAGCTGGAAGGTTATGTAGAAAGATTAAGAGAAATGATGAGACGCGACTCGACCCCTCGGTTATATAGAAATTCCCACGCTTCCTTAGTACTAATCACTGACACGGCGGCGGGCCCATTAAATTTCGCGTGACAAAGTTAGAACCAAACAAAATGCCAAAGAAATTGTAAAAGGTTTAGATTTCTTGTAACAAAACTAATGATATTGTGTGTGCAAAAGTAATGGCTAAATAAAAATATTTTATTAAACAATAGTATGTACCAAAGTAATCTTATATCTACAGACAAAGAGTATGTCAATCATTGTCTTTTGCACGCAAAATTCAATATGTTTTGCGCAAGAAAAAGATAACGGCCGCTTATCGGCCCCTCGTCGTCCCCTCGTCGTCCTCTCATGGGCCCCTCACGGTCCTCTCAGTGATCACTCGGCGGACCTATACTCGTAGGTTGAATCCGCCGCTGAAATGGGGTTGGAGGCTCTCCCAGGAGTGTTCAGGTTCCATCGTCGGGAGGAGGATTGAGGTTGGATAGGAGTGACGGGTGAAGGTGCCACTCGGTACCACTGCAAGCAAAATACAAGTAAAGATAGAAATCGTACCGAAAGTCAGAAAATCGTGGGGTCTTATTGTGTTGTCGTGTCGAAAATCGGCCAATTCAATTGACAAGACATGGAGATTGGAGCAAAGGAACACGATAGATAGTGGGAAGAGCGTGATTTTTGTAGGTACATCCTATGAGTGACACTTAATGAACGCTGGACCTTCAATTCGAATCGAATCTTCATTGTACTGAGCCATTGGTTATTTCTGAATGAAAACGTTCGATACACGTCCGAACGCTAAATGTCAAGCGATAACTCACCTTTCAGCCAACTTGTAAATCAATCTTCATCCATCGTCTCATCTTCATTCTGTAACGCGGCCAGGATACGTTTGAGCCGCTCGACTTCGCGTACCACCTGCATATGATACGTCAGCCTCGACAAATCTATCTAAGAAGTCTTGGCACGTACCTGCTTCGACACCTCTTCCAAAATCTCCATCCTGGCGACCAAAGTTGCCATTTCTTGCTCGATATTTTCAGTACACATCGGAAAGTCGACTTCGGCCACGTCCTCAAGCTTTTTCAACACATCGTTAAGACCAAATTTGACCTGTCGGTTTGTAACTCGTTAGTGCAGAAAAAAAGAATCAAAAAGTGGGTAACGTACCTTTACAAGCACCAACTTGGCCCTTTTCAAGGTATTTATCGTCGAGATGGCCATTTGATTGAGGTATGTTAGGAGAAAGTGGTGGTTAAAGAGCTTATGATGGAAAGAGAAGGAGGAAGAGTAATTGTGATCGTCACAACGATAAATCACGCAACAGCGGGCGTACGATGGACCTGATGAATCACTACTGAGTATTGGGACAGACACGAAAGTAACATTTATCTTTAAATTTGGACGTGCATTCGGCTAACCGTTATCGTTCCCAGCAACAGCGAAGGTAATGAATGAACCATCCAACCTACATGATTCTTTCATTGATCATGAGTCTGTGTAAAAAAATCACTGCTCACCTGATGCCCAGTTCCATGTTAAGGAAACTAAGTCTTTAGTACACATTACCAAGTATAGAAACGATATCCATAGCTTTGGCCAATCGGACCGATATTCCGAAACTAAAAGAAATTAAAGCATTCCAAGATCTTCCCTATTCTGGTGAATAATTGTGTGAATCGTTCAATCCTCAGGCTAACATAATACAGGTAGAAACCAACATCTCGCCCGTGGGGCTGTTGCAACTAGCCAAAAAAATTGAGGAGGTGGTCGGTAGACAGCCATCCTTCCGTAACGGTCCTCGCGCTATCGACCTGGATATCGCTCTATACGATCGCTCAGTCATCGACACAAGGCCTCAAAATGAGCGACAGACGTTGGATAATTTGAAAGGTCATCTGGTTGTCCCTCATCCAAGGATGACAGAAAGGGAATTCGTTCTAAGACCGTTGTTCGAGTAATTACTTTTGTTCCTACTTGCCCGACCTCAGCAACGCCTAGTATGATTCCAGATTTTGTGCATCCTGTTTTCCATAAGACCATCGACATTTTGCTCACTCCTCCTCATCTCCAACATTCCTCCTATGGTCAGAGTCATACAATTTCCCCGGTACCCCCTTCCTGTGAATGCGACTTCGATATTTCCAGAAGTTGATCCAGTACCATCCACGTTAATACATTGGCTACCCGGCAACCGGAACTGCCTCGTGTTACACTCATCTGCCACCTGCCACCCGGCCCCCTCCCTACACCAGCATTGACGTACAAAGAAAGAATGACGAAATAAAAGAATGGCGCGAAGCCAATTTTCCACGGCGGTCATCACTTTCTCTCCTGTCCGTGCGAGCCCAGCTCATGGCAAACGACAAGTTCAATCCTCCCCTACAGGGCCCCCAAATGCAAACGAGCCTCGAACGACGTGGGGAGAAGTGGCCCTTCCGATCCTCATTACACTCCGCTTAATCAGAATAATCAGGTCGCTTGAATGTACATGGAATTGAGGAGTTCCTATTAACTCGTGACAAAATATTCACCTGTCCTGCGAAGCTCGAAATACTAGAAGACCGTCCATCATGACTCTCTCGTGGTGTTGGACTTCAAAGGAATGCGAAGTCTATAGATAATTTCAGAGACGTACGAAAAACGTGGTGAAACGATCCAACTATTCTTAGAACGAACAAAGAATCGTTAGTGAAAGGACGAACAAAGAATTATTATATGAAACTCACCCGTGTATATATACCATCCGCCAAAATATCCAGAGTATTCGTTCCACGCACAATCATCCTCCGGTATGGGAATGAACCAGCATTGCATTGTACCCGGTCAAAGAGTACGTTCTACTCATCCCTAGAGTGATGGTCCCTGTCTGATTCATAACAAGACCATCGTCCGGGCTGTCCGTGCCCGTGTGTTTCGCGCAAACGAGATCACTTCGAGATGGGTCCAAGTTCACTATGCTGAAGCTCCGCGTAGTCCCCAACACAACAGATATGTAATGGCGTCGACCAATCTCATGGGTGCTAGATTGCAACCGTACATTCACGACTGCGTTGTCAAGATCGGCCATCGACGCCGCCAATTCACATTTCGTATCTTCTATAAACGTCACAAGTTTCTACCTGTTAATCAGGCGATACAAGCGTTGGCGGGGGTCGCTATCGAAGGCGACGTATTGATTGTCGCCTGTGGCAAGAAGGTAGCAGTCCGAAACATGCAGAACCGACTGGAGGCACGTGCAGCTGAACAGGCCGTCAAGAGGTGAAAGACTTCTACGTGGTTAAGCACACAACTAACCCCATGCTTGGTAGATTCGCGCAAGGGCTGGGACCATTTAGGACGCGTCGTTCATTTCCTGCATTATTAGAAGTATGATAGTTCTGTTCACGTCTAATGAGTCGAGCCCTTTGTATGAAATAATGAGCAAGGCAGAGTGGTAATCTTGACGAAAAGAGGTCAAAGAAGAACATGTAATCCTGGTTGTTTAAGACAGTGGGTTTGTACAGTAGAACAAAGTGGCACGCTGGGTGAGGATACATGAAGATGTCAGACGACTCCGTCTTCAGAAGGCCGGTGTACGGAACGATGACGAATAATCTCGACGGACAGTGGTGAAAGTAGACCGTATAGTCTATTTACCGTGATTATTCGAGGATGAGGAGTGATTATGATTGATTGGCCCCCGATAAGAGGCCGATTATCGTAGTGGGAGCTTACTTTGGCAGATGAAGGAAAGAGGTTTCGGCAATATCACCAGTCGATGAAGGAATGACCGCCAGCATACCAGAAGCCCAGCTGAAATACAATCCAAGCCCTGCCACCTCGAAGGGTAAAAACTCGAAGAGGTCTGTATACCTGTCGACGGGAGAGACGGGTTGTTCTCAGTGGTGCTCTTCAATGAACAGATGGAATGCAGGTATCATCGCGAAGTGGTAGAAGAAAAGGAGCAAGAGAAGGTTGTTCCACGTATGCGAACGGGTCCATATACGAAAACCATTAGACGAGTCTTATAGCCTCTATTGACTAATGAACTAGTCCATCGCATTGAGTTTGCTGACGGTGATCAAGGAACTTCAAGCCAACCTCGAATGATGCCGTAGATCGTGAATTCCATTCATCATGATAGTTAGAAAATGTGGAGTTATTCATCCATACAATTGTTTGGCCCCCGATAAGAGGCCGATTATCGTAGTGGGAGCTTACTCTGGCAGATGAGGGAGTTTCGGCAATATCACCAGTCGATGAAGGAACGACCGCCAGCACACCAGAACCCAACTGAAATACGATTCAAGCCCTGCCACCCCGAAGAGTAAAAACTCGAAGAGGGATGTATACCTATCGACGGGAGAGACGGGTTGTTCTCGGTGGTGCGCTTCAAGGCATTATCGCGAAGTGGTGGAAGAAAAGGAGCGAGAGAAGGTGTTCCACGTATGCGGACGAGTCCATATACGAAAACCATTAGACGAAAACTATCAGACGAGTCTAATAACCTCTAATGGACTAGTCTATCGCATTGAGTTCGCTGACGGTGATTAAGGAGCTTCGAGTCCACCCTCAAATAACACCGACTATAAATATTGATCCGTACGGTTTTCAGCTCTCGAGTGAGGAGGGAAAAGGTTGAAGTAGGATGCTTACATGGAAAGTAACCCAGTCTGATGTATGATCTCGCAGTAGGGTGGAGCGTTAAGGAGTGCACCTGTCTGGCTATATTTGCACACAGCCAGGAGACGAGTCCAAGTCTTGATTAGCAGAGGTGGAGGAGTTCATCTTGTTGAACTCGTCGTACCGAACGATGAGTAGAGTAAAAAGTGGAGAGGACGAGAAGCTATCTCACGCACGCGGATGAGTCCATGTACGAGGACTATTAGACGAGTCTAATAGTCAACCTAAACAAAACGGACGAGTCCAATTTTGTTCTGCTCGCTCGCTGTCCTGGACGAAGGACGCATGAGGTAAAATTTGACTGCTAACTCGGTGATTAAGGAGCTTCGAGTCCACCCTCAAATAACACCGACTATAAATATTGATCCGTACGGTTTTCAGCTCTCGAGTGAGGAGGGAAAAGGTTGAAGTAGGATGCTTACATGGAAAGTAACCCAGTCTGATGTATGATCTCGCAGAAGGGTGGAGCGTTAAGGAGTGCACCTGTCTGGCTATATTTGCACACAGCCAGGAGACGAGTCCAAGTCTTGATTGGCAGAGTTCAACAAGTTGAACTCGTCGTACCGAACGATGAGTAGAGTAAGAGGTGGAGAGGACGAAGCTATCTCACGCACGCGGACGAGTCCATGTACGAGGACCATTAGACGAGTCTAATAGTCAACCTAAGCAAAACGGACGAGTCCATTTTGTTCTGCTCGCTCGCTGTCCTGGACGAAGGACGCATGAGGTAAAATTTGACTGCTAACTCCGATTCTAATGCCGATGCCGATACCGCTTTTCGGCCGGCATAGGCTCTTAGTCAGCGGTAAGAGGAACCGCTCATCCACACTCCATCCACAGTACTCCATCCACACTCTCGAGCTCTTACGGTGTACTGACTCGTCAGTTCACCTTACAAAAAGACTCGTCTTTTTGTACTTGTCGTTCTCTGGGATTTGTTCCCTCAGAATATGTTAAACTCGATCCCAAAAATAACGACTACGGGCATGCTTACTGTGAACTCCTGATCCTAGCCCTCGAACGACAAGACTTCACTGGACATGGGAGATCTGTTTCATGATCATGAGACATAAATTCTACAAGCTGCTGTGTATCATCCTCCTGTAATCGCCAATCGAAAGTCCATCAGTATCAGACCGACACGAGTTTTCCCTCTCTTCAAAATGACGGAGCTTCGGATCGGATCTCAACTGGACTTCTGGTACGCCAAGCCATGGAACTTTGGATTGGATCTCAATTGGGCTTCTGGTACGCTGATAGTCTCCTGTACTCGTATATACTAATCGTTTCTCCAGTGACAACATTTAGATCTATTTATCTATTCTACTTTCACCTATGACTCGTCTTTTTGTGTTCACCGTTTCTTGGGATCATCACTTCGACTTTTCGCTTGACCCAGCTCCCCCAGGTCCATGTCTGTCCTGTAATTCGGCCTCGTGTGTCTCCACCTTGAACTATCTCCCTTTGTTCTCATAGAGTGACTTCCGCTCATTCGGGACCACAAAGGCCGATACCATTTGATCCCTTTCTTCTCCTTCCTCAAAGGCGCTGATAAAGGCTTGCGATCGTATATCTGGAGCATACGACCACTCCCTTCTATTTTGACAGAACGTCTCGACAAGAATTCGAATCAACTCAGTAAGCTCGATAGTTACTCTCTGGTGCCATAGCACTGACTCTTATTGAAGATATGCCTGCCTACGATCCTCCCCCACGCTCTATTAGAGTCGCAAGAGACAATATTAATATGGCGACTAGGACCCAGCATAACACGGCGTTTACGGAACCTAGCCCTCAAGAGCCAGTGATCAGCCCGGGAGCTAAAGGTCGAGGAACCCGCGAAATGCCACTGGATGTAGACTCGGATGACGACTTGGTTGTCGTTTCGATGGTATATTATCCCCGTCTTTCCTCCAGTATCGGCCCAAATAACAAGTTTTTTCAGCGCACCAATAGGGAAAAGCAGCTAGATGCAGAGCTCCAGAGAGAAAAGAAGAAGACAAAGGTAGAGTCTTCTTCCGCAACGGACTTCAGTTCCTTCCTCACCTTTTGATAGAAAGTACAAGACGCCCTGTCGGAAGTCGAGAACGCCTTCAAGGCACTCCGTGATGCCGAGTACCAAAGACTAACCTGTCCTATTTGTCTCGACTTGATGAAGAAACCGCATCTGTGAGTAATCTTCCGCAAGCCTTTGTCATTTAATAACGCTCTTGCTAGTTTGTCTTGTGGGCATGTCTTCTGTTATCGATGCATCTGTCGACATGCACAGCATGCTCACGACAAAGAACGCAACGCCGAGTGCCCCACTTGCCGGGACATCATCGGCTACTTTACGCCTCTCCCTTGCTACATTCTTAATGAGAGTGTTGCCCAGATAGCCTCTATGGCTGAACACGAAGTAGTTACGAAAGACGATCAGCCTCTCGCATGGCCTGAGGCCTTTGAACTCCCTCCGCTACCTCTACCATTTCCTCCTTCCTTGTGAACCGACATCAACCTTGAGGTAGCTTACAGTAAATACATAATCAAGTTTCCAGTTTTCCAACTAGTATGATTTCTTTACAAAAATATACATGTTTTAATTTCTCTGAGTACTATTGTTCCATCATCACCGGCTAAGTACCCTGACCAATACCACGCCCTAGACTTTCATCCAGCGCCAGGACTGGGTAAGCATTTACAATCTTCATCTCCTCCGCTTGCACTAACCATTGTCCAGCTTGAGTTGAAGAGGTTCAAAGGTGTAGGGCTATTTTAATTTGAACGGTACATCCACGTAGGCCGCGAGACATGTATTTAGACAGCTTTATAGAGCATAAGTGTTAGGAAATTTGCAACAATAAGACTCCTAGCAACGAGTTCTCAATCCTAGTGAACCAAGTTGAGCGATACGGACAGTACGAAGTGAACCAAAAACTCACCCGCCCCAAATTCACGGCGACCGTCAAACCTTCATTCAAGTCCCATCTCGCAGTATGCCCAACAGCCCACTTGTCGTCAATGACCTCAAGCTCGTCGACAAACAATGGCGACACTGACTTAGCCTCAAACCCAAATTGTCGGAATCGAGCGAATGGATCTCCGCTTGTCGGAAAGGAAGGTTTACTGCGCCGAACAGCGAACTTCTTTTTTCCGTCGAGCTCGAAGATATACTGAATCCGACCTGCAACCCAATCCGCATTGAAATCTCCGTGTGGTTTGTATGCAATATAACTGTTACCCTGGGCGATGCCACTGGGAGTATTAAAAAATCCTCTGAAAGCAGGTACCTGTGAGAAGCACCTAATATTGCGACTGCCGCCCAGTATACGGGTTAGTTCAATTGGTGGGGGAGTAGACAGAACCTTTCCATCTGAATTCCGACTACTCTTGCCTGTTTCTAGGAGCACAGACACCGAATGATCATCTTCACTACTATTCGAAGAGCCCGCGCCACTCTGAAAGCCATAGGCTTTGTCAAGAATGTCCCGCATTGTTTTTAGCTCATCGGGGCAATCTGGCCGCAGCAACCATTGTCGAAAGTGTGATCCTTTGCTAAAGGAGTGTAACATTGTCTTTTCCAACTCGCCTACAAACCAGATTAAGATAGCGGTATTAAAGTTGGCTTATATTAATGGATATGCTTACCAACTTTATGGTTTGTCGGAATCCTCTGGAGTCTTCCTATTTGATTTTCGAATGGGAAAGCCCACCAATTACGAACTGTACTAAATGAGTCCATGAAATCATAGACATGGAAAGCTAGATGATGCGAAGGCAGGATGAAGCCAGGAAAATTCTGTTTAAGACCGTGGATATGACGCCGAAGGCATTCACGATAGAGATCACGCCTTGTAGGGTCCAAAGTGTCCTGAGTCATGGCGATGGATGCGCATGTCAGTTGCATGGCAGTATCTAGAACCGATGTCATATCACTCGCATTTGCTGCTGCTAGGGGCGAGTCGCTATCCCAGAGACTGATCAATGCCAAAGGAAGGTGGACAGAGAACAAGACACGCCAATGATCGGCTTTTAATGTGCCTGCTCGACTGGTTCCAAGCATAGGAGGAGGTCTTTCAATGTAAGACGGGGTAATGACCTCCCTGACCGCCCTTTGCACGCGCCTCAGCGTGCTAGATGAGTCAATTGCCGGTCTTTTCATTGGTTTCAAGGGCTTGAACATCCGCTGTAGGGACAACAATTAGCAAACCAAAGGTTATCATTATCAAAGTCTCACCCAAGATACTAGTGCCTTTATTAATCCCGCCTTATCAAACTGTCCTGGGGGCAGGATGTTTAGGTCTATACACACAAATACTAGAGCGGCCACATTCTGTCGATTCAAATACACTGACAGGTTTCCAAGGGGTTTATCATCGGCATCGTAGACGGGCTGGGTCAAAGACCGGTGAATGCTACCAACATGAAGACTCGAACGAACACTCATACGACTTGTGAGCTCGGCTAGTAGCTGTGACCGATCCTCCGTTGTGAAATTCCGCATCTCAATTGTTTGTGTATCAACCTGTGCCCATGGAGCGGAAGGACGGCTTGTGTTGGTTGGTAAGAAATGAGGCCACTCAAAAGCGGCACTGTCAACTTCCTCGATTCGCTTGGAATTACTGGTAAGTAGTATACATTACAGAGAAAAGAAGCATACCCAAGACACCAAACTCTGTGCCATGGCATTTTTTGTAGTATCTTGGTAGACAAGTATATGGCGAGATGTCAATCCCGCCCTGGCACTATCCGGAAAATGGTGCAAGTCATTGCAGACATATGCAATCACCGGCCAGCTTTTACTTGCAATACGCTTTTGTAAAGACTGTTGGGCGACTGCAGAGCTGGGACTACTTTCGGAGAGAAGTTGATGCAAGGCGTGAAGTTGTTGGGACTTGTTTGCATCAGATTCGATTTGGGTCTTGAGATACTCCATGCGAGCTGTTCTTGCTGCCTGTGCAATGGGTGGAAGATGGTGCCAAGTGACAATCGCAAGACGGTTATTGTCTTCTTCGTTGTCAGCTTGAATGATGCGGTCAACCCAACTGTTCGGCAACCGCTGCAGATGTCCGTACAAAAGATAAGATGGATGTGGAGGATAAGTAAACTCGTGGTAGAAAGAGATGTGGCTGGATTGCTCCTCAGCGACAGGTTCCGGATCATCTTCGACCTCGGAAGCTTCATCATCATCATCATCCTCCTCGTAGGCCCTACCCTTTCCCTTCCCCTTTCCCTTTCCCTTTCCCTTTCCTTTTGTTTTGGCATCAGGGTTTTCTAAGCGTAGAGCATGGCGAAAGAATCTTTGTTGTAAAACAAGAAAAACTGTGTGCATCGGATCAGTCAGACCTGACCGAGATGGCTTCCAATAAGGCAATATCCAGAATGCAGAATCCCGTACACCGAAGTGAGCAGTGATACGGGCACGTTCTTTGCTATCTGCAGCATTTCTCCACAATTCCGCTCCTTTTCGGAGGAACTCATCATCAGCAGGCACCCAGTTTTCGTAATCTGTTCTACATAGGTGGGCCTTATGGAAGCAGCGGCATATGAAACAGATATGATGCGCCGTAACATCTGCCAAGCCCTCAAAAGGTCGTAGGGCCTTCGAATCCATAGTAGAGGCAGCTACTGCAGTGTGATGGTCTCTTGCGTATGGGCGTGATTCATTCTGCGGAGAACTGTGAGATCCATAAGGGAGAAACCACGATCATAGCCCGTGAGTAAGTCTTCCATTACCGGACGAAGATAGTGTCGATGATGAGCGCGCGTTGAACTGGGCTCGTGTGTTCCCGGTATTATGAGTGGAAGGTAAGTGTAAGCGGGATCCGAACGCATTTCGAGGGGAAGATTGAGACACGTCATTGATATAACGCCCGTTGAGCTAGTTTTACCTCGCAATCTGTTTCCTTCAACATTGAAAAAGTCCGCGTGCAGGAGAAAAAACCAGCGGCCCTCTTCCCCCCTGTCCGCGACGAACCGCTGGCCATCTGCAGCAGGGAAACTGTGGAAGAAAGTGCCATCCTTAACATCACATTTGACAGAGGGTGGGTTTTCACCATACTGGGTGACCTCGTCACAAAACCTATCGCCGTATTGCTCAATTCCGGGTAATGCTACGAAACGGCCGAACCATTGGGGGAAAGGGTAATACTCCACTGGTTTAAAGGGCTTGCCATTGCTTTTCAGCAATGGCTCCCCACAAAGCCTATTCTCTGAGCAGTCACTGCAATGCGTGGGCCACACCGGATTCGAGGAGCTATTTTGATATGTCGCCTTATACATGCAGTTGCACTCGGGACATGCGGCATATAGAATGGTTTCGATGTCAAGACTGAATTTGCCTTCCAAAGCGGGCACCGTGTCGGGTATAGCTTTCAGAGCTGCTTTCTGCTGCTCATTAGGACCACCATTGAGTTTGGCGATATGATACCCAAACAGCTTCAACCCCTTCAGCAATGCTCCACCACCACCTCTCGAAGCTCCCTGAAACACTCGAGTGGCGAGCGTGAGGCAAAAGGCGATTAAAGTCGGAATATAGTAGCTTGAGCCTATGTCAACAAAGTGCTTGCCTGGAACATGTGAATATGAGTTTGCATGATTGCTAGTACTCGGGAAAAGCGCGTACGATTATCGACTTTCACAGCAGCTGTATCCGGGTACACGACTCTCCAACGAAGGATAGACTCGTCAAGTCGAGTCAATGCCGAATAAACCTCTTGCACTTTCTCCTGCGCTGTTGGATGCGAAATCGTTTCAAGACTACTCCGCGCGTGAACCGAACTATTCTCGGCCTCGGTAAGGATGGACTGTATTGCTGTGGACATTGCTGTGGACATTGCAGATTCTATGTTTAGAGGAGCAAAACTATCCAAAGCATTGTCTACAATTTTTTGGATGCGGCTTGCTTCTAGGACAGCATTCGCTGCGGACGCCCCATAATTAGTTCTATGAGGCTTTTGTATGCCATCAGAAACAGAACGGGCTGGCGTAATGTGGGCAAACTTTTAAAGCGTCAGTTGGAGCGCGACGGCAGAGGAATCAGGACTTACAGCCTGTTGAGCGAGCAGGAGTGATACGGAATCGAGAGCAGATTCTGGTGAAACGGGCTCTAAAGGGAGCTCCTTGTCAAGGATCACACTGGACGTGAGATGAAGATCATAATCCTCGGGAGTGTTCCTTTTCCTTTTCTTGGCTAATAAACGTTCTACGGAGACTTGTACTTCATTAGATGAGTCTGAAGCCGTAGAATGTTGTGGAGTGGTCCGTTCGGAGGAAGCTGGTGCTCGCTTGAGTGCGCGCGCGAAGAATTTTTCGTAGTCGGACATTCAGGTAAGTAATTAATAGCAAGGAAAGAGTGATTATAAGAGAGCAGGAAAAATTCGGCTAAATAATTGGAAGAGCACGTGCGGTAACATTATGATTGTTCACAAGGTTGTGTGCTGGAGCGAGATCGAAGATTGGTATTTTCTGGTACATAAGAGGTGAGAGGTGGGAACTGTAATCTTCTGTATCATATGTGGTGTTCTCGTCCGATATATGGGAGTTGAGGGAGGTCCTCCTTGAGATGACGAATACACGAGCAGAACGCTTATCGATCGAGTGATCAAATCCTGCCCGGTACGAGACCGATTAACGGAGTGGGAGCGTAACATGGTACAAACTTCAACAGCATTGCTAAATGATGACTATAGGGCAGGGATCCATTGGCGCATCGGAAATCCCGTCACCTTGGAGAGGAAACTTGTATAGGTAATGAAGTTTCAAATGGCACCTTAGCATTTACAAAGATACATGCAAACACAACCATGAGACGAGTGTGATATTCTGGTAAGCAGAAACGGGAATATCCTCGCCATACTGGACCATAAGCAAATAGAGTACGCTGTCCCGGATAATTCTCACTCGCATGCTCTCGTGCGCTTATTTAAGATCGTTGTTTAGGCGATTAACTAATCTTCTCCTATACAAGATACCTCCGTTGCTTTCTTGCACCGGCGAATTCGTGGGCAAATCCTGGACCGAATCCCAGCGATTCAAAGTTTTCTTTACTGGCCTCTTCAGTGGTTCATTAGACGAAGATACGATAGTTGTAATATCATTATTATGGGATTACGCAACAAGGTGGGAGTGGGCCTGACAGGTTGAGCGGGGGTCCATAGCAATGGTAGCATGCGATGGTGTTTCCACAGAGATAGTGGACGTGTGAACGGGTTCGCGGTGCACGTGTAGCCTGTTGTGAATGCTGCGATCGTTTTGCTCAGAGTCAGCCATACGAGTTAGCGAGACCTTATAGCCGAATATCATCCTAGTCTGATTTAAACATTAGCACTTGTGATTATAATGCAAAATGATGTATACGAACCTGAGGGAAAACGATACTCGCCAGGGTATGACAGCCAATCAATGCTAAGGGTATCAAAATTAGGCAGCTGAGCCACCAACTTTGAGGTCCCACTATTTTGTAGTAGGAATTGGTTGGAGGCAAAGGGTTCGACGGCCGAGACTTCTGGAAAAGGATGACTTCGGCTGGACGATTGAGCGTGGAGCCTGCGATCGCGATCGTGTGTGTATCCGACGATGTATACACCTAGTTCTCCTGTTAACAAAACTGCCTCTCTATGAGATAAGTTGCGTACCGCGACAGTCTGGACAAGCCCCCCTTCAGGATAATTTAAAGTTTGGACCATCGCACCGGAGTTGACATCAAAAACGGCTGCAACCCCATAATCCGTTCCTCCGACCAATGCCAATCCGTCATCTGTAAACGCTGCATCCTTTGGAAAGGGTACTATGGGTTTTCTGCAGACAAAAGTTTGTAGATAGCCGACATCCTTGAAATTGAACATTTCAAAATTCCTCGCGGTACCAACGACGAAACGGTCTCCGGTGCTATCCACACATATCGAACCCCTAGTGATGACGATATGAGAATTGGTTAGGTCAGTGGGACTCAACTTACATTGTTTCTGGTCCTAGTCTCCCTGAGAAAATGGTTTGACCCGTTTCCTTATCGAGGCATGCGCTAATAACCAGTATTTTAGAGAGGCTATCATATTGAAATTATCGACTCACATTAAACCACCAGCCGCCGCAAACAGATATACATCACGTGTACGCGGGTAAAAACGGACGGCCACCAACTCATAATCGACTGTAGTAGAGAAAAGGATATGACATCCGGTGAGCGTTAACCTTCTCACAGAGACGCGACCCCCGTAAGTCGCAACCACAAAGTATGCACGAGCTTGAGATGGTTCCCTTTCGTACACATGCATGGAGATGACCCCATCACCTGCTTCTTCCGGGGGCAATCGTTGAATAATCCGAAAGGCCTACAACCTGGGTGAGGGAGAAAAAATATGCAAGCAAACGTACACACCTTCCTTTCGGGCACCCACCCTAGAAGAATGACTTCACCTGCATCGGAACCAAGAAGTAGAATATGTGTCGATTCTTGTTCCCTGAAATACATCCATTCAACAGTATTGAACGATCGCGCTGCATCCCAAGTCTTGCTTTGAATAAGCGCTGACGGGGTGGTCACTTCAGATAAAGTAGCCAAATCCCAAATGATAGCACCGCCGCGACCTAAAATGAGCATTGTAAGCAGCAGATTCAAAAAAAGTTGACTGAAACAGACCAGCTGCGGCGAGAAATTTGCCTTCCTCGGAGAAAGCCAGAGCATTTATACCGTCTTGAGAGCCTCGAAGAGTAGCCGTTTTCTTGAAAAACTTGGACTTGCGAAATAACATAGTACCAAGCCAAGTTGTAAGATTAAGTGAGGATGCGAATTGACAGGTAGAGGTTTATAGACAAAAGACAAAGACATGATCAATAACATATGATCAAAGGAAGGACCGCCTTTGATGATGCCTCGAGGCAGCGGCTTCAGCCGTTGGAATATTGCTTTGTGCTTTGTGCATGTGCGTATTTAATTCAATATATCTCATCGTGAGCCGAATTCACACCCATCACCTCCAGCCTTCAATCATGTCGAGCCCATACCCCTCTGTCCGTCAACGACGTCTTTATCCTGCATCGGGCCCTACGCGCTCATCTGCTCATTCTCGTATAGAATCGTCACATCCTCACCTACTCATGGCCTCTGCATCGACACCTCAGGAGGGCGCAAAGACGGCCCGGCACTTCATCCACACGTACGTCGACGAAGACGATGACAACGAGGCCGATTCTCCTCTAAGGAGGGCCTACCATGATTCAATCGACCGGCGAAATACCTCCAGTCCCTCTGGGCAACTGCCCTGCATTCCCGTACCCTCGACAGGGTCATCTACCTCTAGTTCCTCGAAGCGGCAGTCGTGCACTCCCGTGTCCACGATAGGATCTGAGACGGATTCCGAAGATGACGACAAAATTCCTAAACCTCTGGGTGAAGTCGGACGACCAAATAGAGGCGGATACACTCTCCGAGTCGTTCTCAAGTGGAAAGATGAGCACTACCATGAAATAAAGGTGCACAAAACACATCGAAGACGGTCTGCTTGTTTGCTAATACCAATCCTAGTCCTTCATCAACAATTTGGTAGATAGTAAACTCGACGGCACCCTTCCATTGGGAAAACAGATCAAGGAAAAGGTTGACGCTGTGCGCGAAGCAGTGAGTTTTCCGCTCTTCGGGTCCTGTAGCGTTGCATATTAACACATGACCTAGGCTGCCGTCAAGTTTCCCATCCTCGACGAGTATCAGGACCAGTGGGCTACAAACGACTTCATTAAATGTCGTCTGAAGGGTCGTCAAGTGGCTTTGCGGAAGGCGGAGCTGGAGAGACAAGTTGCTGAGAAAAAAAAGAAGTCGAAAGCTTGAGGACGATAGTTAGGACGTTAGATCTCGCCTTATTTATAATGGACTTACAAGAAAGAGTTTTCGAACCGACCTAAGCGATCCCGTTACGGGCAGACTGAAAAGTTATGGAAAGATCGTCGAATAAGTCACAGTGCGTCCGTGTGAGCTGGTAGTGCGAAATAGGAGGCAGAAGGAGATTGTGACGGGCGGGACTATACGAAGCTATCGAAAGAGGCCGTCTTCAGAAGGCGGGTATACGGAACGATATCGAAACGATGCACTTTCGACGGACAGCGGTGAAAACGGACTGTATAGTCCATTCATCGTGATTGTTCGAGGATGTGGAGTTATTCATCCATACAATTGTTTGGCACCCGATAAGAGGCCGATTATCGTAGTGGGAGCTTACTCTGGCAGATAAGGGAGTTTCGGCAATATCACCAGTCGATGAAGGAACGACCGCCAGCACACCAGAACCCAACTGAAATACGATTCAAGCCCTGCCACCCCGAAGAGTAAAAACTCGAAGAGGGATGTATACCTATCGACGGGAGAGACGGGTTGTTCTCGGTGGTGCTCTTCAAGGCATTATCGCGAAGTGGTGGAAGAAAAGGAGCGAGAGAAAATGTTCCACGTATGCGGACGAGTCCATATACGAAAACCATTAGACGAAAACTATCAGACGAGTCTAATAACCTCTAATGGACTAGTCTATCGCATTGAGTTCGCTGACGGTGATTAAGGAGCTTCGAGTCCACCCTCAAATAACACCGACTATAAATATTGATCCGTACGGTTTTCAGCTCTCGAGTGAGGAGGAAAAGGTTGAAGTAGGATGCTTACATGGAAAGTAACCCAGTCTGATGTATGATCTCGCAGAAGGGTGGAGCGTTAAGGAGTGCACCTGTCTGGCCTGGCTATATTTGCACACAGCCAGGAGACGAGTCCAAGTATGATCTGCAGAGGGTGGAGGAAGGAGTGCACTGTCTGGCTATATTTGCACACAGCCAGGAGACGAGTCCAAGTCTTGATTAGCAGAGGTGGAGGACTTCATCTTGTTGAACTCGTCGTACCGAACGATGAGTAGAGTAAAAAGTGGAGAGGACGAAAAGCTATCTCACGCACGCGGACGAGTCCATGTACGAGGACTATTAGACGAGTCTAATAGTCAACCTAAACAAAACGGACGAGTCCATTTTGTTCTGCTCACTCGCTGTCCTGGACGAAGGACGCATGAGGTAAAATTTGACTGCTGATTCTACTGCCGATGCCGATACCGCTTTTCGGCCGGCATAGACTCTTACTCAGCGGTAAGAGGAACCGCTCATCCACACTCCATCCACACTCCATCCACACTCTAGATCTCGAGCTCTTACGGTGTACTGACTCGTCAGTTCACCTTACAAAAAGACTCGTCTTTTTGTACTTGTCGTTCTCTGGGATTTTTCCCTTAGAATCATCAAATTCGATCCCAAAAATAACGACTACGGGCATGCCTACTGTGAACTCCTGATCCTAGCCCTCGAACGACAAGACTTCACTGGAGATGGAAGATCCGTCGTGTCTGTTTCATGAGACATAAATTCTACAAGCTGCTGTGTATTATCCTCCTGTAATCGCCAATTGAAAGTCCAGTCGGTATCAGACCGACACGAGTTTTCCCTCTCTTCAAGATGACGGAGCTTCGGATCGGATTTCAACTGGACTTCTGGTACGCCAAGCCATGGGACTTTGGATTGGATCTCAATTGGGCTTCTGGTACGCTGATAGTCTCCTGTACTCGTATATACTAATCGTTTCTCCAGTGACAACATTTAGATCTATCTATCTATTCTACTTTCACCTATGACTCGTCTTTTTGTGTTCACCGCTTCTTGGGGATCATCACTTCGACTTCTCGCTTGAACCGGCTCGCCCAGTCTCGTTGTCCAATTGTTGGTAGCAAAGCAAGTATAATCCCCAGGTGTGTGTAGGACATTATTCCCTTGGTAATCTCTGATTGAACGTATCTTAGGGTATCATTTCTCAAAGTGCAGCCGCTGTTTACGGGCTCCCCCCCCTTACCGTATATTCCCTTTCCCTCTCCTCATTGTCTCGTTTTTGTTCGCAGTTTGTGCTTCAGAGATCTCAGGTCCTTATGAATTCCGAGAGGAGTCTACATGCTGTCCGCCTATTGGATACATTGTTATTATAGCAATGGAACATTCATAGGATAATTGCTTTTGGTAATTCTTGATACTCGAATATACAATTTTCATGTAATATGTTATTGAAAACTCCCTAAGTTTACTACATGATTGATAGCGAAGAAAATCATATTAGATGTACAATTACAATCACAAGTTTTACTGAACCACAGCACTATCCAGTAGGTTAACGGGACCAACCGATACTCATACATCGTGAACCCTAATCGGAAAATCCCCAGCTGCAAGTTGCAAATCCTCCATTTCATACGGGGATAGGGTCTCCAGGTATCCTTGACGAAATATCGAACGAGGCAAGCCCACTGGTGGATCTCGCTTGGAAACGACATCAACTCTCTTCCTAGGGAGCCGACCCCGACCTACCTGCGTGAAAATCAACTCTTCAACATCCTTCGCCTTATCGATATGTTCAAATAAGGGCTTGAACGATTCGTGACGCCAATGCAATGTTTTCACTAGCCGCACTTTTCTTGTTGTTTCCAGCCCGCCCGTTACGATGTTCTCCTTGGCATCTTCCTCGTCCGACATACCGTCGTGGCGCAGAACGTCGAGAGCCTGTAAGCAATACGACCAAAATTCCTCTAGATCTTGATCACCTGACTGCCTGGAGAAAGTCACCATTGTGGCTGCAATCTGGGAGCGCACATAATATTTCTGTAAAATTGGGGGATGAGAGAAAATAGTGAGGGCAGTGGTGTAATCTTCGACTCACTACGTGGAGTATGTTGGTCTTTTTGCTGAGTTTTCTTTGACGGCAAATACGTGTAGATAGGCGCAACCCCTGTTGCTCTACATTTTCTCCAGGTTGCTGGCGGTACACCAGGATTTCGCAAAATATTTTTTGAAAACGTACGCGGTATAGTTGCTTCCATTTGATATTACGCGTACCAAACCGATTATCGTCAATCTTGGAAACTAATGAGGTCGACATCTTGACCAATTCAGAAACGACGGCCTTGTTGTACTTAGATTGTTGGAGTTCCTTCGTAGTGAGGCCCGACAAGTCAAGATAAAGATCTTCCAGTCGAGGACCGGGACTCTTGGAATGGTTATATTCCGCCACTGCGTCCGGGGAAAGCATTCGAACTTGCCCTCCAGCCTGCCAAAGCTTTGAATACCGCAGTGTACACTGCATTAACTTACGTCCCAGGAGCTGATGAAGGAGACGCTATAAGACATTTGGTAATTGCATGGAAAGATGCTTACATTTATGTTGATTCGTTCGTCCCGGGCTGAGTAAGTGCGTTGGGATGGTTGATTCCGCAGCCACTCCAGCATGGTGTCTTCAACGGACATATCTTGGCGAATTACAGGACTTCGGCATTCTTCGTCATCGGAATCAGAATCCCCGTCGTTGTCACTGTCCTCTCCGTCAGCGTCGCCTTCATCAGCGTTGCCTTCATCAGTATCTCTTTCATCAGCATCTTCCTGGTTTCCCTCTCTGGGTGGTGGAGCACGACCTTTTCCTTTATTGGATGACCCTGGTCCTTGCCTGGTACTAGTGCCGGAGCTTTGCTCAGTTTGCTGGCAGTGAAGTTGGTACAAGCTGCTGAAGAAAGAACACGTCTACTCACGAACGTAGACCGGGAGTTGTTCGCCCATGGATTGAGTCTTGAAGAGATAGGACGAGGTTCATACGTTGTCTAAGAACATGCAACGAGTCAGAGGAGTAGTGAGCGATAGCTAAAAAAAATGTTACCGACACTCACATTCGCTGGCTTTAGTCGATAACTCCCTTTCAAGATGTTGCCAACTCGACTCGCAGTGAGAGTTCTGTTGAGACCACCAAATATTGTATCGTTTGGTTGGGTAGGGGATGTTTGTTGTTGGGGTGGAGAACTGTGGGCTTCATGGGATCCACTCGGTCTCTGCCTTGAGCTTGGTACCTGAGATGACTGCGCCTCAGCTGGAGAGGAAGAGCTCGCTTGGCGTGATTCAGATACATCTGTACGCTTTTTCGAAATGAGCAATATCAAGCAGTACGAGTTGGGAGAGCAAACTACACTTAGGTGGCCTCCTTGACGCTTTAGCTGCTCAATCTCCTTGTCCTTCTTCCTAAGTTCATCTTGTAGCTCCCTCACATCCCTATTTGAGTTTTGAACACGCTATAATGACCATGAACTTGTTGGTATTCGTTCAAAGATGTGACAACGAACCTCGGCCTTCAGTTTATCACATTCCTTAGCTAACCTGTCGAGGCTTTGTTTCAGAGCGTTGCTGTCCCGTTCTGAATCAGTGTACATGCGATTTAATGTGTTGCATTCTTCCTTTGATTTATCATTCTGTTTCTCCAGTTCGACAGCTCTGTTAGCAGCATCCTGCCAATAAATCAAAAGGATCAGCATAGGCGCGCCACCAAAAGGGGTAGATGAACAAACATCACATTCCTTCTCCAATTCGGCTTCTCGACTCTTCGTGGCCGCAAGTTTCCGCACAGTTCTCTGTGGAGGAAGTAAATGTCGAGAAGAAGATGCAGATGACAAGTAGATCTCACCGCGTGTTCCTCTCGTAGTTCACGAAGCTCCTCATTGATCCCCTAACAACACGTTAGGCGTGGTATGAGACATGATTATGTAGGATCACAAACGTTAGAGTTCATCCTTTCCGCAGTGGTCCTAGCTTCCGCTTCTTGCTGTGCATTCTGAAGTTTGGTCTGCAACCAAAATTAAACAAAATGAAGATACAATAGAGACCAAATTTACCATAACACGGTCGTGATTTTGCTGCAGTCGCTCGAACCGGCTCTGTACAGATTGAGTTTCCTTGAGAAACGAAGTGACAGGGAGAAGACAGACTCTCGATACCCTTCCTTCTTGCTCTGTTTCGAGATTGGTAAAAGAATCACTGAGCACCTGATTCATCGCAAGGAGAGCCCGGTTCTCATGGACAAGAGTATCCTATGGCAAAGGTCTTGGTATACGTCCACTTTGACACAGGAATCGCTCACCCTGGATGTGACCACTTGCGAATGATCTTCTTGGAGGGTTTCATTAAGGGTCTGTAATTTCCTGACTTGCTCTTCTGAAGCGAGCACATCATTTTCCAGCGTGTCTCGTTCAGCTGTGACTCGCCGAACAGTACTGTCCAAGGCTTGGACTTGTGCCTATAATCGCAGTTAGGAGACCGCAGCGTTAACAGTAAAGAACAAAGAGAACCTCTAGAGCAGCAGATCGAGCCGATACTTCTGACTGCTGACCAGGAGTATTTCGAGGCGCCTGATTGAGGCCATGGGATTCAGAAGGACAAGAGAGGAGACGAATGACCCACCTTCTCTAGGATGGTAAGATTTTTCTTGAGGTCATCTCTCTCGCCCTCCACCTAGAGAAATGGTTTGTCATATGTATCTTCGTCCTTTCAAGCATGGCTTACCCGTTTTATTGTAGCCTTTTTAGAGACAAAAGACAGTCTTGTAATGGTATAAAGGAAACCTGATAGCTTACTTCGAGTTCTGCCGCCCGTAGATGAGACGTTTCCAGCCTCTCTGCCACATCTCTGACTGTGGATTGGTGACCGGTCGCACCGTTATTGAGGAAGTCGATCAGTAGTCGAAGAACATACCTTCTGTAACTCGATTCGGAGATTATCTTGTCACGAGCCAAGGCCTTGGTTATTAGATATATTAGTCTCGTCGCGTCTTGCCGGACGCGCGCGCTCACCGCTTTTGTGGCTTCTGCGTTTGCTGTAGTTCGTCGTGTTTCAATTTCGACTGTGAAACGAAAGTCAACAAGGAAAATTAACTCTAACACTGCTCAAGACATGCCTCCGTCATTTCTCCTTCTAGTTGCCTCTGTGGAAAGGATCAGCCATTGCAAGTCAAAGATAGACGCGAAATATAACCTGGAGCATTTTACTTGCAACTGAGAGTCCTCCAGTTTCTGCGAGAGGCAACAGATAAGAGATCATGTATTATATTGAAGAAAGCCGATGTACCTTAGCGTTGGCCTCGCGCTCTTCCTCCCATTGCACCTGGAGAAAAATGCTAAATTTTGTCGACTAGCCAACCAGACCGTAGTTCACCTGCAAAGCATTCCGATGCGACTCAGAGGTTTTCCATTTCTCCTCTGTTGCGGCGGCCTGCTAATGAGTGAGCTCAGCTTGTGAGGAGGAGGATCTTATAATGCATACCTTTTGCTTTTCGATTTCATTGTTTTGTTCTGCAAGAACCTGGGCCTTTGCAGAACGTATTAGCCCAAGCTTTGGAGGTTTAGGACAAAACACACGGATTTCGTGGCCTCTAGGCGCTGTAGTAGTTGATTCTGCGTCGTCTCCAATTTCGCAATCTACAAGTAGGTCAAGATGCTGCTGATTAGTGTATCGAATCATTGACTTACCTGTGCTGCTTTCTGACCCCATGCTTCTGACTGTTTCTAGTCAAAATGTCAGTGTTAAAACGTAAGAGCACAGAGTAGAACACCTACCTGCAGTTCCTGTACTCTCGAGTCCGAAGCTGCCTGCTTCTCGGACGCAAGGTTTGCCTTGCGATTTGGTGAGAACACGCACAGTCAGATTCTTAATAGCCAGAAGACACACATTTTGCAATTCGGTTTGAACTTTGCTCTGTTCCAGAGCCAAGGACTTCATGATTGAACAGATCAGTACATAAGTACGTCGTAAACAGTAAATGGGAACTTACCGCTTTCATGACTTCCAACTGCCTCTGCAGCTCGCCCTTTTCTTCTTCGATATTTTGAACCTGCGACGAGATGGTGAGATCACTTTGAGGAGGGAAAAATCATGATCAAACTATACTTGTGAAGTCAAATTATCGATGATAGATTGCAGCTCTTGTTTTTCCTTAGCAATATAGAATTATTAGCTCCTATGGATCGCAGTCACATTATCCTAGATACCCACCTTTACTAAGGCTTCACGCTCTTCATGGAATAGCTGTAATTATAATTGACAAATGTCAGTAGCTTTGAGAAGATATGACTTGCAAAAACGGCACCGTGGTTGAAACTTCGCTTTCCTCTTGGATATCCCGAAGAGTTTTCCGAAGCTGGATGGGGTCCCGTCCAAGTAATTTCTGGAGAAATGTTATTAAACCTGGGGAGAAAGGCAAGATATGAAACATACATTCTTATGCTGAGTCTTGTGTAATCCTTTGAGTTT
>JANVFO010000007.1:600000-752565 GCA_027919855.1 Lentinula guzmanii
GTTTTTTTGAGTGTTCCGGTACGTCTTGTGCTGTGTGTGCTTTATATTCCCGCACCGAAATCGTTTAGGATACCACTATGTGAGCAACATTCATGTTGTTGGGTTATTACCAGTTCATGAACAGCGAGGCAGCTTTTTTGCATGGGACCTGACGCTTTGCAAGCTATACACGACTACACTTCTCAGCTCGTCGGTATTCTTAAAACCTATTATGTGCCTTGTCACTCATCCTAACGGGTAGATTAAATGCACGCGCTTCGTCTAGAAATGCGGGAATGAACAAGATCAACGAGCCTAATGCTCTCTTCTCGAGTGAAACCTCTTCACGTTTGACCTTCAATCAGAATACAAGGAATTCAAGATATGTGAGCGTTGTTTACCGTAATTTCTCCACAACCGTTCAATCTAACCCATCTCTGTTACAGAATCCGCAGCAGGTATTTCATTCTAAATAATGGATCAAGCGGGCGTCCTGAAGTTTGGTTGATCTCTAGCTACCAAAAAATAATGCTGGATTTTCTGAAGAACAATACGAACTTTCCTCTCGCCCTCGAAGTCCCTTACGAAGAGAACGGGATAGATTAGCGCTCCGTGACCTAGCTCCTCCCACAGACTTCAACGTCAACGTCTTGGTTTCGCATAGTACCATCCGTGACACTCCCGGCGAAGCTATTTACCCGCCCCCAAAAATATATTCTTAAACTCAACCGATGTAACATAGTTGTACATACAAATATTTTTCCCTGTGGTGGAAGAACGCGGAATGAGCCGCGGAATGAGCCGATTATCATGACAGCGCCTAGATAGTAGAACGCGAGACTCGTTCCAGGCCATAGTATAGACCTTTACTCTTCACCTCCAACTCATCTCTAAATGTCCGCGCTCGCATATCTTTCTTCTGCTCGTTATGGAAAAGACGCTGTGCGTGTCTTTCGCGTAGTTCGTGAAGGGTCAACACACACAGTGGTCGAATACAATGTGAAAGTCTTATTGGAAGGGAACATCGATATCAGTTACACGAAAGCCGATAATAGTGTCATCGTCGCCACTGACAGCAGTAAGTCAAGCACTACATAGATCTCATCATTACTGATAGTCACACTCTCCAGTAAAGAATATCACGTATTGTACATCCATCTGTTTACAATTCTTCGGTGCCGCCACTTATCGTACGATCAACAGATCTAGCGAAAGTGTCTCCCCATATCCTGGTCCCCGAGCGTTTCGCTGTACACTTGGGAACTCATATCGTCAGCAAATATGCCCATATACACAAAGCTTTTGTTGATATCGAGCAACTACGTTGGAGTCGGATCGTTGTCGGGAAGGACGGGAAAGCTCAACCTCATCCGCATTCATTCTTCAGGGACGGAGAGGAGAAGAGGACTGTAAAAGTCCAAGTCAGAAATTATACTCCGTTTATGCGTTACTCAAAACTGATGTCTACCTAGATCGATGGCACTGCTGGAAAAGATAAGATTCAAGCTCACGTTAGCGCCGGAATCAACGATCTATTAGGTCTGTAACCTGAGTTCCATATTCATGAATCCCTTGACATTTGGTGTGACAGTGCTCAAGTCCACTGGATCATCTTTCACGTCTTTCATCCGTGATGAGTACACTCTTTTGAAGGAGGTTGACGATCGTATCTTTTCCACATCCGTCGATCTGAATTATACCTTCGCTCCTATCAATATCTCCCCTCCAAGAGATGAGGTCAGTATGTTCATTCTACTCACCCACTGGCATTGAACTCACATGAAGATACTTTCACATGTCATAGAAAAAACTTGACATTGTTATCCCTGCCTTGGACCAAGCCAAGTCAGGAAGTGTATGGGATTCTACTGTTCTGGATCGGGCAAGAACGATAACACTCGAGGTCTTCGCGGAAGATGAGAGTGCTAGTGTACAGGTAGAGCGCTCCTTTCATCGGTCTCTTTCCTGATATTCAATGATGCTCCTCGCAGGCCACTTTGTACAAAATGGCCGAGAAAATTATTGCAGAGAACGCTGATATACAAACTGTCAGCTACGCTCTACCCAATAAACATTACATTCCTGTGGATATGAGCTACATGGGGCTGGATAATATAACTCCGTGAGCAACACACATTTGCATTGGAAATTACTCTTCTCATGTGAGCTTGTTTATTTAACTCTTCAGAGCGAAAGCGGAGGTTTTCCAGCCTGTCGCTGCACCGAGGTACGAGACTCTTTATTATCATCTTCTTGTTCTTCTCACAGCATTTTTGGTTGAACAGTGGGTTCATCACAGCAACCGTGTCACGAAAGTGAATGCTCGTTAGCATAGAATATCACCCCCAATGTATTTTTCTGCCCGTTCATATGCAAAGTCTTGTATACATCGTATGGTTCATGAAATTAGTGTCCGCTAGTCAAGGCCGGAGACACAACGTTCCTAGGTTCGCAGTCGCATGATTGCAGCACGGTCCGTCTTCACTCTTTTGTTCGCGGTCCGCTCGCTTTACATCGCGTCACGCGATATCAGACCAGCAGCGCAAACGTCGACGACATCAGAAATCAATAAAGTGGTTCACATTTATAAACGTCGAACGACAATTCGTTCTCTCTTCAAAACTTCGAAGGCTCCGATAGGCATATTCTTTTGTGCTACACTTATAAATGCCCCGTCTCCTTCATCTCTCGTTTCTCCTCATTTTGTCCCTATTCCTCACTCTATCCCCTTTCTTTTCATCAGCCGTTTCAGCACTTTCCCCTCAGTTTCTTCCTTGTCAAATTCAAAAGCCCGCAGGAGAATCACCATTAGAAGGATGCCCTGCTGGCACAATATACGTTTCAGCCAACGCTAGCGATCCATATGCAAGTTTCATAAAGGTTCAGGATGCCGTGGAATCTTTGTAAATGCCAGTCTCCTCCGCTCTTGCAGTAGAGCTGATCATGATCATAATATGCATAGAACAGATGACGGAAATCTTGCTGTGATTTTGATCGGGGAAGGTCAGTATTTTGAGGTGGTGAACATAACACGGACATCACCATTGACGATCCTGGTCCGTGCTCTCTTCTTCAAAAAGAGAATCAGAATCAGAATCTCTCTATAATTAGGGTCAGCTTCCGTCGTCCTACTCTTCAGTCTCTATTTCCACCCCTTTTGCCAATCCGAGCCACCCTAATCTCGTCCAGATATTCAACACCGTTTTCGTCGAAAACGGGATTGACGATGCGGCCTCTGCAGTGCTTACTGTCGCCCCAAACGGAGCTGCTGCTCTTATTGGCGCAGGGACCACTGGCGCCCCTCCCCAAGATGCTTTCGGAAACGTGGATTTCAAGATGTACAATGTCGATATCCAGAACAGAGCTGTAAGAAATGAATACATATTAACTTTGACCAGTAAATTGCACCACGAAACTGATGCTTTTGTTTGATTTCTTAGTCTTTGACTTTTGCGATCTCACAAGCCCTGGCTACGGATATTTCTTATGCGAATGCCTCATTCTATGGTTGTGGATTTTCGAGCTTCCAGGATACATGGTATACGGGGAAAAATGCCAGCACGTATGTGGTTGACAGTGTAATCTTCGGGCAGACAGACTGTGCGTATGAAATAATTCAAAAGTACCCTATTCAATCCCGCTCATGTATGTGTTCATATTCCAGATCTATTCGGTTTTGGTACAGCGTACGCTGTTTTTTTTCCGATGAAGAGTTCAGATTTTGACTGGTACTACCTGTTGTGCAGATGGTTTCAGAATGTCATCCTCGCAGCGCGCGGCTGTGGTGGTGGAACAGTTGCATGGAAAGGTACTAATTCCAGCTTGACGGAGCGCGTGCTTCAATATGGCGCGTATATTTCTGACTCGAAAATCATTCGGGTATGTACGCGTGGTTACTACTATCTCGATGTTCCTTTGGATGTGTTCCGCGGTATTGAAAGGTATCCTAGTCCCCAGATGCCAATTCGACACTGAACATCACTGATGACTGTTACCTTGGACGACCTTGGAATGATTGGGCTGTCACCGTGTACTTAAACACGTTCATGGAAGATATCATCCAACCTGCGGGTTGGGAACCATTTGATTCTGCTCGGTGAGTCATGACGATGCTATACTTGACACAATCTCTATGTTGCGCTACTTAAATCCATCTTTACCCTGGGTGACCCGGGCAAATTCTCGAATCCTGATTGTGCAGCAAAGATGGTTCCCGAGCTTTGACTAGCTGTGAACGTTGTTCCTGACTTGATTATGTTGTCCTTGTGCAGACCGACGATCATGAATACGACTTTTTATGCTGAATATAATTCTACCGGTACGTCCTACTGATGCGTGATGATATCTTCCACCTTCTATACGATGATCTTCACTGCTGTTAATTTTCTCCAACTGTGGTTCGGCTTACTCAGTTGATGTTCTCTCTCGTTATTCTGCTCCGATTAATATTGAACTTTGCTTGATTTACACATTTTGCAATCGAAACAAAACATCTTTTATTTCTCTGATGTTGGCTTTGTTACACAGGTCCCGGCGGAAACACGTCGAACCGTGTTTCCATCGAACACCTTCTCACTGCTGAACAGGCCAAGGATTTCACAATGGATAGCGTGTTCCTTGAACATCCGACATGGATCGATTATGATTACCAGTTCTAGGAATTAGGAATCCAGTATTGTGTATAGGGTTACTTGTTAATTGGAACGAGCTACTTAGTGGAAGCCATCGATGAGCTCAAGAAGCTGTTGAAGGATACTTACCCGGGCTAGAGACTGCGTATTGAGTTATACTCGATGTACAAAGACGCTCCAGTCAATGGGAAGGTGTTAAGATCATGAAGAACCATCTCAAACGACTATTATAACATAGCTCATAATATTCGCCTCAGTATATGTCCTCCAAAGACCCGAATGAGCTCGGCAGGGTCGAGCGCTAACACTTGACCAAAGCGCTTACGTGCGACCTTGTACTTTGATCACGATGCCTTGTGCTTTTTTACGATAATATTTTTTGCTCGCCTCTCTTCCACGAGAGATTTTTTTGTGCTTTTTCCTTTCCCCATCGTCCAGGAAGTACTGAAGTACTGAAGCTCAGATTACGTTCGCTGACAGTAAGCGCCGCTAGCGGAAAAAAAAAATGAATGTGTTGCTGATCGGAGCAAACAAAGGGACAAACTAAGCCGCCCACTAATGCAAAGATACAACAACAACAACAAGAGACCTCTTCGTAAACGACCAATCCGAGACCGGACAGTAACCACACTTACCGGGAACAACGACAATCAAGAACCTCCACCTCCATCTTCCGCTGCCAGTAACATTTCCATTGGCTTCAACGACGACTTTCAGGTCTTTTCTCCTGTCAACACTGGTGCTGCAAGCCTCGGCAATCTTCATTTCAACCAAGTTGAAGTCGCCGCTGCCGCCATGTCTCCTAACTTTGGCTTTGGCTTCAATAGCTTCGTCGGTCCAATGAACTCGAATAGTCATCCTAGTAATTCTCAGCAAAATGTGTCATCTTATCATACGCAACCAACGCCAATGCTTCCGCCTGGTAAACCCGACCTTGAAATTCTGGAAAATCTCAAGGAAAGAATCAAAAAGGGACAGCACGAATTTTTCCGTGCAACGCCAATGCCCGAGCTCTTGGCTGAACTTTATCTTGGGCCCTCTGCGCAAGATTTTGATACTCAAGAAAAGGGCTCGTTTCCTTCCACGAATGGCGATGGTAATGTCGGCAAGAAAGTGCGTGTTACAATTCTGCTGTTTTTCTTATAAGTACTTATCTTATATGGCAATGTCACACATTTACAGGTTCTATCTGGTTCTTCTTCAGCTGCCACTGTTGGCTCAGAGAATTCGCCTAGCAAAATTACACACATATCGACTCCTCAAGAAAGCAGCAAGGAAATCAGCGGCAAGAGCAGCTCGAGTCTGACGGCGACTACGACCGATAGCGTTCATGGACCAAAAGCTTCAATGAATCCGAGTTTGCCTGCCAAACCCGCTATCACAAATGGTCATGGTACTATGAACGGCAACAAAGACGCCAGATCTTTAGCGCTAGGAAGAGAGACTTATCCTCCTTCCAGGGATAGGGAACCGTCATTGCCTGGTGCTTCTTCTCACCCCACTACGGAACCTACCCCTGCCAACAAATACTATGATCCTCGCGATACCAGAGACGCCCGCGAAAGGGAGCGAGACAATAGAGACAAAGACTACGAGTTTCAGAGACGACGTTCTAGTTCAGTTTCCGCTTCTGGCGCCGAATACGCTAGTCTTCGTTATGGCCCTATCCGGGATATACGCGATAAGGATGCTCGACGAGATAGTCGAGACCTAAGAAGACCACTAGATGGCCAGTACGATAATGCAAGCTTTCGTAGAGAAGATTACCTTCCTCCCACTGTCGTCGACGATTATCGTCGACCGCCTGGTTCTACGCCACTACAGCCTTCTTTCAATAATCATTATTCGAGACCATCTCCTCCACTAGACGACAGGTATCGTTCTGAGGAACGTCAATCAGAGCGGCTTCCACCGCCTCCACCAAGCCAAACATCTATACCTTCCCCTTCCTATGCTCCTCATCGTCCAGACGACCGGGACCGCCGTCGACACGACACTCAAAACATATATTCCAATTACCCCAACCATCCACCAAACCAGAATCATCACATCAACCATACTCCCAATAACACTCATACAGGGATTACCCCACCTGCCCGGCCGACACATGCTCAAAACTCGCTCGGAAGTCGATACAACGAGAACCGCCCGCACATCGGAGAGTCACCTGTTGCAGCTGCGGCTCTAGCTGAGAGAGAACAAAGGGAAAGAGCTGCTGCCGAGAGAGAGCAGAGAGAAAGAGCTGCTGCTGAGAGAGAGCAGAGAGAAAAAATGGAGAGAGAAAGGGAACGGTTGGGTCAGAGGGAAATGAGACCACCTCCACTGCCTTCCCCAGTTGCCCTATCCAAGTTCGATGAACGCGTAGCCATTCGTGCACCGACGCTGCAGGAGCGCTTAAGTCATCCTCCTGTCGGAGAGGGTTCCAGGACGCTGTCATTGGAGGAAAGATTGTCTAGTCATCCTGCCGGTAATAGTACTGCCACCACCAATTTGTCGACACCTTTGGGCCGGCCAGCGAGCCCAGCTTCATCCAAAGGACCCTCATCTACTTTAGGTCCACCGAACTCAGCCTCGTCGACTACCTCTACATCTGGTACGTTCATGTCTACTATTAGTGCTGCTTCATCCGCATCAACTACAGGCTCACTAACTTGCACAGCCGCCTCCGGAACTACGGAACGTCTCGGCTCTGCGCCCACGCCTGGCGTGGGTGCCAATGCTACTTCAGTCCCTACCTCTGCAGGGTCTGGACTACCAGCTCCAAGAAACTTCACACCCGCGCCATCTGTTGCTCGAGATGACGGCGGAGCGGCTCGAGAGCGATATTCATCTCCTACGCTTTCTGAAAGGGACCTTGAGAGAGACAGGAGGATGAGGGCGTATCCCTCTCCGCCTCCGTATGAAAGAGACAGAGATCAGGACCATCGCCGGATCATGACTAATGGTGGTAGCGGAGGTCCTGGTGGTGTCGGTGGTGGTCGGGAATATGTTTACGAGGAGCGGGATCGTGATAGAGACAGGGATAGAGAGAGAGAACGACGGAGGGATTGGCCTCCGCTTGGCGACGACCCTTATTATCGCCTTTCCTCTTCAGTCCCCTCTGCTTCGTCAAGACCAACACCTTCCATTTATCCGTCGCCACCGCCACTTCCTTCTTCACAAGGGTCTTCTTCGGTCGTTGATAGGTACGACCGGGACACAAGGGATACACGAAATGGACTTCGTGGTTCTTGGGGGACCACGAACGGCGTGCATCTGCACCAGGCGTTCCTTCCTCTGCCCTGGCCAACTCAATGTCGACCTCGTCTCCTCGTTCTGATGTCCCTCCACGAGGAGCTGGAAGCAACGGTGGTGGCGGAATACCTATTCCAATACCTATTCTCACTCCTTCACAAAATTCAGGAGACGATGTAAATCGCGACAGAGATCGTTCATATCGAACCCCTGGTTTAGATTCACGATACGCTCCTCTCCCTCCCTCCTCTGTTGCCGGGACTCCAGGGTCATACACTCATGGGCGTGTACGACAACGAAGTCCCAGTCCTAGTCCTCGAGGACCTCCAATCAAAAGGCCGAGAGATGATATGTACTCGCCTCTTCCTCCTTCATCCTCGGCATCTTATTCATCTCCGTCCGGCTATGGAAACCCTCCTCCCGGTGGCTCGAATGTTCAGAGAAGACCAGCGGATTACCCACCGCCACCGCCACCACATATGCCGCACGCTCAAGCTGGACGCGAGATGCGGGATACCAGGGCAGCGTATTACGATAGATACGACAAGTATGACTCTCGTCCACCGGCTGGTGGTACTTATTCGTCACCTCTTCCCGCGAGCTACGATAGACCTAGGTCTCCCCCTCCCCCGCCTAGGGGTGCTGCATACACAGGATATCGCGAATCAAGGGATGTGAGAGATACGCGTGATCTGAGAGACATGAGAGAGGTCAGGGAACCGAGAGATACAAGGGACACACGCGTCATGCGTGACACAAGGGATCTCAGAGAGATGAACGATATAAGGGATCTCAGAGATGATCACAGGCGGTACAGTATGCATCCACCGCCATTACCTCGTTGATTTGAGGTATAGAGAGAAGAAGGATGAATTGAGGGTTCGTAAATTTTCTCCTGCTACGTAAGATTGACAAGTGTTGAATTATTGGGTACAGATATCTACGATCATTTCGCTCCAAGCAGAAGGGCCTATCCACATCACATCATGGAATATATCTGGCAGCGACGACAGGAATTCATGATAATGGTGGCGAACGCGTCTGTGCAAGTCTACGATTTATAAATTTATTTACGAACAATATCTAAATCATGTCGGATTTTCTGCATTTTGTACTCATCTTAGATAAATCTGGGGCTCCTACGCTCGCAATGATTAGTGCTTGATTCTATCTCAAGTTGGAGTGTATAATGAAGGAAAGATGATACCTCAGCGGTCCTAGTACGGCCGATTTCAGTTGTTGAAAAGGTAAAGGAAAGGCAAGCCTGAGGGAAGTAGAGATATGGGGTAACAGATAAAGCTTACCTCTCATGGTGAGTTCTTGAATGAACTGAAATCTGATTGCTTCTAAACTCAGAGAGCAGGATGAGGTGCAGGAAGGTCCATTGCAGTGCTACGCCAGGCATACTAGCATCGGCTAAAAGACTCTTGAAAGACTCACAATAAAGCTGCAGGGCCCTTTACATACCATAATCAGTACCATCATCTTTCCGTTTCGGTTGGGGTGTTGGCCAACACGTTCCCTGAGGAAGGCCGTGATGAACTCGATGCTTTTGACCACATCACACACGGCGTCACGAAACAAGTGCCCATGCTCCTTGATATTCGGTGCTATATCGCTTATTGGTGGATTGAGAAAAATAGACCACTGTTCGTGTAAATATCATCAGTATAGGACGGGTGCCAGTACGGAATTCCAATCGAAGATTATTGCCGTTGTAGTTGGGACCGGAACATAATCGGCTGGCAACTATCGATCACTCAGGATAAGTAGTCAGTCAGTCCCTCGCTACCTCTCTTATTGAGATTTTGGCTGCGGCGTCTTATGCGATTCACGATTCATGAAACAATATTTCAAAGGTAATAACATGTTTTCCAGTTTTCACAATGTTGTTGACCCAATCGGACCAATCCGGGGTTGATCTTTCAATATGGTCGTTCGTCGCTACTAGTAGTAGTAATGCTCAACTTGAAGCCACTTTCCATCATGAAAGATTTTATGGACGAGTCCATATTTCTTCAAACGTACGATTTAACAAAGTCTACTCTACCAGAACAATCGTAAACACACGCCTTGTAGATACCTTGTACGTCATGACTGCAGTCACGGTGCAGACCTACAATACTTTACAACATCATGTTTCTTGACGTAGGGGGTTCAATTGTGTATAGATATGGTGCTAGATTCAATGAACTGCTCAGTAAAACCAGAAGATGTAAAACGTTGTGGAATTATCACCTTCGCCGTTCTTAAGCATCACATTGCATCGCAATTTCAGCGCAGGACCGCTGCATAGAGAAAGTTTGGGGCCCCAGAACCCGAGCCCGAGCTTAATGAACCCCTGAGATTTGTATGCATATTTGTATGATATCTGTATCTGAGAATCCTGAACAGGTATAGGAGTTATCCACTCAAGTTTTTGGGGATTTTGGGGATCGTTTTGGAACAGCGGTTTAGGACGATCATGGTGGACGAAGTCTTCGACTACCGAGCGGACAGCTTCCCCAATCTCCGCCGGAACATGTTGCGCTACGACCGCTGCTTTATGATCCATTGGCGTAGAGAGTAGCTCGCCCTGCCATAACTTGTCAAACTCGACTAGGACGGAGATTGGGGTACTGATGGAGGAAGACGCATTCAAATTGGCCGCACCAGTGACGGTTGCTGGGCTTACACTCGAGGTAGTGACCTAGATGAACAGAGCAGCTGAGATCATGTTCTATTTGGATACATAACGATGATAAATCTCACAGGTGTTGGGACCGCAAGCACAGCGGAGCAAAGAGCCAGCGTGAAATAGGCGAGGACGGAACGCATCGTTGTGAGGTTTGGTAGTTGACAAAGAATGGATGGTAATCCGAGTCCGATACAGATATGATGGCGTAGTGGTGACAAAGGGAGTTTTTAAAGCGCAGTGAGTTGAAACTGACCAGCAGGTTTTACTAAGGAACGACCCATTTTGCACTTGCCTTTATATGAGGTAACAGGTTAGGTAGAAGCCTGTTTCGGAAGCTAGATTTGTTAGCCAGGTGTATCACGATTCACAGTTGTGAATTTCCCTCATGTATCAGAGCTGAAAAGCTGAAAAGACGCACACCAACGCACCAGCGAATGTTATGATGATTGCAAAGACCATCGGCAATCGATAGTAACGTGCGTACGCTATGATAGAATCAGTTGCAATAACTAACCGGCAATTGTGGTCCTCTTAAGCTTACGGTTCTGGTACGTGGTCGTAGCTCGATAACATCAGAATGCGATGTTTTTTTTTACCGGCATGGCACTTGTGATATCAGACCTGATCAGACTGAGAGGGTTTGAGAGATTTTTCTATTCCCTCAATTGACACAGAAAATTTCCGTCGATTATATATCTTGATTTGACTCCGCCGTGTGATAGAAGGTCGCGATTGTATATGCTAGATAAGTTCCTTATCACAAAATTGATGCCAACAAAGTACTAGTCTCGCCCCCCATACGTTGTCTTTGTTTGATCTGCGAGGTCAATCTGCTACGACCGATCTGTGCATCTTTGAGGAGTACATAGATTGGTGCTGTGGCTGAGATGTGGGTGAAATGGTTTGATGTGTCGGGTCTGTTGTAGAATCGAACGGTGTAAGGATCCCTCACAAAGAGGCACTGGGCAGGTAATGGTGGTATTTTGCCATAAGGAAGAGTGGGTCTATAGTTCCTATGCGCTGTGTCTGTCTCAGTCTCGACGATTTTCTACGGGTCTAAACAGGTTTTCTCCGGTTTTTGAAGTGAGGGAGAGGGTCGTCTCGACGTTACCTCGGCTGAGCCGTCTATATTGATGCCATAGGCTAGCTTCTCTTCCAGTAAACAAGGCTTTCGAAAGACCCATGTCGGAAGCTAATCAACGCTCACAGAGGTAAACTTGGACTGTTGCACTGGTTGTTCTTTCTTCTCTCATACTCCACTTTAGTCGGATACCCACTGCAACGTTGTGGAGGCAGCCTGAGATATATTTCTGGACTTTCTGTTGACCTCCGAATCCGTTAATACATACTTCCTTTGAACATTAAACAGAGGTGGCTTGACTTCCGATCAGCTCTGAGATGGCCAGGATACAGTTACTTGCGGTAATTGTTTCATTGAGAGTAACTTATGAATACTCTCGCAATATGTGCTATGCCATTAGGCATTGAACATTGAACTCTGTGCTAAATCTGTTACCTCGTATGTACCGGAGCCGAATGTCATTCAATTCTCAAAAACTTGAACTCGATATATCTCAATGAGATGAGTTGCCTTTGGTTTCAATAGGCGTCCAGACCGGCCCGCAGTAGTCATTTAGTGGTCATTTTCCCTCCGTCAGCGGGGAACATTCCCGTATATTTTCATTGCTTTATAGCACGACGGATATGACATATTCTGCTGTTCCCCCACTCCTTCCCACTCTCTATGGCAGACGAAAAATGGGCTAAAGGCCATCCAGATGCAGACGCGGCCACTCTTGAGGGCTCCCAAGCTGAACATGTTGCTCACCTAGCACGTACTGTTACCAAGATGAGCATTCAGAGTGGCCATCCGGACACTCACACTAATCCTTTCACTGGCACAACTGAAGAATCATTAAATCCTCTTTCTGGCAAATTCGACTACAAGAAATGGATACATTCGATCCTCGCTATTACTTCGCGTGATCCGGAACGATACCCAACACGGACTGCCGGTATTAGTTTTGTCAACTTGAACGTCCATGGCTATGGCTCGGCAGCAGACCACCAGAAGACAGTAGGGAACGTTTTGCTCGATATTCCGAGCTTAATTGCTGGGTTATTCGGTCGCAAAGGGAAGCGAGTGGATATCCTCAGAGACTTTGAAGGTGTTGTCAAGCAAGGAGAGATGCTCGTAGTACTTGGTCCTCCAGGCAGGTAAGTGCTTCCAATATCTGGGCCAATATTGCAACTCACACCCGTCTAGTGGCTGCACCACGCTATTGAAGACCATTTCTGGAGAAACCCATGGTTTCTATGTCGGTGACGAAGCCAAGCTCAATTATCAAGGTACATACAGTATCCCAAGTGCTGCTTTGAACTCCTGACTTATGTGTACCATTAGGTATTCCTTGGGAGACCATGCACAAAGATCATCAGGAAAACCCCAACTGTCAGAATATGGCAAAATATGACAAACTTTGTCATATTTTGACAGATCGGTAAAACTCTGTCAGATTTAGGAAAAGTTTTACCTAGTAGTACATAGTAGTACATAGTTCAGCATAATTTTACAGTTGCTGTCAGATTTGTAAAGATCTTGCCATACTTCTTCAAAAATAATGAAAAATCTTACATCATTGAAAATCATTTATTGAACAAGCCAATTGAACTACCACTAACTACTATATCTGCTATGGATTACTGATATATGTGCCTGTTCAGGACTAGTAGTATTCATGGTTGGAAGCAACATGGAGGTATGTCACATGCCCGTATGGTACTCAGCGTATTACATCTTACAGCACCGAGAGGTAGATTGAGAATGTTATGTCGTACAGAACGGTCATTGGTCCTTTTTGGTTTCCATTTGTAGACCATCGAAATTTGGTTCTGAACCCGATTCGATGCTTGGTAGTGGGTGACTGTCAAGAGTAGGTGGCGAGTGGGAAGAATCAGAGTTGGGACTGAAAGACGGTAAGTTATCTTCGCTAGTAGGTAAGGCGGGACCGTAATGTTGAAGTGGAATCATCGGTAGGACTTGAACGACCCGAACGTGTTTGCGCACTTTCGGCGAGTTCTTTGCGAAGAGCCTCGAGTTCGCGCTCGAATCTGTCAAAGTATGAGATAGAGGCTAGTCTATTCTCGAATATCAGGAATGCACCACTCCAGAAGGGAGAATCGTAAAGCAGATAAACAGCTGGCAATTCCATCACAACGCTGTAAGCTGTATCCATGTGTCAGACTTGTATGAAGGCATATCGCCTCATCGAAAACCTACTTAGCTGACCAAACATCTTAAACACACCGGGATGAGAAAAAATCCATCAAGCGGATACACTACTTAGCTGCTGAAATACTTCGCTGATCAAAAATATCACATGACTACCGAAAGCCACGTATGAAAGTCACGTGACTTTAGGCGCCATTTCAACAGACTTTTCCGTGTGAAACTGTACTTTCTCTCAAACCACCACAAGCTTCCCCGCAACTTGCTTTGCATTTCGTTGTCACTTTTTGCGTTGAGTGCGGAAGACAGGAGCGTGCAAAGGTCACCCAAGAAACACAAGATGATCAACACAATCCTTGGAACTTTCCCGTTTATTTGCACGGTGTTGATCAGTCAGATCCATGAAAATTCTGGTTGGATTCAATCGTGGTTCAGCATTGTGCGCTATCTTTTTCTCAATGAATTCGAGCATTTAGACTGTCCTGGCTCATTTTTTGTTAGATACCCATGGGTTTTTGGAAACGCAGTAGTGTTACAGACCATGCCTAGTGCGACATTTCGCTCCCTTTTCATCTAATCTCCCGACTGACTAAATCTCGTATTCGTTACAGTTGCACTACTTGCACATATATGGTAATTTTTCAGAATCGCACATGGCCGTTGGTACTGGATTTGGTCAACTGTTCAGAGGAATAGGTATGCGAATGTCATTTTTTAAAACTCGACCTCTCCCTCCCACCCCGAATATGAAAATAGGCAACGTGGCGATCTCCGTAACCCTTGCAACGCCGATGACTTCACCTGTCCCCCCTGCAGAATTGCCTCATCATCTTTCCCCTTCTAGAATACGACGTGGTCTGCTGGAGTCAACAGCACTTTCCATGCCGTGCCTTTGCACCGATATAGCAAGAAGTGGGTCTGGGAGAAGAAAGGTTGTCGACGAGAGGAGCAGGACTATGCCTATATTCTACGCGCTCTCAGATTGCTTTGACACTCGTTAGGCTCAAGTTTCGTTCTGTCCTTGCTTTCACTTCCATGCATTAGTCAATCAGTTGTTTCGCTACATGGTGTCATCAAGTCTTGTACATATCACGCTGTATACCGTATATATTGCAATGCACTTTTTGATACTTTTCACGCACAATCCATGCATATTTGAGAAATATTTCAATAAAAAATGGTAAGATATTGAACCAAATATTTCAAAATCTTACAGAATCTTACAGGATCTTTTCGGGGGCTGGCCTACATTGCCATATTTTGCCATATTGTCATATATTGTCATATTTGAATGATATTGCAATATTCAGGTAAAATCTGTCAAAATATGACAGAGTTTGTCATATTTTGACATTCGGGGTTTTCCTGATGATTTTCGTGGCGAGGTGGTTTACAATGCTGAAACTGACGTTCACTTTCCCAACCTTACTGTGGGCCAAACACTATCTTTTGCAGCCAGAGCTCGTACTCCTCGTGCTCGTTTACCCGGTGTTACTCGTGAACAGTGGGCTGAGCATATGCGTGATGTAGTCATGGCTGTTTTCGGTCTTTCACATACGATCAACACTCGGGTAGGAAACGAATTTATCCGTGGCGTTAGCGGTGGAGAGAGAAAGCGTGTCAGTATAGCGGAAGTTGCACTGAGCGGAGCTCCTCTTCAATGCTGGGATAATAGTACGAGAGGTCTTGACAGTGCTACGGCCTTGGAATTCGTCAAGACGGTCGATCTATCTGCAAAGTATATGGGTTCGACAGCCGTAATAGCAATATACCAGGCTTCTCAGAGCATATACGACGTAGGTGGAGTTCCTTACGCGTCTTTGAATCTATCTCAATTGTTCGTGCAGATTTTTGACAAGGTCACCGTACTCTATGAAGGCCGACAAATATACTTTGGACGAACAGGGGATGCCAGAAAGTTTTTCGTTGATATGGGCTTCCACTGTCCAGATCGCCAGACCACTGCAGATTTCTTGACCGTAATATACGTTTTCTTTCACTCGCATGAACTCGACGCTCACATATCCGTTTTTCCAATAGTCCTTGACTAACCCTGCGGAACGGCAGACACGCTCTGGTTTCGAGTCCCGTGTCCCACATACCCCAGACGAATTCGCCCGTATGTGGAAAGAAAGCCCAGAGCGCAAGAAACTTTTGGAAGAGATCGAGGAATTCAATCGAGAATTTCCTGTAGGTGGACCTCACGTAGACAAATTCAGACAGTCAAGAAAGAGTGTCCAGGCGAAAGGACTGTAGGTTTCCATTCCTCATACTTCACGGGAAATCAATTAACATTTTCCATTTCAGTGGCTCAAAGTCGCCTTATACACTATCGGTCCCAATGCAAATTCAACTTTGCCTTACACGAGGATTCCAACGGCTCAGAGGAGACATGTCCCTCTTCTTCACTTCTGTCTTGGGCAACTTTTTCTTCAGCTTGATCATATCGAGCATCTTTTTTAATTTGCCAGCCGACACTAGCAGTTTCTACTCTCGTGGTGCTCTCCTCTTCTATGCGATATTGATGAACGCTTTCAGCAGTGTTTTGGAGGTGTGCTGCTTTATAATTTGTCTATTATTCTCTGGACGTTGATCCTTTGTGCTTAGATCTTGACGCTTTACGAACAACGACCTATCGTAGAAAAACATTCCCGCATGGCACTCTATCACCCCTTCGTTGAGGCCGTTTCAGCTATGATTTGTGACCTTCCAGCCAAAATTATAACTGCGTGAGTTACCACAATCTTGTTCATGTTCGTTATTGACTGATGAAGTCTAGTATCTCGTTCAATCTGGTTCTCTACTTCATGACCAACCTACGTCGCACACCGGCTCATTTTTTCATTTTCCTGCTATTCTCATTTGCTTGTACCCTCACAATGTCGATGATTTTCCGTACGATCGGAGCAACATCCCGGACGATATCTCAAGCCATGGCACCTGCCGCAATCATCATGCTCGGTCTCATCATCTACACCGGTTTCACGATTCCCATTTCCAACATGCACCCATGGTTCAGATGGATAAATTATATCAACCCTATTGCATACGCGTTCGAGAGTCTCATGCTCAATGAGTTCTATGGGCGTGACTTCCCTTGTATCACTTTCATACCGAGCGGGCCTGGTTACACCGATGTTACTGGCCTTGAGCATATATGTGCTACAACAGGAGCCGAGGCTGGCTCCAGTGTTGTGGAAGGAGCATCATATCTAATCGCCAGCTTTAACTATTATCACTCGCATATGTGGAGGTAAGTAAAGTGCAATTATGGTTAATACTGAACTGACAATCCATTCTCGCAAAGGAATTTGGGCATCATCTTCGCGTTCATGGTGTTCTTCTTGGCCACTGCTCTTACGGCAACAGAATATATCACAGCTGCCAAGAGCAAAGGAGAAGTGTTGGTGTTTCGGCGAGGCCATATTCCTGTTCAGAAGACCAAATCGTCCGACGACGAAGAATCAGCTCAACCCGTACAACAGCTTGTCGTTCATGTCGACGAGAAGACAAAGAAGGCTAGTGCTGTTGCTGGGTTGCAAAAGCAAACTTCGATCTTCCACTGGGAGGACGTCTGCTACGATATCAAAATTAAAGGTGGTACACGACGACTTTTAGATAATGTGGATGGATGGGTCGAACCGGGCACTTTGACCGCATTAATGGTGATTTTTCACAGGCTCGAATATTATTTCATTGCTGATCAGTTTTTTTTTAGGGAGCATCAGGCGCTGGAAAGACTACCCTCCTAGATACTCTAGCCAGCCGAGTTACCATGGGCGTCGTTACGGGGAGTATGTTCGTTGACGGGCAACAGCGAGATGAATCGTTCCAACGGAAAACAGGATACGTTCAACAACAGGATTTGCATCTTCAGACTTCAACAGTCCGTGAGGCTCTTATTTTCAGTGCTCGTCTGAGGCAACCGCAAGATGTCCCCGATGCTGAAAAAGTCGCATATTGCTCTGAGGTTATTCGTTTGTTAGGCATGGAGAAGTATGCAGATGCCGTTGTAGGGGTTCCCGGTGAAGGTGTGTCAGGCGTGCTCCAATGGTTGACTACTCGGATCTGACAAGTTGTTATAATCTAGGGCTTAACGTCGAACAGCGTAAACGATTAACCATAGGCGTGGAACTCGCTGCTAAGCCTAAGCTTCTTCTCTTTCTGGATGAGCCCACTTCAGGTCTTGACAGTCAAACGGCATGGTCTATCTGTACACTTCTCCGCGACTTAGCCAACAACGGTCAAGCGATCTTGTGTACGATCCATCAACCTTCCGCCCTTCTATTCCAAGAATTCGACCGCCTCTTATTCTTGGCTCGCGGTGGGCGAACGGTGTATTTTGGCGATATTGGAGAGAACTCGAAGACGTTGACATCCTATTTTGAGCGTCAAGGTGCTAGTCCTTGTCCACCCGACGCTAATCCCGCAGAATGGATGCTTCAAGTTATTGGGGCTGCTCCAGGTGCTGTTGCTGATCGAGATTACGCGGATGCTTGGCGACAAAGCGATGAATATGTTGCGATGAAGAAAGAGCTTGCCGAGAAGCGGGAGCTTTCTCAATCTCGCCCTCAACCGACTCACGAGGAAAAACGCAAATCTAGAGATTATAGCGAATTTTCTGCGCCATTCCGACAACAGTTCCAACTCTGCTTGTACAGGGTGTTCCAACAGCTGTATCGCACTCCTAGCTATATATATTCAAAGACATTCCTTTCCATAACCACTGTAAGCCGATTCATCCTATGACATACATCGATTTAATCCATTGTTCCATAGGCTCTTTTCATTGGCTTCACATTCTATAAAGCGGACAACACACTGCAGGGCCTTCAAAATCAAATGTTTTCTATTTTCATGCTCATGACCATTTTCGGCAACCTGGTCAACCAAATCATGCCTCATTTTGTCACTCAACGTTCACTTTATGAAGTCCGGGAGCGTCCTTCGAAGGCTTACTCCTGGGTAGCATTTATGCTAGCGAATATATGTGCTGAACTTCCTTGGAACACTCTCATGTCCGTTTTCATTTTCTTCGGCTGGTATTATCCTATCGGGCTGTATCGCAATGCAGAGCCAACCGGAGCTGTCACTGAGCGGGGAGCCCTCCTGTTCCTGCTCCTTTGGTCTTTCCTGATGTTCACATCCACGTTTACGCATATGATAATCGCTGCCGTTGAAGTAGCTGAAAATGGCGGTAATATCGCAACTTTACTCTTTTCTTTGACCATTCTATTCTGCGGGTGAGTCATCCATCTCTTTGAGATGTTGTATATATTTGTCGTTTGACGAATATCCTTCAGTGTTCTTGTTACTCCTTCAAAGCTCCCGGGATTTTGGATTTTCATGTACCGTATTTCGCCGTTCACGTACTTGGTCGATGCTATGCTCTCTGTCAGCCTTGCCAACGCACCAGCATCCTGTTCCTCCGTCGAAGTCTCTGTATTCAACCCACCAAGTGGACAAACCTGCGGCCAATATCTTTCTGACTATATCTCTTTTGCTGGAGGATCCCTCGCCAATCCGAACGCTACATCACAATGCGAATTTTGCACTATCACGGACACGAATGTCTTTTTGGCACAGGTCAACAGCTTCTATAGCCATCGTTGGCGCAACTTTGGCTTGATGTGGGCGTATGTTGGTTTCAACGTGTTTGCTGCGCTGTTTTTGTATTGGCTCGGTCGTGTTCCTAAGAACACAAAGAAAAACTAGACTTCATTGTGTCCTGAAGGTTCATATAATTATGCCCCCATGATATTTTAGTTCCTACTTAATATATCCTCATTATGACATATATTGCGTTATTCAAGTCACTGTGCTTGCTCCTGGTAAATTCCAACAAGGGAGAATTCTATTTGCTCCCTCTCGGACAGGTAGAGGACGTTAGAGATGCTGTCAGTAAATTAGCGTTCGGTAACAGACATGAGTAGGTATGTAATCTAATTAGAGAAGAGGTATCTAGTCGACGTCCATCTCACTTGGCCCAGAAGCCTCCTCCTTCTTTCCCCCTTCCTGTTTCTTGGCCTCCTGTTCCGCCTCAGTTTTAGGCGTCTGGGTACCTGAGCCAGTAGGAGTTGGCACAACTGGAGGCTTGGGCCTTGGCTTGGTCAGGATCGGAGTGGCGAAATAAATCACCTCATCCCTTTTCTTACTAATCTCCGTCGTCGTCAACACCGGGTCCTTGAACTTCTCCCTCTCCATCTGCCTCACGGTCATATCATCCAACCATTTCTGGGTCACAGCAACTTTCTCAACCACGCTTTGTTTGTCTTTCTCGTCTATGTGTGAGTATTTCTCTTCGGAGGAGGTGGCCTGGGCCATGTACGTGTTGAGTGTTTCTCGGAGGGAAGCGATGGACCTTTGACGGTCTTCCGACTCGCGCCAGCGGTTGTAGATGGGGTCGCCGAGAGCTTTGCAGGCGTCCAAACGCGAGACATAGGTTGACTTGGTAGCGTCTTCACCTTCCTCGGTGTAAAGCCAATCTTCTTGTTCAGCGAGGAGGGCAAGGAGAGCTTCTTTTTCGGGTTGTTGAACGAAGGGCGCATATCGGTCGTCAAGTTTGGAGCGAGTGTCGTAAATATACTCTTCAAGAGCGTTCTTGCGATCCTGGATTGCATGTGCCTTCGTCAGGAATTTGACTAGAGAAATTCAAATGAGCTCAACAAACCTCTGTGTCCTTTACGAGCTTGTCGTTTTCCCACATCGAGTTTTCCTGCTCCTTCAACGTATCGACAACACTCCTATCCAATGCTGTATATCCAGCGACGAATTTGATCTCATGTTTGATAACCTTCTTCTTCTTGGGCGGCGGAGGCGCTGTAGCCTCCCCACCCTCTACCCCATCCATGGGTGCGGGCTCCTCCTTGTCTTCCCGAGTTTCGACATATGCACCCTCAAAGCCCATGATACCGTTCGCATTGAGCCTGGTCTTAAGCTTGACCTGAATCGGGTCACCTGGGGCTTCCTGGCCGATTTGAGGAACCTCTTTCGCAGTGAACTTGGCAATCCAAGGGTTGATTCCTCCTGGGAGGTTCTGAGGTTCGGCATAAACGGCCTCAATCTCAAACGGCTCTTTACGGTAGAAGCTAAGGATCTTCGTTGAAGGCATGGCGTTTCCTTGACCGAAAACGACGAGCTCGGTGTCCTCCTCTGGGTCGGAAGGGACAGGATCCCATTTGACTTTGATCGGGAAAGCATTTATATCAGAGACAGAGAAGTCGCGGACACGAAAAACCGGAGAGAGCATGGCGCATGAAAAGGTGGCACCGCGAGCAACGGCCTCCTCTTGGTTCAGGGTGGTGGAAAGAGTTTTGCCAGGGAAGCACTCGGCAATGCGAGCACGCACGGCAGGGATACGTGAAGAGCCACCGATAAGCTCAACGGCCTCAATTTCGTCCAGAGTAAGGCCGGAGTCTTCGATGGCGCGCTGAATGGGCGCAGCGATACGTGATAGCTCGTCAGCAATGAGGTCTTCTAGATACTCCCGGCTCAGTTTTGACGCGGCATCAACGTCGTTCATGATAGATTCTACGTTGATGGGAGCCTCAGCATTCGCAGATAATACTTTTTTGAGCTTTTCCGTCGCGGCAGCGAGTCGGAAGGTGGCTTTTGGGTTGGATAGAACGTCGATTTTATATTTTTCCTTGAACTCTGCAGAGAAATGCCTGACAAGAGCATAGTCGATGTCACGACCACCGAGGTTACGGTCGTAAGCAGTGGATTTCACAGTGAGCTGACCCTTGGAAAATGCAACGATTGCGACGCTCAAAGTTGAGTGCCCAACATCAACGAATGCGACGTGCTTGGGGTTTTCGGCATCGGGAAGATCAGATTTAGTGATACCATAGCCTAGAGCAGCAGCGGTGGTGTCGTTAATGATACGAAGGACGTTAAGGTTGGCGATGGATGCAGCGTCTAGGATGGCTCGACGCTGAACATCAGTGAACCAGCCGGGAACGGCGATGACAATATCTGACACAGTAGTTTTGAGTTCTGCGCTTGCTGTGTCGCGCAGCCGGCCAAGATACATTGCTACGAGCTGTGTTGCTGAGAATTTTTGCCTTTCACCAAGATAGTTGACCTATAAGAGGTTGATTCATATAAAAACCTTACTTTTAGTTCATCGATAACATACCTCAATACCAATGGTACCCTGAACGTCCACCAAGGCTGCATTTATAAACTTCTTCTCGACATTTTGCACATCTGGATCGTTCAACGTCCGGCCGATTAATCGCTTCAAGGATCCGATTGTGTTCTTGAAATTCGACGTTTCCTGTGTTTTGGCAGCTTCGCCAATGGCTCGTTGCTTGGGACCAAAGGCTACCAAAGATCTTTGAGGAAATGTAAGAATTTGTACAAGTAGGAGAAAGCTGATACATACGGTGTAGCTCTATTAGAAACTTCATTAGTGATAATATCGATACCTCGATGTCTGGCGACACCGATCTGAGAACGAAAATTTGATCAGCGACAATCTACACGTCGTATAATTGTTGAGAAAATTTACTTTACTGGCTAGTGTACCAAAATCGATACCAACGACAGCCATTTATTGTAGTACTAGGCAATGAAGAAATCGTGAAGAGAGTAAGGAAGAAGACGGTATGTGTGCAGCAAGAAAACGGCAGGCAAACAGCCCTTGGTTTTTGACTGTGTCCTAATAAGGAAGGAGAAATCTTTCGAGAATGATGTCGAACCTTCGCTCCCTGTTCAACTCATATATTTCAACCTTCAAGTCGTGTTTACTTTTCAATGATGGTTTAACAGCACATTTTACTCAACCAGGACCTCTTCTCTGACTGCGATAAGGATCCTGGCTGTTGACAAGCGCATGACTTCTCCAGATTTGCTCGCTTGTAATCGAGAGAATCATAAAATTTCATCTCGAGATCAATCTTACTAGTCAGTAATGTTCGCTTGACTCGTTAATAGGGTAGAGACGCAAGCTCTCAATTTTCCCCAGATTCTCTCGATTTAAGCCTCAGACCTTGTGTGTCTTTGTGAGAGCCAAGTTTAAAATCGCCACACATACTCCTTTCTCTAGTAGGTTTCATCTACTTGTAGGATATCAAGGTGATTGGTTAAATATTACCTCGACTGAGATGACGAGCTCGAGGATCTGCCCGTGTAAACCAAAGTACTCACGCGGGAAGGCAGGAAAATATACAGGGAATCAGAAGTTGCCAGATGATGACCTTTTAAAGCTACTGAAACTGAGTATGTACATCCGGTCCAGGCTATTCAGTCGTTTGAGAATCAGCACATTGATCATTGAGATGATTTCACAGAACATTATCCACAACACTGGCTAGAAAAGGGACCTTATCCTGCGTAATACCTAGGCCCTCGGTGGCGGCGATCTGCCCGAAACACTGTGATTTGGCTTGATTGCAAATTCTTCAATCAACTTGAGATAAGAACTTCAAAACGGGAGGGATGCATTTATGATTGATCTGGATGTGCCTCATAGCATATAGGTTCCAATTGAAGTGTCCACTGATACGCAACTACTCGGAGTATAATCGCGAGGGAAGCCGGGAACTAGACGCGAAGCAGTGATCAAGGTCAAACCTTTCTTTCCGAGGTGGACTGTGATACAGATTAATTCAAAAGCAGCACGTTAAATACTCCTCACTCCTCCCCTCTCCTGCCTACATCGCCTGGTGCGTCTGATTGCGTCTCATCCTTCCAAAAACTCGTCAAACCTCAGAGCTGGTCTCTATACCCAACCTCTATCTCCAACCTACACCACAGTAATGATTCTCCCTATACATCGTTTAATTTTCCTTTTCTTCCTTTCTACTACCTTTGTATCCCATCATAACGCATTTGCGCTTCCAGTCGGCAATTACTCCAACCCAATTTCTGTCCGCGAAGCAGTCGGTCCAGCTCCCGACGAGCTCATCGCCGGTTACAGATATGTTTCAAAAGTTAGTATCTAGTATGGCTTATTTTCAATGAAGAAATACTCATTCTTTTTCAAGACCAAAGCCGATGAATACAATGAAGCAGGAACGCTCACAGTGATCCCTGCAACGACCAAGTCCATTGGAGAAGGGGCTTATCTCTCGCCTCGATTGGGGGAGTTTCCAGGAAAATTAGACGAGTGAGCGAAACGAATGAGACCTATTACAACGCGTTGCTAATGTACAAACTTCTCAGGACTTATTGGGAGGTATGAACAATTGTACGCACAAATTTATAGAAGGTCTGATCAAGATCAAAATCTCCTTTCAGTGTGTTATATTCGCGCAAAAATCCAAGATACTCAGCCAGCTCAATCCAAAGGTAAGGGTCTCTTCTCTCTGTTTCCATCTTGCATTCTTTTTGTTGTCAGTTTTGATTTTCCATTATCTTACATAGTTTTTCGTCGACGACAAGGCCGCTATTAGTGCGCAGCCCACGAAACTCTTCCTCTATGCACACAAACATGGTTTCGAGATCGGAAAAACCGTCCTCTTCTCACGGCATTTCGTGTTTAAAAATACTTTGCAAATGCTCATCCCACCCATTTTCCTCGCGAAATCTCTGAGTAATCCTAGCAGGCCAGCTGGAACAAATAGTCTTGGGCTCCGCATACATTGCGTTCCATTAGGTGTGTCTTTCAAGTTAAGGTTGTACTTAGTCTGGGCTTTTGGATTGATTTCTTTCTGAAGGTGGCTTGGGAAAAAATAGGCCAGCTGCTGACTGGCAGAATTGGAGCATTCATAATTGGCCAGCAGCTGTCAAGACGCGAGAGGAGCCGGTGTAAGAATTATACGCAAGTCAAAACTTGCTATTTGTAGAGTACTTATCTCACACCACACTACTACCGGCCCAGACCTAATAAAGGAGAATGGCTTCGACCGACCTGTGTAAGTTTTTGTCCATCTTGCCTACCTGTGTACACAAACACTGTCTGGCGTGTGTTCGCAACGCCATGGCCTCACCCCTTCAGCATGACTGCACGATTCAGGCGAAGGCTCAGCTTCGGGCGAGCTACAAACAGCAAACAAAGGGAGTGGAGGCAGGATCCTTTCCATGTTTCTTTTCAGTCGAGCACCTCATTGGTTGCTTTGACGGATGCTCCCTCGCTTTTGAATTCAACAGTTCCATTACAAGAAACACATTTTATAAAAGATCATCTGATCATTTATATCAAAAAATCAAAACCCACTCGCCGCCTCCAAATCATCCGCATTCAGCCAATCCGCTCCTGAATTCATCAACATCTCCCAAACACCATCTCGCGCTCGAACCGGCCACCCAGGCGTATCCCAGAACCTAGCCTTAATCCCCCGAATATGAGCATCACCTATAAATCTCTCCACATTCCCCAATTGAGTTTCACTGATATTCCCTATGCCATCCCAGCCTATCGCAGACGCGTAGTCCGTACTGGCGATTGGTGAGAGGGTGGAGTTATATGTCGTACTAGGATCGTTGAGCTGGGTAAGAGGAGCATCGAAGAATACGTCTCGGGGGGATAAGGATTTTATTCCTTCCAACGGTGTGTTGCCTGTGCCAACGGCGGTGATTGAAGAGATTGTGAGAGTATCGTTGGTGTAGGTGGTAAGGTATTTGAGTTGTCGTAGGGGTTCAAGAGATTTGAGCACGGGGGGTAAGGTGCTAAAGAATATCGTTGAGAGTCGAGCAAGAACAAGGGGAATAGAGATACGGACCTGTTTCCATCCGTCTTCATGTCGATTAAAAGCTGCAGCGGTGTACTGCTGGATGTATCGAACACGCCGCTGAAGAAAAATATACAGTATCTTTAGATAGGTCATCAAGATCAAGATTTGGGCCGCACTTTGGCGTTGTTTGATTTGCGGTGAACGCGTTTGCTGGATTTTGGCGCGCCAAGATGTTGAGCAGAGGCTGTATATAAAGAGAGTCGAAGGTGCGAGATGGAGTTAAGGCAGCTAATTCATGCCCAACCTATGGCGGAAGTGATCATTAAATATTGAATGACTAGTTTATTTCGAGTCGGCAAGATGCAACAACGCACGAATAGAGTCTCGTTGATGAACCATACATCTGCTTCGACACTTGCGACACCGAGACTAAGAGCAGAAAGAAGAGGTACGTCTCGCCAATCTAATTCGTATGTAGATTGCGGGATAAGTGAATGAATCCTCACACGAAGGGGACAGAAACTCACAATCATTATGAGAATGGATCTGTTTCGGGACGATATTCTGCGTGAACTGTGTAGGGTACTGCAATAACGTGGAATTGCTTTGCTCTAGCATGGTTATTTGGTTGAACACCGTTGGTCTGCCGAGAACTTTGAGTCCAAATCCAGCTCCGTGCATTAGTACGAAACCTATGATGACAGTGACCGATGTTTGGGTTGAGAAACGCATTTGTCGCTATATTTACAGATGTGCCGATTGGAAGGGGGAGTAAGAAAGAAAGGAATGGGCCGAGTAGATATTTTGTGGTGATTTCCATTCATATCAATATCATTGATGTTGATGCCCCCATCGTTCTTCTTTGAAGCTTGACTGTTGCACGTGTGTGGGGCGTTATTCTCAACGACTGTTAGATACTATTGGCTGGGTTGAACTTGAAGAGATCACCTTTCAATGACTATTAAGCCAGCCTTGATTACCGCCAGTCGATATCCACTGGTTGCCCAGTTGTTATTCACGCAAAGGTGGGTCCAAGTACAAACCATGAGCTACAGTTGAATGAAAGTCGGCTGTTTCCATTCTCTTTCCTGCAAACGGTGACTGCAAACGAAGTAATGCGAAGCCCGAATGTTGCAGCCTTCCTAAGTTCCACGGGCAATTTGGAACTGTGATAGAATTTTGATAATGTTCGAAATTAGATTGTTCATTATGCTATGAGTGTAGTTGACAGCCCATTTACTGCTAGATAATTCTCGATGATGGCGGTTTGAGAAGATAAGTCGATCCCGTGTGAGAGTATTGATACAACGAAGTGAACGGCTTGTGAAGATCGAGGTAATGGACAACAGGCCTGAGGTACAGTATCTATATTGTTAAAGAGCTTATTGAGTGCTTAAATTTGTATCAACATCATTTTCTGTAGAAAACTCTTCAGATAAAGCTGTGAATAAAGTCGGATAGTGGAGATGCATCTCTACATAAAACACACATACCTCATCGAGTATCATCACAATTTAAAATTATGCTGATCTTTTTTACTGAGACAGATCCGTAAACCAAGGTGGTCAAGCTTGACACACATAGCAATGACATTATATTTACATTTCAATCATGACTGATCTATTTGCATGGAAGTGAAGACAGTGCACACTGATGACACAAATGTATCTGCCAACCTGCTTCCTGCACATATTTTGACAATCCAGATAGATCCCATGAGAAATCAGATACTTGTGATTAATGAAAAATGGAATGTTGAAACGCACTATCAGATGAAATCAGATCATGATTGTGGTAATTAATTATCCCCTTCCATGGGTCTTGATTTTAACAAATGTGTCGAAGCATTATACTTATAATAAGTGTTAACCTAAGTGCATTTGGTTGATTGTCTACCCTGAATGCGCATGGCTATCACATTTGACATCACTGCAGCTCAGAATGTTGCTCTCTTCATGGAGTGCATTCTCTATGGTGTCTATCTTGTCTCCCTGGGATATTGTCTCCGTGCTCTTCTTTTGGAACCCTTTGAACAAGGCCTCCAGCGAAAGAAGCACATCAATTGGGTGATGCTGATGGTTGCTCTTCTACTATGTCTATTTGCTACTAGTGTTGGGTGGGGTCGGGTCGGGTCGTGACCCCTGTGGTCGGGTCAGGGTCAGCAGGGTCAAGGTCAGCTGAAAATGTGACCCCGACCCCAGTGGGAAAGTCGGGCCAGAGTCGGGTCGGGTCAAGGTCGACCCCAGGGTCAAATGAGGTAATCTTCTCTATTATGTAATACCCTGGGAATCTTACACAACTTTGCCAGCTGTTGAAGTGTCCACTTACTGCCGTAATTTAAGAAAGCGTAGGATTTTTCTCCATAAATTTCCCCATGTCTCAACTCATTTTCAGCTTTCTCCTTGAGTGTAAAAAGAATGAAGTGGTGAAAAGGGAAAAGAAGGAAGGAGAAGATGAAAAAGATGTGAATTAAGACACCTAATTACAGGCCACAGGAAAGCGTGATGAAACTTGGGTCCAAGTCCCAAAAAGGAAATCTGCATGTGGAAGGCCAGGAACATCTTGGGTGGTGAGATCAAATATCTGGAAAAAAAGTCTGGTATTGTGAAAGGATATCTCATCAGAAAAACATTGAAAATGGAAACATTGTTCAAGGAAAAAGGTGGAAAGGAGTGAGGAGTGGTAGCCAAACAAAACACCAGGGGAGGTAAAGGGAGAGAAGAAAAATTGCCCAAACGCTGTGGCAGTTCTTCAGCGCTTAGCGGCCCTAGGTGCTATTTTTTTCCCAGGCCTGACCCAAGGGTCGACTCTAGGGTCAAGGGTCAGGTAAATCCTGACCCTGACTTTTGACCCCACTTGACCCTCATATAGGGTCGGGTCGGGTCGGGTCGACCCCATGAGGGTCAGGGTCGGGTCAGTGGTCGCGACCCGACCTTGCCCAACACTATTTGCTACCCTGAATGTTGCTTTTGGATTGCGCCACAACTTGGATGCATTTTCATACTACCACGGTCCAGGTGGTGCAACAGAGGAGCTCAATGACATATCTTATTGGGTGAATGTCATGAAGGTGGGTATAATTCTGTAAGTATGCATAACCACAAGCACAAATGTATTATTGTTTACAGACTGCAGACTATGTAGCACAAACATTCATTGGAGATGGAATGCTGGTCAGCTGCCACCTTTTGGATTTCAATGTTACACTTTTCTCATATCATTTCTATTTTTTGGTCAGATCTACCGCTGCTACATTGTGTATGGAAAGAATTGGAAGATTATCATTCCTTCTATCTTTTTTTGGCTTGGTGGTAGTGTGTGTGGGGTTTTTCTCACCTACACTTTTGTAACTCTCAAGTCACCGGCACTAATTGACAACAGTAAAGCAGTCCCCTATGTTGACACAATGGCAGCTTTGTCCTTGACAATGAACACATTGACCACAGGTAAAGATACTTGTTTTAATCAGTGCTGTTGCCTTCTTATAAATCCTCATATAGCATTGATTGTTGGGAAAATCTGGTCAGTGGACAGACAAAATGCCACCCTTATGTCAAACACAACTGCAAATGCAACCCATACACTTCATCGAGTAATGCGGATTATCATTGAATCTGCTGCACTCTACACCATTTCCACCTTGATTTTTGTTATCACATATGTTGCTGGAAGTAATTCCAACTATGGCACCTCTGACAATGTGAAAGCATTCCTTTTTTTTTTTTTTGCTTTTTACCAGCAACTTCATCTGCAGGTTGTGCAAATCATTGGTATCTCATTCAATCTCATCATTATCCGTGTTGATGCAGGAAAATCATACAATGGAAGGAAAGCTGAATCTATTTCGAGTCTTTTGTTTCAGCAGCAGCCTAGGAGTAGAGAACAGAGCTCCCCTTTGTCTCTGCCTAGCACCACCACTGACTCTGCATTAAATGGTAATTTGGACAGTGAGTTTACAGGAAGGAAGGGCATCACATTGGATGCGGATGTTGTACATGGCTGTGATGACTTGGAGCGAGGGAATAATGCTAATGGAGTAGGTGCTCTGAAGCCTCCATCCGGTATATAATGAGTATGTGTACTAGGAGGAAGAGATGATACAAATATACATTTTGCCAGATTGATCATTGATTTCTTCATCTAAAGAACTGAGTAAAGCTTGCAGTTTGGGTTCAGATATGTTGTTACTTATGTCTATGTACTTATTGCCAATTTGTCATTGGGACCATTGCTCGGTCTTGCTACCATATCTGCCATCCATCACGTCTTCATGACATTTTTGAGAGGAAGGAAAAATGTGAATGAAGTACAAGATAAATAATATGGACTCATATAAATCTCGTATAATGTTGAAGAACCATACCTGATCAGAAATAAAGGTCAGAAGGTGTAATAAGAATCAAACAAAGTCAAGAGGAGGACAAGATGAGTTTTTCTATGTACTAAGACATTGCGAGCAGGTGAGTCTGTACAAATATAGAAAAACCAGAACGATGATACAACACAGGTATACACAGACGATTATCTGTCGTGTCATATCGTATGACGGTGTTTAATTCTACAAGCTTAGTACGGCGGAGGTGGATTCGACAAATCATCCAAGTATGGGTGTTCAGATAGTGGGCTGATTATCGTGCTTGATGGATCAGCACGATTGAGACGAAGCATAGTCTCGAGAGACCGTATCCGGTTATCCATCTCGTCTATCTCCTGTCTATTCCTCGTTGTTGTGGATTCTATGATGGTGGAGGTTATATGAGTACTCCTCCTAGATCTCGTGGAGCCTGGGAAGGAGAAAGGAAATAAAGTTAATGATGAGTTATGCGGAAGAGAAGAGTACTGACCCGAGTTGATAGGAGAGGAACTGGAAGTTGAGGTGGGAGATGTGTTTGAGATGGAAGAAAGGGGGTATTGGGATTTGGGATTTGAATTTGGATCGGGATTTGGATTCGTAGAGTTGGAATAGGCTGTGGGGGGAATGTAAAGAGGACGAATGAGGTGTTTTGGATGGGTTGAACGGCGGATGTAGATGAATAAAGCGAGTGAGAGTAGAATAAGACCTAGAATCCCGCCGACTAAGCCACCTATCAACACAGTATTCGAATGAGAAGGAGAAGGAGAAGGAGAAGGGGAAGAACTGCTCGTCGTTGAATTATCGGTAGTCACAACCGCATAGTCAATCAACACAGTCTGAGAAGTATTATAACCCAACACAGCAGTCAGCCCCAACTGATGAGACCCATTCTGAAGACCAGTAGCCGAAAAAAACAACGTGTTATAGCCATGATCTGCTTCTGGTGTACCAATCGAAGCATCCCCAGGTTCAACAATCATCGGAACATATGTCGTCCCATTAACCCCATCAACCATGAACTCAATCGTCCCCGTATCATTCTGAGATGTCACTCCGTACAAGTACACCGCTGTTCCCCAAAAATCAAACGTGGCGGTTAACCCGGTGTGGGATCCACCGTCATGCCATGTCCCGTTGTAGGTCAAACTCTGGTTCAGCAACGCGGAACAGTAGTCGCATGGGGACGCTGCCCAGCCGGTTTCCCAGGTGAATTCGGGAGAAGCGTCGTCGAAGGTGGTGTTGGTGGATTCGGCGAGGACTAGGGGGAGGAGGAGGAGGAGGAATAGCATTGAGTGGAAGTTCGGGTTCAAGGGGTTCGTACCGACGCTTCATCCGTCGGTCCATCATTTCTTACCATCGTGTACTCGAGGGGTATCATTACAAAGCGGGGCCTGATGATATCGGAAAGGGGAGCTGTAAGTCCCAAAAGAAATCGGATTGGGATTTTGAAGTATAGGAAATCTAAATGTCCACTCATATTGATAAAATTCAAGTCCATGCCCTAAATTTGTGATTTGTGCATCACGTTGCCAGCGTCTAATTTACTGACTGTATAAATTATATATGTTACCACGGCTCGCACAATCCAATGTTAAACCATCTCCTCGACCGCTTCTATCCCGAAAAATTTCGTTACAGAATAGGTTTATCAGGATTGGACGCTTGTGGCAAAACAACTTTGATCCAAAAGCTTAAATACGGCGAAATTATTGAAACTGTTCCTACTATCGGTGTGGTCTTCACCACCGCGAATCTTAATGTTCCTTGTTCAGAAAGTATCTTACGATGTACGGTATGGGAGGTTGGTGCTCCAGGATGCAGTCCCCGGTCATCTAGGAGCTTGGTTAAATCAGTCCTCACCCCATCTGCTGCTATTGTTTGGTTAGTCGACGGCCGTGATCGTGATAGGCTTGTGGAAAGTGTAGAAGAGCTTCAGGAGGTAGTCGCACCAAAAGGCCCAAACAGCCTATCCATGAATGCTCCTATTCTAATGTTCGTAGTATACCTCACCAAGGAAGAAAAACCAAGCTAACGTCGCATTTCAAAAGACTCGTAACTAAACAAGACCTTTCCAATACAATCCCCTTGGATGAAATCCAACGCAAGTTTACTCCTGCTATATCTGGTCGAAAATTCGCCATCTTTCGTGTATCCCTCGTTCAGGATAATGATAATCAATCAGCCAACCTCGTCCCCGCGTTCGATTGGCTTTTAGCCAATCTGAAAAATAGACCCCTAATACCTGACGCAACTGCCAGTGGGATACCTATACCTTCCACAAACTCTAATTCCACTCAAGGCATCGACGTCGCTGGGGAATCACTAGAGAAGGAGAAGCAAAAAAACTTAATGAATGGATCTCCCGTGCCCAAAGTGAATCAACAACCGAAGAAGATTTCCTTACACAATTTCATTCTATCAACCTCCCTTCCTGGGACCATTATACCCATATCCGTTTGGCGTATGTGATTCTGACAACTTTCGGGCGACAGAAAGGTATGTAAAATTACCCTTTCCCTCGAGTTCCTTTTCTTACTATACCCACCACGGCCTTCTTCTACGCGCTACAGGCAAAAACATGATCTTTACTGGCATAGAAAAGTATATCAACCAAAGCTCAAAAACACAAACCAGAAGTAGGACATTTCATGTGACCATGACTTATTTCTGGATCCAGATTGTGCATTTCGGGATATGTAGGATGTTGAGTGATGTTGCTGGTGCTGGTACTGGTGCTACCGTTGAAGAGAAGGAGGAGAAGGAGAACAAGAACGAAAAGGAGTTGAACGAAGAAAAACAAAGCCAATATTCGACTCGCGACTCCATAACCTCTGATCATGATTCATCGACTGTCGTGGAGAGTCTTCGATCTTTGGACACGACTACGACTACTACGACTACGATGACAGTTCCAACACCTTCGACTTCACCCAATCCTCAAGACACCAAAAACAACGAAAAGAACAAAAAGAACCAACTCTTCGCCCAATTCATTCTATCCAATCCCTTCGTCACCCAAGGCAATCTATGGGAGGAGTATTATTCCAGGGAGGTCATTATGAGTCCCGAGGCTAAGGAGGGGATGGTTTTCCCTGATAGGAAACCGTTGCCAAGTTTGATCTCAACTTCGAGGTAATTCAAGATCTTAATGACAACAAAATTCTGATTTGAGGGTCGGGGTGGAGGATTGTTGAAGGTAAGCTAGGCTTGTGTCCTGCTGTGTCATTATGTATTGATATGTGTATTGATATGTGTATGGTTTAGTGTTGCCGGAAACGTGAAAGGATATATATTTCTATTCGCCGGAGAGGGGAGACTGGCCCGGGCTTTCCTCCGACTTTTCGTTTGGCGATGCCACCGGTAGTTTAATAGTAGTTACACAAATCACGAACGGTCAAAAAACGCCGAATCGAAGAACTTTCGATTCAAAAGGATTCAATTATGGACTGGTCCCTCGTCCCGGAAACACTTGTCTTGTGTTTCTTCTTTCTCTTGAACATATACATATGCACATGCATAAATCACTTACTTAAGATCCCCTCCCCTACTTTCAGAGTTTGCTTTTTTGCGAGTTTTTACCCCCCATCAGAGTCGTCTTCAATCCTGTATACAACTACTTCCCTTCATTTATTGATAACGATTTCGCTCTCTTGTCTGTCTCTGGCTCCTGCTCGATGACTCATTCCGAAAGACGGCTCTACGACTCTTCAGCAGCAGCACCAGTATCCCTAGTCCGACCAAACCCAAACCCAAACCTGAACTCTACGCGTTTGGCCGAGAAAGAGAAACCGCCAACGAGGTCTAAAACGAGTGAGTGAGATCATGGACTGATCAGACTAATCGGACTCGTGAAAAGAAAGTTAAAACATCAGAACGAGGTTTTTATTAATCTTTGCTTTTTAGAAGCGAATAATGTGTATCTTACTTCAACAACAACAGCAACGTCGTCGGCATCGACTTCGGAGGTTCAGGGTAAATCCCAGGTACGCATATGTACTCACTCTTTCAACGTGAATTTGTTTCACGTCCATTTAGGGCTTCCCGCAAAGTTGGAACCCGAAACTCTTGGTAGATCAACCGGAAGCTGATGATTATCTTCATAATCCTCAACCAAGGAGAAGGAGAAGTTTATCAAGAGGAAGAGGACACATATTCACTGCGCGAGGTTTCGCGAATCTGGGATGTCTGTTGACATTAGGTATGGGTCTTCTGGGCTTATTGTACGTCCGAGTCTTCAATGAGTCGGCTGTGTTTTTTTCTGGTTAATGTTCAAAATGTTGATGTTTTATCCATTAGTGTCGCCTATCCTGTAACTCAATACTATACTTCACCGCACCAGACCCCGATAGGCAACTTGGGTCCGGGTGGGATCAACTCAACAGGCCAGGTGGGGCTTTTGCATGTCGTCCTCTCTCCTCTATGGGAAAGTTGCGCACTTACAACGATTATCACTTGTCTGCAACCCTTGTTCTTCTAGGTACCACAACTAATAGGAAACTTTGGTCTTATTGATCGTGAAACTCCCCAAGAGGCCCAATCATTCCCGTCATATATGGATGGTTCCGACTGGCAGCTAGTTTTTAGTGATGAGTTCAATACTGACGGAAGGACGTTTTATCCAGGAGATGATCCATATTGGGAAGCTGGTAAGGGACCCGTTTAAGACTCCTGTTCGAGAATTTTTATCTTATCTGACTTTTGTTTTGAAAGTGAACTTACAATACTGGGAGGCGAGTTCTTTTCGTCTCAAATGACTGGGTCTTTCAACGGGAGGACTTATAAAATCCATTAACAGACTGGTGACTTGAACTGGTACGATCCATCTGCAATAACCACCAGGAACGGATCTCTCGAAATCACTTTATCCAAGCAACCTTCACATGGATTGGACTACCAAGGCGGCATGCTCGCTACATGGAACAAGTTTTGTTTCACCGGTGCGATTGTCCAAGCCAGTGTTTCTCTACCTGGGATGAATAACGTTTCCGGGTTATGGCCTTCTATATGGACGTTGGGAAACCTAGGTCGTGTAGGATATGGAGCTACTTTGGAAGGGATGGTGAGGACTGATGATTTCTCTCCTGTTACTAAGATTTTCTTTTTGCTGAGGATTTGCAACTCAGTGGCCATATAGTTATGATACCTGTGATGTCGGTGCTGTCCCTGATCAAATTATCGACGGTAAACCAGCCGCGGCCAATGAGCAAGGGCCGTACAAGAATGCTAGTATCTCGGGATTGCCTGGCCAGCGTCTTTCCCGGTGTACATGCTCTGGGGAAGAACATCCTGGTCCGAAACATGCAGATGGGACATATGTTGGAAGGTCCGCGCCAGAAATTGATTTGTTCGAAGCTCAAGTGGACGGTACAACTGGTTGTGTGTCGCAAAGTAGTCAATGGGCGGTGAGTGCCCTATTTCGTGATGGTTCTCTAGACTTCGGTTGATGTATGATTATATTTTAGCCTTTCAACAATGCATACCAATTTCAGAACGATAGCAATGGATTGACAATTGATGACACGAGTATTACGATTGAGAATCCATACACAGGAGGCCCACTGCAACAGGCAACATCGTATGTCACTCAAACAAGTATGTCTCTTTCTTTCCTTGTTTCTCTAAGCGTCCAGAAAACTTATTCTTTAGATCAAATCTGCTACCAACTGAATGAAGGTTGCTTTTCTACATATGGCATCGAGTATAAGCCTGGGTACGAAGCTGACAATGCTGTAAGTCACTCCCTGTCCCCGGATTTTATTCAATTCATCTCATTATCTATAGTATATCACTTGGATATCCGACGACAAGAAAGCATGGACATTGGAGGCTGCAGGAGTCGGTGCTGATCCCATCACGAACATATCCGCAAGACCGATTTCTCAAGAACCAATGGTATGGTCGTGTCGCGCTGCACAGTCTTTGAAAAAATCTAATAGCCCCTCTTTCCGTCGCAGTACCTGATTGCCAATCTCGGAATGTCAAGCAGTTTTAGTTTTCTGGATTTGGAGAACCTTGTATTCCCTGCCATCATGCGTGTCCGTTTTTTTTTGCCTTTTTCCTCAGACCCTGGTTCTTTTCTCTCATCACGTTGAAATTAGGTTGACTGGATAAGAGTTTACCAACCTCCCAATGCGATTAACATCGGCTGTGATCCCGCTGCGTATCCGACTATGGACTATATCGAAGCCAATAGCATTGCGTATAACAATCCAAATTTGACGACATGGCAGTCGAGCATCTCTGGATACAACAAGACGTTTCCGAAGAACAGCTTGATTGATAACTGCTGATTTTTGTACGTCCTACATTTGCGATAATGATTATGTTGCCAATATATATGGTGTTCCCAACGATGAGCATACAAGGTACATTGAGATCCTCTTCATCACAGGACATTGCTAATGACTGGGGCGCTCAACCGAAGAGAAGCGTGAAAGGCTTGAGAGTTGCAGTGGAAGGTTCCTTTTTTCAACTCCTTCCCTAAGATTTCTTCCGAAGGTGTTCATTGACTAGTTAGTGCCCGTCGCATATTTACAGAATTTACGCTAAAGCCGGAACTTCTTGCGTCGCTTCTCGCTTTCCGTCGCTAATAGCAATCTACATATAAGTAAACGCACGATAGCTCTCGTTTCTCCACACGAATTCCCTATGACAGAAGAACACCTCCCACAGAGATACTACCCTTCCACACAGTATCTACTTCCCGCTGACCAGGAAGAAGTTGCAAGGTTAGTGTGGTACCAGCCAACCGTTTAACTATTGAGCTCCAACTTGGCCGCAGGTTGAATGAGCAACACCGCATCATCATCAAAGCATTCGAGGACAAGCTCTCCTTAGCACCGTTGAGTCTAAACACTGGCGACAAAATTTTGGAAAGTGCAGCGGGAAGCGGTAAGAGTGTCGAGGTCACTGCTAAACAACAAAGCGCCTGATATGTCATCTTCAACAGGAGTCTGGGCTCTTGAATTCGCCGCAGAGAACATTGTGAAGGGCGTCGAGGTCGACATCGAATGCATTGACATATCTGCAAAGCAATACCCCGTCACCTATCCATCTCACATCCACTTCTCTGTCCACTCAGTCGCGAACCTGCCTCCGGAGTGGTCGAATACGTTCTCGTATGCCCATCAACGACTCGTTGTACTTGCAATGAATGACACCCTCTGGCGTTCGGCCATGAAGGAACTTTTCAGAGTCCTCAAACCGGGAGGATGGCTAGAACTAATCGAATTCGAAACTAAACGTTTCCATTGTGGTGTTGGTCCCTCGTCGAATCGACTATGTTCTTTGGTGGACAAGCTCTTTACTGAGAAAGGGATCATCCAAAACGTCTCTGATTATCTATGTCCTCTGCTCAAGGAGGTTGGGTTCATTGATATCCAGTGTCAAACTCGGGACGTTTCCGTTGGAGGAAGGCGAACGATCGAAGGTGGTGATGGATACACTGGTGAGCAATGGGGCGAAGGTTGGATGGGCATAAAGGTGCCTGTGCTGACGGGGGGAGGCTATGGTGTTGCGAACACGACGGAGGAATTTGATGCACTTGTACAAGCCTCAGTAAGGGAGTGGAACGATTCGAAGGAGGTGTATACTATCTTTTATGTGATTACTGCACGGAAGCCTGTTTCTTCATGATTTAGTGTACGCATTTAGCAAGGGTTGTATTCCAGATAGTGTCTGTGTACTTTGAGTATGATTGTACAAACACTTGATAATATTGGCTCCGGAAAAGTCGGTACAAGATGTGATTATCCGGTAATTTTGAAAGATCAACCAGAGTCTGAGCCTGAGAACCCCTTGACGCTTGCTGAGCTGCCAGATACTTATAATTCACTTGTGAACAGGTCCCATTGAACTTGAACTTGAACTTTCCTCATGCGACTGATGTGCCATTGAATTTTTCCTGCTTTTAAACAGGGGGTGGTAAGTAGTGTTGCTTGTTGGATATCTTTGAAGTTTGTATCAAAATTTGTTGTGTTGTGACAAATCAAATCACCACGTGTCATGAAGTCACGCGTTTAAAACGACCCTTCCAACCCCAAACGGCGAACTTCTGACCAACCACCCGACTCCAACTTTGGCTTTGGCTGACCAACGGCAGCAATTTCCACAACAACAACAACAACTACCACCACCACGACTGTAGTGATAAGAATGTCCTCTGACTATGAATTCTCCGACAACGAAGGTGAATACTACGATTCTGATGAGATGATGGACGATTATCAGAACGACGACGACGAAGAAATGGAAACATATGAATACAACAACAACAACAACACGAACGACAATGATTATGATTATACTAACGACGACGATTTCCGAATCCCCACCAAATCTAAATCCAAATCATACCAAGTCGAGTATACATCGCTTACGCAGAGTTTGGTGGAAAAGGCGATGAAGGAAGAGGTGGATCATGTATCTGGTATATTTGGTGTTGAGGTGGGTGGATATACATATCGCTTTTATTTGCACTTGTACTTAAACTTATTCCCAACAGCCTTCAACCGCCACCCTCCTCCTCCGTCACTCAGGATGGAACAAAGAACGGTTAATCGACAAATACATGGAAAACCCTACTCAAGTTCTCGTTGAATCTGGTTGCCAAGTCCCAGAACCCATCCCCTCCTCCTCCTCCTCTCACTCCGTAGACGACAAATCTGGTTCCGGTTCACGTAGAGCAACGAGATCTAGCTCGAAATTATCGTTGTTATCATCGTCTATTACTTCACCTAATAGATCTTCTTCTCAGAAGAAGATTTCATCTACCTCAGACTCTTCCATGACATTCACATGTCCCATCTGTTACGACGATTCCCCATCCCTTACAGCCCTCTCCCTCACCTGTGCGCATTCAGCATGCTCAGGATGCTGGAACGCCTACGCCATCTCTAAGATCCGAGACGAGGGAGAACATTGTATCCGGTGTATGACCGAGGGTTGCGCCATCGTCGCTCCAGATGAATTCATCCACAGTGTCTTGAGAGACGACGGGAAGGACCTGATCAGGTTCCAAGAACTCGTCGTTCGTGGATTCGTAGCTTCGAATCCGAAACTCAAGTTTTGTCCGTATCCGGGGTGTACGAATACGGTTTCGTGTCCGTCTGCTGCGGGTAAGTCTGTGTTGAGTACTTTGGTACCTATTGTTTCTTGTGGTGCGAGGGGTATTCCTAGTTCTGCGTCGAACCAGAACCAGAACCCCTCTTCCTTTTCCACTTCCTCTGCTTTGTCTACAACGACGACGACAACCGCCTCCCCGCACACCAAAGAACACATCTTCTGCTTCGGTTGTCCAATCGAGAGTGATCACCGCCCAGTAATTTGTGCGGTTGCTCGGTTGTGGATGAAGAAATGCGAAGATGATAGTGAGACGGCGAATTGGATCAAGAGTAATACGAAGGAGTGTAGTCAGTGTCAGAGTACGATTGAGAAGAATGGAGGGTGCAAGTGCGTTTTTTTCGATTTTTCTTTCTGTTTTTTTTTTGCGATTGGATTGATCTGACGATGGGTTGGTGTTGATAGCCATATGACATGTAAGAAATGTCGATACGAGTTTTGTTGGGTGTGTATGGGTATGTGGTGATGATCTTTCCTTCCTTCAAGTTGATTGATTGATTGATTGATTTTGCTAGGTCCATGGAGCGAACACGGAACGGCGTGGTATTCATGTAATCGATACGACGAAAAGGGTGGTGTTGAAGCTCGGGATGCACAAAGTCGAAGTCGGGCATCGTTGGAACGATATCTTCACGTGCGTTCCTTTCCTTTCTTACCCTCACCTTTCCTCACAAATAATCCCCTCCTTAACAGTACTACAACCGCTGGGCCAACCACGAACAATCTACCAAACTCTCCCTCGACCTCTACGCCAAAACCGAAAAAAAAATGTCCGACATGCAAATAACCTCTTCCCTAACCTGGATCGAGGTTCAATTTATGAAAAAAGCGGTGGAAGCGTTGGAAAAGTGTCGGGAGACGTTGAAGTGGACGTATGCGATGGGGTATTACCTCGGGAGGGGGAATGAGAAGGAGTTGTTTGAGGATAATCAGAGGGATTTAGAGAGAGCTGTGGAGGATTTGGCGGAGTTGTTGGAAGGTGGAGTTGAGATGGAGAAGGAAAAGGAGAATGTGGGTGGGTTGAGGCAGAGGATTACGGATAAGACGGTTTATGTGCAGAAGAGGAATGAGATTATGTTGGAAGATACGGCGATTGGGTTTCAGGATGGGAGATGGAAGTGGAATGTGGGCGTTGATGGGTTCGAGGAGCCTACAGAGGATTTCAAGGTTGTTTAGAATAACAAACTCATTCTGTGGATGATTCTTTAGATATGGTGATTTATCACACCTACAGCCTATTCCTTTTTTCATTACTTTGTTACTTCATTTTCTCTCGACTCATGTACTTTCACTATTAATGCTCTATTCTCGCAGTCCAGTCTGAAGTCTTATCTAATATCCTGTGGTATCACCAAGTGCCGCGGGTACCAGCCAGCAGGGTGGCAGCCTGTTTGCAAAAAATATGCAATATATTGACTGTGTGCCAAGTCCTTGCTCCTTGCCGCTGCGTTCTGTCTTCGATCCGAAACATTGAAATTTCTTGTCCTTGTTCAACTTACCATCGACGGAGGGGATACCCTGTCTCTCAAGACGGACCACACAGCATATTGCATTATCGCATTATCATAACTCAAAGATCCTTCATGGTTTCACACATGATTGAGTGTATTGGTCTTGGAAAGTATCACTCTATCAGCTGAATTTAGGCGATGGACACAATTTCTTGACGCGGTGAAATGGGCAGCCATGGGATGGTGCCCATGTACGTAGACATCATGGGGCTCACATTGACGCTCCAGAAAAGCCGGCACCCGAACAAACCCAGGTATGTAACGAGCAACCTAGAGCTGGCCAAAATCCAAAACTGAATCTGATTTCCCACCAATGGTCACCCGGGACTCTCATACGCGCGTTCGCGGGGTGGAAGCCGGATCCTACTGAGGATTCAGCTTCAGAAACGACAACTTTACGAGGTGGTACCATGGCGGACACACAGAAGTCTCCTTCCTCTACATCACACGGTGAAGGTGAAGAAGGTGAAATAGAAGAAGGAGGAGAAGAGTCGCAGGGTGGACAAACGTCCGAAGGCGAAAGGGATGACAATTCATGTTGGCCGAAGCCATACATCACCCAGACGTTCACTCTCCACTAGTGTTGGACTCCCAAACCCGAACCAAAACGCCTCATCACCCACGAATCACAACTACTCTCTACCCAGGCTCGTTGGGCCCAACATTTCCGTCCTCTCACCAAACCCGTATACTGGCGTTCACTCACTCATCTGGTCCTGGTCAAATTTCCATTAGGTGTGTATCTCTTTGTGTTAATACTGGTTGTGTCTTGTACCATCTGTGTACCTCTCCTTGATCTGGTCATCCCTTTACCGGTGATGTTGAGGGTGTATAGGAGGATTGGGAGGTGGCAGGCTGTTGGTTATCACACGGGAATTAGTAAAAAATCCTTCGAGCAGGAATAGCTGCTGAAATACCTTGATTATCCTTATAAAGCTAATCAAAAATATCACATGACCGCCGATAAGCCATGTATAGAAGTCAGGTAATTTTCAGCAGCTAATTCTGCTCGAAGGATTTTTTACTAATTCCCGTGTGTATTTCTATATTTTGCCCTCTGCGCACGGACCATTTGATGGGACTTGGCTTTGGCAACGGGCGCTGTGATTGCGGTCTGAATGTGCCGCATTCTTCGACAACCTTTTATGCGAGTATACTGAGGGCCTGAGCTTTATCCAGTCCTTGTAAGTGGGTTTCCCTGCTGGAAGTCTCACATGACAACTATCGAATCAAAGTTTTGGTTCGATACTGAGTGATGTTGTCTCCCATTCGAGCTCCTGATATAATACCATTGGTGGCAACTGAGCACCAGCGAGCTACTTTATCTACTTGCTATCTGGGTTTGGTCATTAGGGGTTAGGTGAGGTGTTGAGGTAATGAATGTGGAGGAGATTGATGTGTTATGTACAGGTGGATTTTTTTTGATTTCAATTCACGGTTCGAGGTTCAACAACTATCACAATGTGCTATCGCTTCCATACATTCTGTATACCCATCATACCTGCGCCTTGATTTATATATACATCTACCCAATTCAATTCCTTTGTACAAATTGTGAAAGTACTGTAAGGAAACTGTACAGGCTCAAGCTCAGGTGTTTGTCCCCAATGATCATCCCTTGTCTACACCTTTCATGATTATAGAAGGTCAAGCATCAAGAGGTACACACTGAGCCACAATTGTGGATACTATTGCTAGAATTATCACGTGTACTTAGGGTGTCCTGGTTGTAAGCACTCCAAGTCTTGTTTTTTTTTTTTTTTTTTTTTTTTTGGAGGTGCGCTTGAGGATCTCCAAGCAGCCGACTCTTTGGTCATCGTCTCTTGGGTCCACGCTGTTTATGCAAGGGACTTTGTCCTTGCGTAGGTTAGCATAGGTTAAGCATATGGCATAATTGTCATAATTGTCATGATCTTGTTTCTTCCTCCTCGGGGAAATGCATTTACGCACGATGTGTGGGGCTCGAGCTGGGGTTATTCATCATATCCATCCGCTTCTACTTCCATTACTCACCTTATCCTACTCCTCCCGCTTCCTCATCCAACCCGGTAATACTGTAACCGTCCGAGGGATCAGAGACCCCAGGGTGGTTACAGTCGATGCAAAAAAGTTTGACGCTTCCTTTTTGGGAAAGCGGGCGCTAATCCACATCGTTCTCGTTGTACCAATGAAGTAGAGACAGCAGCGATGTATACAGACCTTCATGTACAGCTAAAACTTGTTATATACTTTGCTTGTGGTCCCTGGAAGCTAACGTGCCAAAAAAATGTATTCACAAAGCAAGAAAATGTGCCAAAAACTATAGGTACTAATATTTGGTAGAATGTCCTTCTGCCTCGCGCAGCGCAACTAAGCGGCGAGGAAATGATTGATATGTGTGGATGACATACTGTTGAAACTCCTGAGAGTACCAGACATTCTGAATTTCAGCCCAGAGTCCATCAGAAGTTGTGTTCCTGTCAACCAGAGGACGGACACGGTTGTCAAGCTCATCCCATACGTTCTCGATAGGAGAGAGGTCTGGGGACTGGGCTGGCCACACCATCTCGTTAATTCCATGATCTTTGAGCCAAGCCTGTGAGAATTTCGACTTGTGCTTCGGGTCATTGTCCTGTTGGAATATGATCGAGTACGCAGGAATGCCACGATCCTGCAGAGTTGTGATCAATGTATTCTGCCAGATTTCGGTGAGCTGCTGTGAGTTTAGGATGCCTTTGACCCTTGCAATGCGCCCGACACCCCATGGAGTAATACAGCCCCAGACATTCAGCTTGCCCTTATCCTTCCCGCGACCCACTGAATGCTTTGTTGTTCCAACGATGTTTCGTTCTGCAAGCCTATCCTGACCTCTGCGACGACGGCAATAGTGTCTCCCATCTGACCCATGAATAATGAATTTCGATTCATCACTAAAGATTACATGTGCTTCGAGAAATGTAGCGAGATCCTCCCAGGCAAGGTTCCGAGCTGAAAAGGCAAGTCGGGCCTCAACGTGCCTTGGCTCCAATTGTGGCTTCTTGACAGAAACAAAGCCACAAAGGCCGGCCTTCCTGAGAGAGTTCTGGACTGTGCGCAATGGGATATGAGGATAGAATTTCCGCTGAAGATCTGCAGCAGTGGTGATTTCTCCAATTCGGAACAGAGCCTCTGCAAAGGCAATATCATCATCTGTCATGGACACTGGTCGGCCAGAACCCTTTTTCCGATAGTAACAGTCTCCTCCATGCTCAACAACGACCCGATAATTTCTCTCCAGTGTCCTTTTCCCAATTCCTGTTCCTGCAAACTCGGGCTGCGCCAGAATATCATCAAACGACATGTGAAGCTTGTCCTTCATGAGAACAATAGTTTTTCGTTTAGTTGGAGTGCATTTTACATGATGCCTCACAGGATTTTGAACCATTCTACGTTGATTGAAGCTGGTAAACAGAGGTAACGTAACTACTTTCCCAAAAAGGAAGCGCCAAACTTTTTTGCATCGACTGTAAGAATTGGGCTGGCCCAGCGACCCCCAGGGGGGATATGAGCTGGTTACCAGCTATAGAGAGCCTCAGATCACCAGATGTACACAAGATCCAATCTATTGGAGTATATACAACAAAGGTGAACAAGAATAAGGCCAAAGATTACATAATATCTAAGAATCCACCTGACTGCCCTAAACCTAACCCTAACTGCCTAGAACTGGCAACGCCGCCGGTTACAAATACCCACTAAAACCCCGTTAACATTTTCATCCGCCCAGTCGTTTGGCAGGTTTTGTTCTTTCAAGAGAACTCCTTTCCACATCTGGAGGACTAGCATCTTCGACAACACTTTCTTCTCAAATCTCGGGTGTGTCATGCTTCTATCTAAGTCGAGCCGACTATTCATCATTTTGGTCCACCTGTTTTTGATTTCATTTTTGGAGAATGCTCTACTCTCGTTGCGGATAACTCTCTCACATCTTAGTGACCATATTAGATGCACTGAGTGAGCTACTAGCAGCTTCCAAAGCCTGCCTTCTCCCACAAGTAACTTTGTTGTTCCTCGCTCCTTGATTCTTGCTAGGTGTTACGATCATGCACATCGGTCGTACGCATCGCGCGTAGCACTTTGTACCGACGCAGGCAACCGTACATGATCAAGTCCGTCATCGATGCGACACACCGATGATCTGGATCAGGTAATCTGTTTCCGTGATACTCATCCACCTATCCTCCTCATCCCGTCGTCCCTCCTTTGGACAGGCTATACACCATACCACCTTCCTCTCCCCATTAGTCCACTGTCTTCCTATCCGCACTCGTTATCTCTACTTCCGATTTGTCGTAACTACTTTAGGATACTTTGTAGTGATACCGGAGATAGCGAACTTAGCATATAAGACTTGCGGTCGTAGGTAGAAGCCTTAGTTTTAATATCGAATTGGTACGACTCCCAAGAATCATACAACACTTGCTCTCTCCACACTTATACCTCGTTCGACCCCGTCAACCTTCAGTCGATACTATCTCGATCTCGAACGAACTTAACACGGACCGCGCAGCGTAGCGAGGATACTGTCAATAACGGTATTGAAGGTCCACTTGATCCGCACGCTCCTAACAGTATATTAAAACTCTACTCTCTACGCTGTTACTGATCCTTTTGTTCAAATCTATATGGCCCCTCGAACTCGAAGCAATCGAAACACCAGTCCCGACCACTCTCAGGTGAACCCCGAAGGAAATCCGTTTGCAAACAACGCGCAATCCTTTGGACCCTACACCGCATCGTTATCCGCACTAGGCTCGCAACGAGCACGACACCCAGGTTTTGGCCCCATGACATCCGCGAGCGCTATGTCCTCAGTCTCGACACCCAACGTCCTCGGCAGGAACGACAACCCGAAGGGAGATTACGAAATCTTGTACACCGCAGATGGACAGGAGATCGTAGTCCAGACCCCGAAGAAGGATCGCGCTCCGATCCCTCGTATGGCGACAGTTCCAACCTCTACCGGAGTCGAAGACGCTTTAGACGACGACTTTCTCGACAATCGCGATGACACTCAACCGCCAAACAACCCCCCTGGGCCTGACGACTCCGACGACGACGACAACGATGATGACAACAACCCCGGCGCACCTAGCAGTCCCGGAGGTCCCGGTGGACCTGGAGATGATGGTGGTGACGATGGTGACAGACCTGGGGGTCCCGGAGGACCGGGTGGTTCAGACAATCAAGGTGACGCTCGATCGCCGACCAACCCCGATGCATTAGGACAAATGACTCTCGCTACATTCAGTTCTTTTAAAGAGTCTATCGATGGTCTAAAAGGCGTTTTAGCTGGTATGTCAACTAAGAAGACAGAACCAGGCAAGACTATCGTAAAGAACCCTGATGCATTCAATGGCTCCGAACCCAGGAAACTCAAGAACTTCTTGGTATCCTTATCCCTCGTATTCCTCGACCGTCCCGAATACTTCACCGAGCAGCGAAAGATCAATTATACGATCTCGTACCTTAGCGGTACGGCTCGGGAATGGTTCGAACCCGACATCCTCGATCCCGATGCAACTGCTATGCCGACGTGGACCCATTTGTTCAAAGCTCTGGTCAAGGAGCTGCAGGACAATTTCGGTCTCTACGACGCGCAAGGCGACTCCGAAGACAAACTCGGTAACTTGAGGATGAAAGATAGCGACAACGTTCGAAAATACAACATTCGATTCAACACCCTAGCCGCTATGACCAGCTGGGACCATGGCGCCCTTCGATGGGCCTACGGTCGCGGTCTAGCATCCCGTATCAAAGACGAGCTCGCACGCATTAAGGAACCTGCGACTCTCGTAGAGTTCCGCGAAGAAGTACTTCGCATCGACAACCGATACTGGAGAAGAGAGGAGGAAAAGAAGCGTGAGGCGAATAGGAATTCTGGAGGGCAGACAGAGACTCAACAGAAGAAATCCGACAACCCCGCCACACCAGCCACCTCGACCTCGACAACATCGACGTCCTCCAAACCGCAAGGTAAGAGTTCGACACCGCAGTCTTCGACATCGAACTCCAAGCCGAACACTCCGAACAACGGCCCAAACCAACAGAAACCCGCCTACGCTAATCGATTGGGCGCAGATGGTAAGATCACACCTGCGGAGAAGGAACGTCGACGAAAATTCGGATTGTGCAACTTCTGCAGCTCAAATAAGCACCTACTAGCTGACTGTAATCTGCGTAGGGCTCGGGAAGCTAAGGTTAGAGCTGCGCAAACAAACCCCGCGCAAGAGTCTGCTTCTTCAGCGACTCCGATGTCTGCCTCGACGGTAGGATCGGGAAAATAGTCCACAACTCTTGTACCCCGGTACGAAGCGAGAGTTGCGTTGACCCGGTTCGTACCAGCAGTGGGGAAGTTGTTCTCAATGCGTCCGCTCTTTCGTTACACTCCAAGTCGTTTATGATCAATTTATCTATCCATGTACTTTTTGATAAGACCCACATTCCGATTTCTTTTGATACTCTCCTCGATTCTGGCTCTACAGACAATTTTATCGATACAAAGTTCGTATATTTGAATTCTATTCCGACCGTTCCGACTTCTACTCCAATCAACCTCCGACTCTTCGATGGTTCGTTAACAACGAAGCCCATCTCCGAAACTTGTACCCTACTGATTTTATTTCCGTCCGGCAAGCTTATACCTTTGGACTTTTATATCACACCTTTGGATTCTTCATGCAAGGCTGTTTTAGGTTACGGTTTTCTTTCCCGCTACAATCCGTCGATTGACTGGGTATCGAAAACACTTACTTTCCAGAATACCGACCATCCTGAATCACCGACGTCCGCTCCTTCGCCAGGCCCCTTCGCGACCTCCGAAGAAGTACCTTTCGAACCGTCGAATCGCATCGATCCGACACCCGCTGAACGGTATTCCAAACCCACCATACAGCACTCGTATAAGGCTCGACCACTCTCCGACAAGTTTCCTTTCGAACCCATCTATTCCTACCCATCAGTTATGCAAATGGCGTCACGCTTGCGGCACGACGAAGTAGACATCGCTTTGGTCAGCGCGGTACCTTTCCACCACGCTTGTAAGCAATCAGGTATGGAACCACTTGTTCTATATGCCGTTCACTCTGAAGTTGCTGCACAATTGTCGAAAACTGATACTGATGACCCACCACCCAAAAACGAGATTCCGGAAGACTACCACGACTTCGCCGATGTATTCGACGAGATCGACTCGGAAGTCCTCCCGGAACATCGCTCCTATGACCTCAAGATCGACTTAGAAGAAGGTGCTGAGCCACCTATCAGACGAATTTATCCACTTTCTCCAAAAGAGCTCGAGGCTCTTCGCGAATTTCTTGATCAGTCTCTTGCCACCGGCACTATCCGACCTTCGACATCTCCACACGGCGCTCCCGTACTCTTCGTTCCGAAGAAGGACGGCTCGCTCCGACTATGTGTAGACTTCCGTGGCTTGAACAAGATCACGAAGAAAGATCGCTACCCCTTACCTTTGATTTCTGACCTACTCGACGCTCCGAAACGAGCGAAGATCTATACCAAACTCGACCTGGCACATGCATACCACCTGGTACGTATCGCGGAAGGTGATGAATGGAAGACTACGTTCCGAACATGTTACGGCTCTTTCGAATGGCGTGTGATGCCGTTTGGCCTCACTAACGCTCCGGCCGCTTTTCAACGTTTCGTCAACGATATCTTCAAAGACTTACTCGACGTCTGTGTGATCGTCTACCTCGACGACATACTCATCTACTCCGACGATCCTTCGAAACACTCCGAGCATGTCCGCGAAGTCCTCCGACAACTCCGCGCGCACAAGTTATTTGCAAACCATCCAAATGGAATTCGGAGTTGACACAGTGAATATCTTGGTTACATCTTATCCCCGGAAGGACTCACGATGGCTGCTGACAAAGTTAAAGCAATCGTGGACTGGCCTACTCCGAGGAAGGTCAAGGATATACAATCCTTCTTAGGTTTTGCAAACTTTTATCGCCGTTTTATCTATAATTATTCTGACATGTCTACGCTATGAATCGACTTACCCGGAAGGGCATCATTGGTTATGGACTACGGAGTGTCAGGAAGCCTTCGACAATCTCAAACTCGCTTTCACGACGGCACCGATTCTCGCGCACTGGGAACCGAACCTCGCAATGATCGTAGAAACCGATGCTTCGACTACGCTCTCGCAGCTATCCTATCATCGTGTACGACAATGGAGAAATTCACCCGGTCGCTTTCCTCTCTCGAACCTTCCAAGGCGCTGAACTGAACTACGACACTCACGACAAGGAATTGTTGGCATTTTCGAAGCATTCAGAGCTTGGCGACACTACCTCGAAGGTTCCGGAACACCGATCGACGTGGTCACTGACCACAAGAACTTAGAATATTTCTCTACGACGAAAATCCTTACACGACGACAAGTACGCTGGTCCGAATTTCTTCACACCTTCAATATGACCATTCGCTTCCGCCCTGGAAAACTCGGAGCAAAACCGGACTCGATCACTCGATGCTGGGACGTCTATCCAAAAGAGGGGGATATCGGCTACGCGCAAGTAAACCCACAGAACTTCCGTCCGATATTTACTAACGAGCAATTTACTACTTCGTTACGAGCGACTTTCCTAGAAGGGCCGATACTTCGCGCTTCAGTTATACTGGACTTCGACACCCTTCATTCCGATATTCGAAACGCTCTAACACTTGATGCTGACTCGCCCTAGGATTGGAGTTTGCTAAAGACGATACGAAACCTCGTTGGACCCGAGACCCCGAAGGATTACTCCGCCTCGATGACCGAATCTACGTTCCGAACCATTCCGACCTTCGACTACAAGTCCTACGATACTTCCAGACCATCCACTATCCGGTCACTTCGGTCAAAATCGGACTCTCTTCGCTATTCGTAAACACTATACCTGGCCGAAGGTCCGAGAATTTGTTCGCGACTAGTCTCATCATGTACCACCTGTGGATGCAACAAACCTCGACGACACCGACCCTATGGCCTGTTGAAACCTTACCAGTTCCGATCCGACCTTGGGACTCTATCTCTATGGACTTCATCGAACAACTCCCAGACTCGAACGGCTACACCGCGATCCTTGTCGTAGTCGACGGAGCTTCGAAGCAAGCGATATTCATTCCGACAGACGATACCATTACTTCCGAACGTCTAGCTGAGCTTTTCGTTATTCATGTATTCTCTAAGCATGGCGTACCTAACCATGTTACTTCTGACCGTGGATCGGAATTCGTTTCCGCATTCTTCAGAGCACTTGGTCAAGCGTTATCGATGAACCTTCATTACACCTCGGGCTACCACCCCGAAGCAGACGGACAAACTGAACAAGTCAACCAGACCCTGGAGCAGTACATCCGGATCTACTGTACCTACCAACAAGACAACTGGTCCGCACTCCTACCGATGGCTGAATTCGCCTACAACAACGCTCCGAATGCTTCCACGGGCTTAACTCCCTTCTACGCCAACAAGGGATATCATCCAAACCACCGTACGCCCCGAAGTTGATGTCCGTTCCGATACCGCAAGAGACCTGGTCGTAAATCTCGATGAGCTTCATTCATTCCTCCGCGACGAGATCGTTAACGCACAGAAAAAATACAAGGACCAAGCAGACCGAAAACGTATTCCAGCTCCGGAGTTTCCGATCGGTTCGCACGTATTCGTTCTGGCAAAACACATCAAGTCTACTTGTCCTACGGAGAAGTTCTCAGAGAAATACTTAGGACCATTTGAAGTTATCGATCGTGCAGGCACCCTATCCTACAAACTTCGACTTCCCGACTACCTTCGACGCATCCACCCCGTCTTCCACGTTTCTCAACTCGAACCAGCAATTCCAAACTCCATTCCGCATCGAGTTCAAACGCCTCCGCCACCCATCGAAGTAGATGGCGAGGAAGAGTACTATGTCGCCGAGATCTTGGACTCGAAGATGGACCGAAGATTCAAACGATGCCCCCTTCGATACTTCGTTCGATGGGCTGGCTACGAAGGTACCAACGAAGAATTCTCCTGGGTAGCCGCCGACGAAATCCATGCCGACGAACTTATTCCCGCTTTTCATCTTCGCTATCCGACTAAACCCGGACCTCTGATTCTTTAAAACCCTTATTCCAATAGCACCTCTATGCTTCATCGATGCTCTTCGACATCGATGGGAACAATCACCGTGATAGTAAATTGAGTGATTGTTCTCAACTTAGGTTTCGCACTGATGCTCGCACCGAGCGCACCGCTACATCACTTTTACTTTCAACCCTTAATTCTACGAAGTTGATCTTACTACTCCTTATTAACTACAGTTACGATTAAATTCGATCCTTTCACACTTATAAAGGATGATAAGCAGCATTGATTCAGGGCATTTCAGTACAAGATAGTAAAAAATTTTGTATATATAAGCGGCCGCGACGAGAGGTACGAGGATGACGACCACTACTCCGAACTGTAGCGGTCGGTCTCAGGAGTGGGTTCCCGCCATCTCCCCTTGCCTTTACGATCCTCCCTACGAAGCCCGCGCTCTCCTCGATCCCCTCGACCCTGACGCACCAGAGCGCGCACCTGATCCGTCAATTCTTCCACCACAAATCGCAGCTCCCTCATCTCCTCCTTCATCCCCGTAGTCTCCGCCTCGCTTGGAGGGGACCTCGCACGCGGCTTTCGGACCTTCCGAAGGAAAGAACAGCTCTGTCGTGCAACATGGCATCGATCACAAGCCACTGCGTTGGGAGCGTGTGGTTGAGGCCTACAGACCTGATCACCACGAACGCAACGCTCGCAAGCGTTGGGGAAGGGGATGGGAAGGGAATCCGAATCTGAATCGACGATGATCGCCGCCTAAAACAGGACCTCAGTATCAGGTATGGAAAGAAAAAAAAAAAAACAACGCACCGAGTTACCCTTACGCTTCTTACGACTCGATTCCGCCACTATCGGCTCAACCTTACGTTTCTTTGGAATCGAAATGATCTATATCGGTCAGGGAACTTCAAAAACGTTGAACAAAGGACTTACCAGAATGACCTCGCGACTACAAGGCACCCCCGCTACCATCTTGATGGCGACCTTGCGAGGTCTTGGTTCCACCTTCGGAACGACCTCTTTTTCCACCTCGTTACCCTCCTCAACAACCTCTTTCTCCTCCACGACTTTCCACTCATCAGCGACGGTTCCCGACGCCTTCTCTTCGCGTAGCCTCCTCCACTTCTCTTGGGCCTCTCGATGGGCTGCCGCGAGATACGCCTGGAGCTCAACTTCCTCCTGATCCTGGACCGGAGTAGGGGAACGCGCTGGACGAGCTGGGGACGATGTGGTAGACATTGAGAAAGAAGAAAATGTTGAAGTTCAACTTTCCCAGGACCTCTTATATGCGCTAGCTGATGTAGTCGCACGCGACGATTCGAAAACCAACATCACATGACTCCGTCATCACGACGCGACATCCATTTGATACTCTCGGACTATTTCGACCTTGGAGTGGAATACTTAGGTATGGCTTTCGAGGGCGAAAGCCTAATTGGGGGATACTGTTACGATCATGCGCATCGGTCGTATGCATTGCGCGTAGCGCTTCGTACCGATGCAGGCAACCGTACATGATCAAGTCCGTCATCGATGCGACGCACCGATGATATGGATCAGGTAATCTGTTTCCATGATACTCATCCACCTATCCTCCTCATCCCGTCGTCCCTCCTTCGGACAGGCTATACACCATACCGCCTTCCTCTCCCCATTAGTCCACTGTCTTCCTATCCGCACTCGTTATCTCTACTTCCAATTTGTCGTAACTACTTTAGGATACTTTGTAGCGATACCGGAGATAGCGAACTTAGCATATAAGACTTGCGGTCGTAGGTAGAAGCCTTAGTTTTAATATCGAATTGGTACGACTCCCAAGAATCATACAACACTTGCTCTCTCCACACTTATACCTCGTTCGACCCCGTCGACCTTCAGTCGATACTATCTTGATCTCAAACGAACTTAACACGGACCGCGCAGCGTAGCGAGGATACTGTCAATAACGGTATCGAAGGTCCACTTGATCCGCACGCTCCTAACACTAGGCCGCAACCTAAAATGTCTCCTATTGTTGGTTCCCGCCATTGTATGTTACTGCTTTTCTTGTCCCAAAGTTTTCCCGCTAATTCCCATATCAAGGCCTGTCCTGGAGATTCACATTTGGTCAGAATATGGTTGAGATCGTCGATTTGATCACAGGAGTGGCATATTGCTCTTTCCTGAAGTTCTGCTTTCATGCCCGGAATTGTCCAGTGTGTTCCTGTCCAGAAAGCATAGTGGCAAGCCTTCCACATGAAGATCTGTATCTTCAACTCGAAATCTTTGTTCCGAATCGATTTCCAGATTGCTTCAGATGTTGGCACATAGCCGAAAAGATCTTCGACACAATTTTTGATTCGCATTAGGTTTATGTCTGTTCGTCTTCTGTACATATCATCATCTTTCGCTTTCATTGCCATGATTGCTTTGTATGCCAGTGCTTGTGTCATGGTGCTTAATTTTGCCCCAGTGACATTCAGTTCTCGTGGCAGTCCCAGATTCACAAAACTCGCTTTTTCTTTCTTAGTTGCTTCACTTGCGAGTCGGTCCGCGCCTTCATTCCTCTCATGCCCATTATGTCCTCTGACCCATTTCATATAGGTTTGTGTGGGTCGCATCCTGAAGCTTGCAATGGTGCTTCGCATCAGCTGTGGGTGTGGAGAGCTGATGTAACCTTCATCTTCCAACTTCCGATGGTTCTTGAGGATGTTTATTACAAATCTGGAATCTGTTTTGAGTAGCAGTTCCATATCTGGGTTTATTATCTCTGCTGCTACCTTTGCTGCTACGAGTTCCCCGGTCTGATTAGACTGAGGTAGGTATCTAGGCAGCTTGAGGGATTTGTTTTTGCTGCACCAGTTGGTTATGAAAATACCCGCACCTGCTCTTGCATTTTCTTCACCGTTGTGTTCGCAGGAGCCATCTGTGGCGACTGTTATCATTCTTGGTTCGTCAATGGTTTGTCGCAAAAGTGGGACTTGGTTTGAGGGCTGTACATTTTCATCTGTGAAGATTCGGAAGATTTCTGCAAGGGTACCTGATGTTGTTACTCGCCGATCAAAGGGGATTACTTTTTCTTCTGAATCATTTCCATTTGCGGTGGGTTTTTGTTCATAGTCCTCTGGCAGTTCTGATCTTGGGTCCCATTTAGGAGGTAGCATGTCTAGGAGTTTTCTTGCTTGGTTTATACATCCATTTGGGTGCTTGCAGTTATATCTAGCTCGGATGTCCTCACAACCCTCACCTGGGCATGTGCTTATTGCCTGGTGGTCTGGTCCTTGACACTTGTTGGCCAAGTCAAGGGCATCACCTACTGTTCGAATACCATGCTTCCTTTGCAGACAGATGCTGGCTCGTGTGGTATTCATTGAACATATTTGTGGATGTGCTTCTTTATGATACCATATTGGCATGCTCCGTAGTATATCTCTGGAGAAGGCTATACCCTCGATGCGTAGGCCATATTTTTTTGCTGTGTCAATCAGAGTTTTAAGTCTTGGAATTTGACTCTTGTTTTTATATGTCTGCCATGACTGCAAAAAAATATTTGTTCGTACTTTGGGGTCCACATTATACTCGGATGTGGGTACCTTGAGGGCAAAGAGTGCATCTGCCACCTTGGTCCAGGTTGGGCGAAAAGATAGATATGTTTTTAGTCTCATTATGTTTATTGCTTCATTCCGAGCCTCAATGTTTAGGACTTTCTGGTTCACTGGATTGTGCTCATCCTTGTTCCATATGAAGGTTCGGGCTCGTTTCATTAGCCGCTTTTCAATGTCCTTGGGCATTCCCTGCACAGTTGTAAGGTATTGTGTCATGCCTCCTATGATCATCTGGATTACATGTCTTCGACCTTCCATTGTGAGTCCATTTGCTGACCATCTTGTCAAATTCCAGTAGTGGGGCCCAGATCTGGTCCGCATTGATGTTATTCCCAAACCAGGCTCCTAGTATCCGTGTAGCCTCCCCTTCTCCCGCAATATGCCAGTCTTGTGGTATGGGTGGAAGGTTTGCACTTGTTTTTTGGGACTGTATGACTTCTCTGCGATAGGTTTCTGCACCTATTGGGATAATCTGAGTTTTTCCTATATTAAACTTTGCACCTGACGCTAAGCACCATTTGTCTAGGATACTTTTGAGCAGCTCTAAGTCATCATCTGCATTCAGGAAGGTAGTTGTATCATCAGCAAATAGGTTTGCAATCAGTTTCTCACTTTCTCCAGGAATTTGATATCCCTTTAGGTCAGAAGCCCTGAGCATTGCTGCTAACGGCTCGATAGCAAGGTCAAAGATCAGGCACGAGAGTGGATCCCCTTGTCGTACCCCCCTAGTTACATCAAACATGTCACTCTTGCAACCGTTAATCATGACTGTTGTTCTTGCTGGTGCATATAAGTTTTTTACTGTTTGGATGAATTCTTTGGGAAATTTATATCTCTCAAAAGTTTTCCACAGATAGTCATGCCTGATTTTATCATAGGCCTTTTCCTGATCTAAGGACACTATCAGACCATTTTCTTCAGTAGCCTCAGCATAATTCATTATCATTCTGATGAGTTCAGTTTGATCTGTTATGTATCTTCCTGGAACAAACCCAGCCTGGCTTGGGTGCAGGAGACTTGGTGCCACCTTACTCAGTCTCAGAGTCAGTGCTTTGGTGAAGATTTTGTAATCTGTGTTTAGAAGAGTAATCGGGCGGTAATTGGCTACTTCACACTGCGGGGATTGTACCTTTTTCCCACAGTGAAAAGGCTAATAATATGTTGAGTTTATGTACAAAATTCCCGTAAATAATTTAGTGCTGAATATTTTGAAAAACCTTTACAATTACCAAAAGGAGAGTATTGAGATAGTTATATAAAAATCAGTCAGATATTCACTACGCAATTATTCATAAAAAGCACAGGATAATGCCATGAGGCTTCTTCAGAATAATCTCGACGAGATTATTTGAACTAATTTAATATAATCTTGGTTTCATTGTTTACCTAGCATAATCTCAACAAGTTTACATAGAAACCAGGATTATATTGAATAATCTCGTCGAGATTATTCTGAAGAAGCCTCATGGCGTTATCCTGTGCTTTTTATGAATAATCGCGTAGTGAATATCTGACTGATTTTTATATAACTATCTCAATACTCTCCTTTTGGTAATTGTAAAGGTTTTTCAAAATATTCAGCACTAAATTATTTACGGGAATTTTGTACATAAACTCAACATATTATTAGCCTTTTCACTGTGGGAAAAAGGTACAATCCCCGCAGTGTCAGTTTTGTCTCCTTTTTTGTAGATCGGGCACATCCACCCATCAGAGAAGCAAGAGTTATCAACAATCCCAAAGTCCATGATATCATTGAAGGCACCTGTCATGAGACCTACTACATCAAAGGAGTCCTCTCCCAGTTTCTTTTTCTCATCACATTGGCATATGATGGTCTTCCATAGCTCATAGGGAATGCCATCCAGTCCTGGTGCAGAGTGGTTTTTTGTGAGCTTAACTGCTTCTCGTATTCGTACTAGGTCAAAATTTTCTGCCAGGCTTCTCTGTTGTTCCTCATTCAGGGTGACTTGGATCACATTTAGTGCATTATGTATTGCACGTTCTCGTTCGTGGCTCCTAGTATTGATGGTTCCAATTCCCAGGAGTTGGAGATTTTCGTGGTAATCTCTAGCTAGCTTTGCCATCCTCATGGAGTTCTTTTCATATGCACTTCCCTGTGCAATCCCTTGTGCAAGAACTGGAGGTTCTAGTTTTTTCAGTGCATATATCATGTCTCATGGCTTTTTCTCCTTGCTTACTTGTGACATGTAGCGGCTAGGGAGTTCACGTTCTATTCTATGACATGCTAGGTTATCTCTCTTCAATTTATGTGTTCGTGACTTTTCTAGATTGGTGATTTCTATCTGGATATCTCTTGTTTTCATCATTTTCACTTCTTCAGAGAGCTCCTGGTCATTAATAACTCTGTCTAGCTCCAGTTGTTGCTCATTGATCTTGCGTGTCAGACCCGGCACAATCTGTTGGGCTCTTTGTTTTGCCTTATTTGTGATTTTTGCCTTGAAGGATTGCCAGATGATCTGTGCATTTATATTTGTGGATCGTTCAGTCAGGGCTTGTAACTGCTGTTCTGCCTCTATTCCTTGTGCATGCACATATTTCAGGATATTTTTGTCTTTAATCACATAGTCCGGGATTCTCCATCTTCCTTTCCCGATCCATGGCGCTCCCTCACTAGTTATCTGTACAGATATCATGCGGTGGTCAGCATTTGGAATGCCAGAATCTTCGATTCTCCAATCCCTTGCCGTTTCCATCAATGTGTCTGTCATATAGATTCTATCTATCCTTGATTGCACCCCTGTTGCTGTCTGCATGTAAGTAAAGGACTTCTTGTCTGGATAGGTCATCCGCCATCCGTCCCTAACATTTAGCATCATTTTCAAATCATCAAGAGCTTCACATGCATCATTGGGGTCATCATGTGCTGGGAGGCGGTCAATTAGCCCTGCTTCAACCATATTACAATCCCCGAGGAGAATATCTGCCTTTGGTGTGCTTGGTTTATGTTAAGATCGTGCAAGGTACCCTCAAGTACTTGCTTGATCTCCTAATGAACGGGATAGGACTCGGCAAAGCTATTAGCAACACCCTTGCTCCTTTCAGTCCTCGGAATGCTAGCGAAGACAATACGAGAATAAGCAAGACGATGCGAGACGTGCAACGCAATAGCGATGACTAAAGTCTCGGCGACGTGTAGCGCAGTGACGAAGATAGCTAGAAGACTTTGAACTAAGTCTTAAAGTGTGCAGGATAGGAGAAGGACAATCTATGTCGATTTCGAAACTGAGGAATCAAGTACAGTGAAATACAGTACTTATAGTAATTATTCTATTCAATAGAAAAGACAATTGTCGCGACGTAGGCGGAAGCGACGATGGGAAGCGATCAGAAGCACGGCACAATCACAAACCTGAGTGTGAGTAACGCTCAGCACACAGAGGTCTAAAAGGATAAATGATCTCAGCGACTGTGATAGCACAAAGGGCCAATCACAAGGGTCAGATAAGGCAAACTAGTTCCCAAAGACCAAGTCAATATTGAGTGTAAACGAAGATACAAACACGAACCTAGTTCCCAAAGACCAAGAGGTCGAGATAGGGAACTGGTAGCTGTCTACTGCACTATATATACGAGTTTGAAACAATAGGAACCAGGGTAAGGGACAAGGGTAAAAGAACAAGGAACAAAGAACAAAAGTGCGAGAGTGAAATAATGAAGAGCGAATGAGGAATAAGGAAAGAACAATAAACTAATGACAGCGCGAGAATGAGTGGTCAGATGAACGATGAGTAATGAACGCGGTCATGTGGTTACTAGAGCATGTGAAAATGAAAGAAAGAAAATGATGTAAGTACTTGGTTGTCACGACATTACCCCCCTTCTACAGTCGATGTCCCAGCGACCAGCTCTGTAAGGTTTTCATAGGCTTGCCAGGGCAACGAATTAAAAATGGCCGCCGAGATCTTCCGTGGCGCATTGGGGTGTGTCCGATAAAAGTCTGCAATTTCCTCGTCACTTGATCCCTTCACATTCTCCTCATTTTCCCAACTGTCCTGTCCTTCATCATAACCCTTCCATCGTACCAAAAATTGTAGCTTCTTCCATCGTCCATAGAACCTACTGTCCAAAATTTTGTCCACCTCATAGAACTCTTCCCCCTCCATGATCTCCGGATCCGGTGGTGGTGGCCTAACTCCATTAACCTCGTTCCCTTTCCATGGTGATAGTCGATTAACATGGATGTTGTCGTGGATCTTCATCCAAGTTGGTAGGTTAAGGCGATATGTCAGAGGTCCGGTCTTTTCTGCTACTTCGAATGGCCCGAGTCGCCGACTCCCAAGTTTTTGATTTTTCTGTCGAATCTTTAGGTTCTGTAGCGATAGCCATACCGGTTGTCCAACTGTGAATGTCTGAACCTCCCTTGTGTCGTCTCCCTTAATACGCTCCTTACTCATCCTAAGAGCAGCCTCCGCATCCTCCCGGGCATGCTGTAGCAACGTCAACCGCTGATCAATTGTTGGGTACTTGTTCCAAACTTGGATTGGAATCGTAAATTCGGGGGTGTATCCATAGAGGGTTTCGAATGGAGAATGATCGTGAGCGGAGTGAATTCGAGAGTTGATAACAAACTCAGCGGTAGGTAGTAGTTGATCCCAATCATCTTGTCGCCGGCTGATGTACATGCGAATGTATCGTTCGATCTCCTGGTTTGCTCGTTCCGTTTGGCCGTTGGTTTCAGGATGGTATGCCGTTGTGAGTGCTGATTCTACCCCAAGTCGTTTCAAGAGTTGCTGCATTACATCTGCCGCGAATTGGGGGCCTCTGTCAGAAATGAACCGTCGAGGAAGACCATGAAGTCGAAATATTTCGCGGTAGAAGAAGTCGGCTACGCCATCGGCCGTGATTTCTGTTGTGGTTGGGAAGCAGTGGATCATCTTGGTATAATGGTCAACAAAGGTTGTTACAGCATTATGTCCGTCCTGGGTCATGGGGAGTTCTCCGATGAGATCTACGCCAATATCCTGCCATGGACCGTCCGGAACAGGAAGAGGCTGAAGCGGAGAGGAGTGGTGTGGATTGAGTCGTTTCTGTTGACAGAGGTCACATCCTTCTACATATTTGTCCACAAATGACCGCATCCCCGGCCACCAGTACTGCCTGCTAACGAGTTCTAACGTACCATGCATCCCCGGGTGTCCAGCTGTAGGTGAATCGTGGCATTGTACCAGTACCGCTTTCCGGAGATCCGGGTTGGGTGGTACGTATACCTTGTTTCGATAGTACACCAAACCATTGTCCTCTTTCCACTCATCCAATCCCCCCGTCAGCACTCGTGGTCCCTTCAGGCTTTTTAATCCATCCAATACCTCTGCCTCCCGTTCGCTAACCTCCCGGATCCGTTCAAGTAGGGGGTTTTGGAATAGTACCATGTGCGCCGCATTGATAAAGTGTTTTGGTTGGAGCACCGTTTGCTCCTTGTTGTCTTCCGCATCAATTACCTGATGGTGTGGCATCCGTGAGAGAGCATCGGCTTGTGTGTTCGCTTTCCCGGGACGGTGTGTGAGTCGGAAGTCAAATCGGGAAAGCCAGAGGGCCCATCTTGCTTGTCGACGACTAAGATCTTGTGCTGTCCTCCAGAACTCCAGGTTTTGATGGTCGGTGATGATTTCGAATGGTTCGGGTGAGCCTTCTAAATAGTGCCTCCAATCCTTGAGTGCTTCAATAATGGCAAGCATTTCCCTGTCGTAGATTTCATAGTTCCGTTCCGCTGGGTTCAAGGATGCGGATTGGAATGTGACTGGGTGCCAAAGTCCATCATCCTGTAGTTGCAGCAGTGTACCCCCTGAGGCGAATCCCGAGGCATCCACTTCAATCCGTGTCGGCTTTCCTGGGTCCCATAAGACCAGAATCGGGGCTGAGGTGAAGGAGTCCCTTAATGTTTCGAATGCTTCCTGTTGTGCCGTCCCCCATTGCCATTTGATGTCTTTCCGTGTAAGGTCATTAAGTGGTCGCGCTTTCTTTGCAAATCCTTCAATGAACCGTCGATAGAAGTTAGCAAAGCCCAAGAAACCTCAAAGATCGCGGAGTGAAGTAGGGACTGGCCAGTTTTTCACCGCTTCAATCTTTACTGGGTCCATCCGTACCTCCCCTTCACTGATGACAAGTCCCAGGTATTCAATGGACGTTTGTTCGAACTCGCATTTTTCGGGTCGTAAGTAGAGGTCATGTTGAGCCAGACGGGTGAGGACTTCGTGAACCACGGTTCTGTGTTCTTCCAGGGTTTCGGTGAAGATGAGAATATCATCTAGATATACAGCCACCTTTCCTGAGGCAATCAAATCAGCAAAAATTGAGTTCATGAGGGCTTGAAACGTAGCGGGCGAGTTTGTTAGGCCAAAGAACATGACCAAGGGTTCGAAGAGTCCTCGGTTAGTTGCAAACGCTCCCTTCCACTCATGTCCTTCCTTCACCCGCACATTGTTGTATCCCCAACGTACGTCGAACTTGGTAAATATCTTTGATTTTCGTAAACGGCTGATGATGTCGGTAACTAGAGGGAGGGGATATCGGTTTTTGATAGTGTATTCATTCAACCGTCGGTAGTCCTGTACGAAGCGAAGTTTCCCGTCCTTCTTTTTGACGAAGAAGACCGGAGATGCTAGTGGAGATTTGGAGGGACGGATATACCTTTTCCGTAGGTTTTCTTCCAGGAATCGGTCTAGTTCCTCCTGTTCATTGGGCGACATCGGATAAATCTTGGTGCGCAAGGTTTCTGGTGCATCAGGTTTCAGATCAATAGCGTGGTCCCATGGCTTGTGTTCTGGTAAGCGTTCGGATTCCTTTTCTGAAAAGACTTTAGCATGTTTCTGATAGACCGAGGGTACCATTTCCTCGAAAGTCTTTTGTGGTTTATCCTTATTTGCTGCTTCGGCCAGTTGTTGGGAGTAAGTATATCCAGCTGCGCACCACAGTTCTTCAGATGTGTGACCAATAATACCTGCACGTAACAATGCTCTCCTCCTCTTCCGATTACCAACCAGTCGGTACACGGGTGTGCCTTCCTCGTATTCAAGAGTTTCCACTGGCTCCTCAAGCTCGTCTGTAGGTGATGGTGGCAGGGGAACGTGTTGCGGGTTGATCTCCAGAAGTCCCTCTGTTGTTCCTCCAATATTACCTTCCTTTAATTCGGGGATCTCCTCGATAGTCATGGTTGGCGGTTTGGTGGTTAGTTGTGTCAGCCGTCCTTTCCTCCAGTCTATATCAGGGTTGACCTTCCGAAGCCAGGGAAGTCCGAGGATAATATCTTCGGAGCCCAGGTTAGTGACCAGGTATTCGAGAGGTTGAGGTGGGTTCTGGTCCACGGTTGAAAGGAGCCGTGCAGAATGGGTAATTTTGCCCGCATTGTTGAGTGTTCCATCAATATTGTAGAGAGTGATGGGATGAGAGAGGGGACGTGTGTGGATGTGGTGCTTATCTACAAAGCGTTGGTGTAGGAATAGACCTGTGGCCCCAGAATCTATCATTGCTGCATTACTGGTACTCTTGAATCTTCCTTGTAGCTTAATCGGTACGCGAAAATGGGAAACATCGCTGAATTGAGTGGAACCGAGGATACATGAGGAGATAGAATCGTAAATAGAGTACAGTTTGGGGAACCCGGCAGCAGCCGAGTCAGGTTCCCACTTTAAAAATTCTGCCGGAGCTCTGAGATTTGGTCCGCCAACGCTTTCTGGTTGTCCGTTAACTGCTGTAGAATCGAGGAAAAGTCGGGGAGCGGGGTGGGTGTAGCAGCAATAGAGGTGGCGGGTTCGGCAATGATAGAAGTGGCGGAGGCAGTACGAACCGTGTTTGGCCTAGGGAGACCCATGAACTTCCTTCGACAAACTGTGGCTATGTGTCCCGTAAGTCCACAGTGGCTGCAGATGTCCCGTTCATGGTGTCCATCTGCTTTTCGATGGTTCTTGGATCCGCATCCATAGCATTTCCCTGTCATGAACCGCCGATAGTCCTCTGCCGATCGTCCCGTGCTAGTGGCATCCACGTCCATGGCAAACGGGTCCCGGGCCGGAGTGAAGGGAGTAGGGTGGAAGGAACCTGTATTGTGGGCGGAGGAGTAGTTTACCAAGTTTTGCCCCTTCTCTCGAGCACGCTCGATTTGTCTGTTATCGATTCGGATGGACTCTTTGATCAGTTTATCCAGTGTGTCTGTATCCGCTGCCGAGTTGACAAGGCCATCTTTGATGCGTGCCGCCAGGTGTTGATAGAATCGATCTCGGAGATCTGGATCAGAATATCCCGTACGACTAGAGTACTGTTTAAAGGAAGCAGCATAAGCGGCCACGGTAGTCTTCCCTTGAAACAGGGTTTTTAAGGCGTCCTTGGCATCTACCACCGGGTTTACTGTCTCGAAACGGGCTTTGAAGGCATCCTTGAACACCTGCCAGGTAGGGTAGACAAGAGTGTCGACGGCACCACTGGCTACCTGGCTGATGTTTTCAGAAACTGGGGTAGCCCAGATTGCCGCATCACCTTCAAGGAACGAAATCGCGGATTTGATGCGTTCCCCTTCATTTGTGCGCAGTGTTTGTACCCCATTGGCCCATAGCTCGAATGCCGCTATGAAGCGACGAGCGTCATCACTTCTCTTCCCATCATAGGGCTGGGGTTTGCTGACCCCTTTGTTTGTGCTGATGTTTCTTGTCATAGTCGATACTACTGCCTGGAGCTCTGACTGCTGACGAGCAAGCTGTCCAATCAGATTTCCAAGATCTTGGAGGGAGAAGTTTTGTGACATTTCGGAAGTGGGATTAAGTGTAGTTTCGGGTTCAGGTTCAGGTTCTGATTCGAGTTCTGGTTCTGATTCTGATTCAGATGAAAGTGCCGCAATAGTAGTGGTTACTAATGCGGGAGAAGCACGGGAGCTGGGATTCGAAGATCGTCCTACTCTAGTGAAGGCTGCAGTAGGTTCAGGTACTACTGGAGAGGCGGGTCGCGAGATGTGGATGTGTCGACCAGTTGGATCGTAGTCGTGTTTGACTGTAAGCAAGTATCGATTGGGGCAAGGATTTTCGTCACAAGGTTCCCAGTGTAAGTTATCTTCGTCTTCAGTTGCCCAGTGAACGTCAAGGTGTTCTATAGTGTCAAATGCGTGGTAGTTTTCGGAACAGTCAGTGTTAACTCCGAAAGTAGGCGTGGTGGTGATAACAGGTGGAGAATCGGTGGACTCCGATTTCCACTCCTCGTAAGATCAGTGATAGGGCTGATGGTACGAGTAAAGGATCTCGACCTAATGTTGCGACGTAGGCGGAAGCGACGATGGGAAGCGATCAGAAGCACGGCACAATCACAAACCTGAGTGTGAGTAACGCTCAGCACACAGAGGTCTAAAAGGATAAATGATCTCAGCGACTGTGATAGCACAAAGGGCCAATCACAAGGGTCAGATAAGGCAAACTAGTTCCCAAAGACCAAGTCAATATTGAGTGTAAACAAAGATACAAACACGAACCTAGTTCCCAAAGACCAAGAGGTCGAGATAGGGAACTGGTAGCTGTCTACTGCACTATATATACGAGTCTGAAACAATAGGAACCAGGGTAAGGGACAAGGGTAAAAGAACAAGGAACAAAGAACAAAAGTGCGAGAGTGAAATAATGAAGAGCGAATGAGGAATAAGGAAAGAACAATAAACTAATGACAGCACGAGAATGAGTGGTCAGATGAACGATGAGTAATGAACGCGGTCATGTGGTTACTAGAGCATGTGAAAATGAAAGAAAGAAAATGATGTAAGTACTTGGTTGTCACGACAACAATAGACCACATGGAACAAGTGTCAGATGACAGATAACGGGTACGATGATCCGATGATACGAAGATGCGAAGATGTGAAGATGCGAAGGAAGATGATACGAAGATACGAAGCAGCGAACGTTCCGGCGAAGGGTTGCGAGAAGGTAGCAAAGATGCGGGAGTCATACCTGAGCTAGCATGATCGTAACAGTTTATCCTCAAAGTATTTCGTTATGTCTTTCCAGAACTGTGCATTTGCCGACCCATCACTGCTTGTTACATTTGGTGCATATGCTACTAGAATACTGAGCCGGTCTTTACCAAAGGTTGTCAACTGGGTCATCAAGGCTTGACCTGGAACTATGGGATATGTCTTCGGGTTCTCAGGGCGAACTTGCCAGCGATTTATCACCAGTGCTACACCATTTGCCCATTGAGTTTTCAGGGTCATGAGATGCAAAGACCTGCAGTTTCTTTTCATAGAGTTCATTAATTTCTCGCACCCGATCATCTGTTAAATGAGTCTCTTGCAGAGATAACAGGTCTATCTTTTTTGTTCTCATGTTAGGAGCGTGCGGATCAAGTGGACCTTCGATACTGTTATTGACAGTATCCTCGCTACGCTGCGCAGTCCGTGTCGAGTCCGTTCGAGATCGAGGTAGTGTCGACTAAAGATCAACAGGGTCGAACGGGGTTGGAGAAGGCGATAGAGAAGTCGAGTATGATATTAGGGTCGTATCGATTCGATAGGATTATATCCGAGTCGAATCAAGTCATACAGCGATATTAATGTAGAGGAGAACAAAGTCGATATTGAAACTAAGGGAGGATCCAACCAGGTCGGGGTCATACCAGGTCAATATTAAAGCTAAGGGCTTCTACCTACGTCCGCAGGTCCTTTATACTATGTACGCTATCTCCGATGTTGCTACGAGATATCCTAAAGTAGTTATGACGAATCAAGAGTAAAGATAGCGAGTGCGGATAGGAAGAAGACTAACTAATAAGGTAACGGCGGTGGTCTAGGTGCATAGCCCATCCAAAGGGATAGCGATGGGATATAGGATAGGGGAAGATAAGAGTGGCGGAATCAATTCACCTTGATCAGTATCATCGGTGCATCGCATCGATGATGGACTTGTTGCGAGTTGGGTTGGTGAGTCGGATCGATAGTTCAATCGATGTGCACAATTGCGGCAGTATGCGGAGCTGGATCGATAGTGGTGTCGGTCCGATGCGGTTGATGCGCATGATCGTAACATCTCATCATTGTCCATATACTATTCCACTTGTTATCTGGGTGTGTCAGACTTGGGTTACCATACCCACGCATATTGAGTGAGCCCACCCGGATCGCGGCTTTCTTAGTTGTTCTATCTCTTTTTTGTGTTCTGGGTTGCTGCCCATTTATTTGGCTTTGTTCAATATTATGAGAGTTTGCATCCATTTGCAAGCCTTCTTGGCTTATTGGTGCTTGCCTGTCTATTGTATTGACTTGTTCAGGTTCTGGTCTACTCCCCATATTTGGTGCACTCCCGCCAGTGGATATGCTCCTGGGGTCTGTCGAGCTGCTCGACATGCGTGGAGGGGAGCAAGTTTGCTCCTGAACTCCTTCTGCGCGTTGAATATTTGTGGCAGGTGTAGGTCCTTCACTGCCGTGAGTGCCGAGACTCGGTGGCTCAGGACTACCCTCGCTCACCATCCCGTCAACCATACTGCTTCGACCATCATTGGAGACCGAACAGACAGGGAAGTTTGGACCTCCTCCAGTCAAAGTTCGTACATCTTGTCATTCTGTCATGCGAAGCCAAGTCCTAACTCCTTGGTTCTGACCCTGTTGCGTATGATCCCCCGAGCTGTTAGGGAGCTGGGAGGAAAAATCTCTACGGTGTCCGGGGAGAGATGCCCTGTGTTGTGTTCTTATTTGCATGTGGTTGTATAGTTTGAAAATGTTGCGGGTGTCTGACCAAAATCCATACCATTGACGACCTATATAATGACAAGAAAAGAAAAGAAACACATACCTGGACTCTGACTTACCTACTTACTATTTTCCTCTCTTCATGTGCTTTTATAGTGCATCAACAGCAGCGCTGTGGGCAGCATGATTTGATTCAAAGAATGTTGTTGACAAGCCACAATGAGTTCACCTTTTAGCCAAAGTTTTGTTAAAAGTCACAGTAGATTCAGAAAAGTGAGGTCGGTGATACACGATTGTGGTCATCATACATTATTCTATGTCTTGTGGAAGATGGGACTTGGTGCTTATAGTCTAGTTCCATCCCGATACCCCTTCATATTCGGGGTAGGAGTCACTATAACCTAGATTATTGTGCATGTAGGGTATCCCACGGTATAGTCCACCTCTTCCTCGACTTCGAGTGGGGGAGGTTCCATATCCTAGAAGGTTGCCCCGACCACGTCCACGATAGGTCCCATATCTTCTCGGTGTCCCTCGACTACTCTGGAAGGTGCCTCGTCCTCTTCCAGCTACAACAAAGCCATCTAGGGATTCCTGACCGCTAGGGTGTTGTTTCCAGTCGCTTGGATTCTTCATGATGGTCATCATTTGCTCGCGCGTTGGGCCCAGCCATCTTTCTTCGTCGGTATCGGTTTGTTCACTGGCAAAGTCTGGGTATGGGCATGCATGTCCCGGGTGATCCTCGCCCTTGCACCAGACACACCCGAAGTCACTTTTGTCGTGGTTCAGGATTTTGAAACGGACATTATATTTGATCGCGCGCAGAGCCAAGACCCACTTTCGTTGGATGTCTTTGTCTGAGGAGATGGGGTGTCCTCATAGCTGGAAGCGAGGGCACGGTCTACCGTTTTTGTCGTTGCATGGAATATAGGCAAGTCGGAAGGATGAGGTGAGCATTGCTACAATCTGCTTGTGCGACTTTTTGGCAATGTTGGGGTACTCCTCCTCGGAAGCTTTCGCAGCGACGAGGTCTCGTATGACATTGTTCGCCCCTCTGTCAGTGAAGATCTTCTCTTTGATAGCTGTCAAAGCCTCGATGCGTTCATCCTCCTCTTCAGTGACTGCTGGTCCAATGAAATTGAGCAGTACCCAGCTCATGTTTCTCTCGGCAAAGGAGTGGACCATGAAAGTGGCTCCTGGTTCGCTCAGAGCAACAACCCCGAGGTCAAGGAGCCAGGCTTGGAATGGGGGAGATATGTCATAGAGAATGATGGTCCAGGGGTTACCGAAGTCTGGTCGTTCTTTGTTTGTCTGTGCTTCCACTTTCGACACCTGGCACTTCCCTTTCTCCGGGAACTCCACCTGCATGATCCAGTCACGTATCGCAACTATTGCTCGGTCACCATGTTTAGACTCCCAGCGAGGGCCTGCTCCGTACGGCACTAGCCCTAAAACATTTTCCCGATCCTTCGCGACGTGGTCCCTTTGAAAGTCCTTCATGTTTTTCAGGAGGAGGGGTGTCGGCACGTATGGTCGGGGAAAAATTCGATTTGTGAAATTGATACCATACCCTGCGGGTTTCTGCTCTAGGTTTGCATAGTTCATTCGAGTGAGCTTCCCATACGGGTACTCATCTTCATGTGTCGGGTTTCTTACATTATCAGATGGCTGTGGCTCAGGCATTGGTCTGCAGTTTGGCAGTGGACGTACTAAGTGGGGATCGAGCTCGTCTATGTGTTCTTCTGGTGGTCCACAGTCATTTTTGTGGTGTAGGTTTTCTTCTTCCTCCTCTGGCCTTGTTCGTCTGATCCTTCTATCCGCGTTATCGGTTCCTGCTGGTTCAAGACGATGTTGGGTATCAGAGGAAGTGAGAGGTTGGTTTGGGGACATACTTGACACAAGGTATGGCTGTTGGATTTATGGTGCCACTCTGAAAGAACTTCGCTCTTTATAGAGCACGCAGGGGTGTTGTCATATGTCAAATTCCTTGTCCCATTTTTGTACATGTATGAAGGGGGTTTGTTTAGCAAGTGGATGAAAGGGAGAGCAAAAACGTGTAGCGAGTTCCGTTAAATCCCCGGACCGGAAAGACCGATGAGCCACTAGAGGGTGTTCGTTGCGGTGCACGTCGTAGAGCCTCTGAACGTCGCTTATTGCCTTCATACTGTGTTAGAGTTTCACTCTAAACTTTCTATCCTTAATCTGAGAGCCTCGAGCTCACTGAATACCAAATACTCATTGTGTTTAGCGGATTTGCGTAGTCACAGGTCATCGTAACTACTTTTAGAGCTGCGTCTAGCTCCCGACCTGGTGGCCATGGTCGTCTCTACGGTCGTGTAGAGGTTTGCAGGTGCATACGCATCCGCACGGCGTATTAGCTTCACCACTTATGTGGTTACTAGTCCCCTTGGCCACTGAGAGGCTCGCCGCTGAACACCACGTGGTGGTGGTTCTTGTGCCCTCCAAGTCTTGTTTTGCTTCCAAACGAACAGCCCTCTGCGCTCGTTTCATGAATAGGGTTTGAGGGGGCATTTCAGACATGTATTGGATCTTCTAGTAAATTTGTCATACTGTTATGATCATGCACGGTCGTAGGAGAGAAGTTGGATCGCGGACTATAAGTCCGCGGGGTAAAAGACCGAACACTGAGATAAATCCCGGTGAGGGTTGGGTGAACCTACGGAGAGGTAGTCGGATGTTGACACTACTATTAATAGCGTCCCCGACACGCCGCTGTCCGAAAGCAAGGTTGAGGGTAATTCTGATCGCGGGAGAAACTCACGTGATCGTACTTAGGATGAGGTTGAGAATAACTCTATTTGAAATACACTGTATGAGTGCGCTATCAAAGTCGATATTTAAACTAGGGACCAACTATTCTACTCTCGTAGCTTTATACGGTACTCGCTACCTAAGGGTCGCTAAGCAATAGTTATCCTAGAATAGTATGGTCAAACATGTGGAGAATAAAAGGGGAAAGTATAAAGGAAATGATATAAAAGGATATATGAGAAATTGGCTAAGTGTGAGGGATATAAAAGCAAAGTGTAGAAGGATCGCGGAGGTAAGCTCCGCGACGGAAGAAGGTGGTGAAGTCAAATACCGGGGAATGATCGTCGGGCCCGCGGGAGTTGAACTTGGCATGGTCGTAACACATACATATATTTGTCCAAGGTAATCGACTCCCCTCAGAACACTTGCACATTCTGAGGGTACGTTGATTCCTACTTTAACTCTTGATATCTAGCTTACTTACTTTACTTATGGCTTTTGTGTACTTACTTAGGCTACAGGAGTAACGAATCTAACAACTATATGCTCAAATACAATAAACAGTAAGTTCATTGATTGGCACCAGATAGGAGGTAGATAACAGTTGCACACACAGACAGTGAGATGTAGGTGAAATACTATATGCTACAAGGTCTAAGTCTAAGTCAGACAGACTGGTAGACTTGCACACCACATGTTCAATCCATATAGCAAAGTCTTAAAATGTGTGGAAAGGATTGGTGATACCTTTGAAGTCTTCAAAGGTACAGAAAGGATGTGGAGCTATGGCAATGGTATTGCCTTTACTTTGAGCTTGTTTTGGAGACATGAAACATGCTGTGGGTGCTAAATAGCTTCATCAATGTTGTATTATTCAGCTGAGTGCTTTGCCTTAACTCTGTACTGTTTTCACATCTTCAAAGACTTTGTTTTGTGAATTGAATTATTCTGTGCTCCCATTCAGCCATTGATTCTCAATATTACGTTAATTTCTCTGAATGCAATTTCTTACCTTTCCATATTCACATTGCTTCATGTTCTGTTGTATTTCATGAAGTATTAAGTACACATTTATTACAAAATCCTCTAACTAAACTCCAGCAAGACAGAAGTAGATAATAGGAGATGATCAATTTTCCAATACACAAGTAATCCTTGTTTCATTCCATTGGGAGAAAATGTAAAAGTTTGGAACAGAGTATAGGAAATGATTCATACTGTACAGTGCAGGCACAAACAGTGGAGATAAATTCAATGGAAAAAATGTAAGGTTCCAGACTAGATAATAAGTAACAGTGATATGAGTATAACATAGGGGTAAATGATAGGGGCAGCTCACTTTATGACAACCATCAATTGGAAAAACTTTCCAGCAATCTGAGACTCTTGATGTAATACAAAGTATCAGGATGAGTCTCCCCCAATACCTGAACAGACTTGTCCACCAGAGGATTCATGAGCTCCAATGACTCATATTTCCTTCCCAAATAAGCCAGTGTAGTTGACAAGTTCTGGATCCTCCTGAATGTGAATGGATGATCTGATCCAATCACTCTCTTTGAAACTGCAACCAAAGTCTGCTGAATCTCCAAAGCATCATTGAATCTGCCCAACTTTCTCAATGTTATTGCAAGACTTTGTATTTTGATCAAAGTTGATGGATGTGCTGGGCCCCAGATTCTTGTTGCTTTCTGAAGCATGGATTGCTGAAGCTGTAGTGCTTCATCAAATCTACCAAGATTTCTGAATGTTATTGCCAGATTTTGAATCTGGCACAAAGTGTCTCTATGATCATTTCCCAGAACTTGCTTGGATTGTTCAACCAAAGGCTGCTGGAGTTGGAGTGCATTATTATGATCTCCAAGAGCATTGAATATAACTGCCAATGTTTGTATTGCTGTCATTACTGTTGGATGATTGGGGGGAAAGACTCTTTGAGAAGTCTCAAGTACAGATTGTTGTAGTTGAAGTGCTTCATGGATTCTACCCAAGTCCAGCAATGTACATGCCAAGTGTTGGTTGACTTGCAGAGTTTCAGGATGCTCAGGTCCCATGAGGGCTCCATACTTCCCAACTAAAGTCTGGAGAAGGGAGAATGCATCACTAGACTGTCCCAGAGCTCTGATTATTAATGCCAGAGTTAGAGTTATGCTTAAGGTTTCAGAATGATTGATTCCTAAGATCTGTTTTGAGGATTTGACTAAAGGTTGGACAAGCAACAATGCCTCATTCATCCTTCCCAGACTTTTCAATGTTATGGCCAGATTCTGAGTTCTAGTCAAAGTATCTGGATGCTCCTCTCCTAGAACTCTCTTTGAGGTTTCAAGCAAGCTGTGCTGAAGTTCCAATGCCTCATCTGTCCTACCCAGTTCTCTCACTATAATGGCCAGATTCTGAGTTGTGTCCAAAGTATGTGGATGCTTCTCTCCTAAAACTCTCTTTGAGGTTTCAAGCAAGCTTTGCTGAAGTTCCAATGCCTCATTTATCCTTCCCAGTTCTCCCAATGTTCTGGCCAGATTGTGAGTTCTAGTCAAAGTATGTGGATGCTCCTCTCCTAGAATTCTCTTTGAGGTTTCAAGCAAGCTTTGCTCAAGTTCCCATGCCTCATTTGTCCTTCCCAGGCTTTCCAATGTTATGGCCAGATTCTGGGCTGTATCCAAAGTATGTGGATGCTCCTCTCCTAGAACTCTCTTTGAGGTTTCAAGCAAGCTTTGCTCAAGTTTCAATGCCTCATTTGTCCTACCCAGTTTTCCTAATGTTATGGCCAAATTCTGAGTTCTAGTCAAAGTATCTGGATGCTCCTCTCCTAGAACTCTCTTTGAGGTTTCAAGCAAACTTTGCTCAAGTTCCAATGCCTCATTTGTCCTTCCCAGTTCTCCCAATGTTCGGGCCAGATTCTGAGTTGTATCCAAAGTATGTGGATGCTCCCCTCCTAGAATTCTCTTTGAGGTTTCAAGCAAGCTTTGCACAAGTTCCAATGCCTCATTTGTCCTACCTAGTTCTTGCAATGTTCTGGCCAGATTCTGAGTTCTAGTTAAAGTATCCAGATGCTCCTCTCCTAGAACTCTCTTTGAGGTTTCAAGTGAGCTTTGCTCAAGTTCCAATGCCTCATTTGTCCTACCCAGTTCTCCCAATGTTATGGCCAGATTCTGAGTTCTAGTCAAAGTATGTGGATGCTCCTCTCCTAGAACTCTCTTTGAGGTTTCAAGCAAGCTTTGCTCAAGTTTCAATGCCTCATTTGTCCTACCCTGTTTTCCCAATGTTATGGCCAGATTCTGAGTTCTAGTCAAAGTATCTGGATGCTCCTCTCCTAGAACTCTCTTTGATGTTTCAAGTGAGCTTTGCTCAAGTTCCAATGCCTCATTTGTCTTACCCAGAACTCTCAATGTTCCAGCCAGATTCTGAGTTCTACTCAAAGTATCTGGATGCTCCTCTCCTAGAACTCTCTTTGAGATTTCAAGCAAGCTTTGCACAAGTTCCAATGCCTCATTTGTCCTACCCAGTTCTCGCAATGTTCTGGCCAGATTCTGAGTTCTAGTTAAAGTATCTGGATGCTCCTCTCCTAGAACTCTCTTTGAGGTTTCAAGCAACCTTTGCTGAAGTTCCAATGCCTCATTTGTCCTTCCCAGTTCTCCCAATGTTATGGCCAGATTCTGAGTTCTACCCAAAGTATCTGGGTGCTCCTCTCCCATAACTCTTTCTGAAGTTTCAACCAACTTTTGCTGTAATTCCAGAGCTTTATTAGCTCTTCCTGATTTCTGATATGCCCATGCCATGTTGCCTTCATGGTATAGTGTTGACTTGTGTTCTGGTCCTAATCTGTCTATCATGATATCCAATAATGGTTCCCACATGATGATGGCCTCTTGAAACTTATAAAGCTCAAACCAAATACACCCAATTGCTAATTTCACCACATAATCACTGTTGGACAAATCCCCCAAAATCCTGACATGAGGTGAAAGCCTTTGGAGAAATTTATAGTCTTCCTGAGATGAATTGTACTTCTCCCAAGGTATGTTCTCAACTGCTAATGCAACAATTCCTTCTATAGCCTGCCTGTGGTTATCTTTGATTGTATCCCTGAGCCATTGATGCACCAATGGATGAAATTTATATCCACCACTTTCTATGTTTATCAATGAGTATGAGGCTGCATCATCCATAATATCATCAAGCTTCATGCCATCCAAATTCATTTCTACAGTAGCAATCCTTTGCAAAACCAACTTTCCTTCAGTAACAGCCTTGCTTGGTCCAAGAGGGGATTCAACCATGCTCACATTCTTCACCCCTCTTTCGAACAGTGAACGAGGTATATGCTCATAGTGTAGATGAGCACATAATCCCAGAAACATCCTGCTATCTGGACTGAGCTGTCCCCAACTAAGATTCCATGTCTCATACACAGAGTGATAGTATTTATCCTTTGGTTGTTGGGGACCTTTGTTGAGCAATTGTTCCCTCTGATTTCCCAACCTGTCCAGATATTCAAACAGACATTGTTGCCTGTTGATGTATGCCCCAGCATGCACAAGAGCAAGTGGAAAGTAGTACAACTCTTCTGCAATTTTAGCAGCTACTTTCTGCTCTTGGTCACTTATATTATCCAAGTCTTTGATTGCATGTTTTATCAGCAGTTGGATGCCTTCCTCTGGAAGCATATCACTAAGCTCCAGGTATTGGTTTGCAATATCCCTAAGGTCAGGGTTTCTTGAAGTGATGATCACATTGCCATGATCACAAGAAGGCAAGTATCTGCTTAGGGGAATCTTGGGATCATCAGCATTGTCAATTACAATCAACCAATCTTCTTCATGGGAATGTAGCCAATGGAGTCCAGCTTTCCAGCTTTGGGCATCTTGAACTCCACTGGTCTTAGCAATATCAAAGTAGCTTCCTTGGATGGAATATTCTTGATCTGCAGTGATGAAAAATATGGCAGTAAACCTGGTAATTTCATTTGAGCATTGAGGCTGTACTTGTCAAATGGAGCTATAACCTTTGCTTAAATCTCCTTGTGAACTCAAGAGCTAATTGAGTCTTCCCTGCTCCTCCTAATCCATACAGGAGAAAAGTTTTTGTTCTTTTAGCAGCATGTCCAGGGAGAAAAAATACTTCAAGTGTTGTTAGAACTTCCTCTCTACCTGTAAAAGTACTTGTTGATGTTGGACAATGAGTCATTCCCTCGAAATATCCTTAGAAAGGAAACCAGATTTTGTCTATGTAAGTATTGATAATCAAATTTTGGGATAGATTAAGTATACCGGGTGGGGTTTTTTGTTTGTCAGATTCTACAAGAAAACATTCAGGTCAAGTTGATATGCAAGAATTTTGATTCAATCAGGACTCACCAGTCTTGTTATAGATATTTTGGATGAACTGGCCACCATTCACGGTGAAATCATTTGCATGAGGAAAGATTGACATGGTGGTGGTTGCGGTAAGAGAGAGCTTTTTGATGCTATCACCCCAATGACTGATTTGTAATGCATAAAGGTCCGTGCATTTTCAATGGCGTCATGTCCGTAGAATGTCATCTTGTTGACAGCGTTGCTAGTTACATATGCATCGTCTTGAACGTCTTCAATTCTCCACCTGATTACCGACTACCCCAGCATGGCGCCACCGTAGATTCTGAACTCAAATCAGGACAGGCAGGGTATGCATAGAGAAGTCGTACATATTCAATGGTGCGTCTTGTATTGCACCTTCTTTAATCTTCATCTCACTCCCTGGCTTTTCTTTACTTCATCTAGTCGTCCAGTTCACCAACTCTACATTGCTTCCAAGCCTCTTCATAAAGCCCTAGAATTGGAGATGGTTGCCATCGAGTGTTTAATCGTTCTTGTAGGAGGAATGCCACATTGTCGAGCGCTACTGATTCAAATATTGAAACCATTTTCTCAACCTCAACCTCGACATCATCATCATTCATCTGTCCCATCTGTTACGACGATTCCCCATTCCTTAAACACACATACTCTCTCTCTCTCGATTGTGTTCATTCAGCATGTTCAGGATGCTGGACCGTCTTTGCTATCTCAAAGATCTGCGACGAGGGCGAATATCGTATTCGCTGTGTGACTGAGGGTTGCGCCATCGTCGCTCCTCATGATTTCATTCACAGTGTTTTGGGAAGCGATGGGAAGGAAACCACCATCGCCCTGATCCGGTTCCAATAACTCGCCGTTCGTGGATTCATCGCCTCGAATCCAAAACTCAAGTTTTGTTCGTATCCGGGATGCACGAATACGATTTCGTGTCCGTCCGCTGTGAGTAGTTTTGTATTGAGCACCTTGGTTCCTATCGCTTCTTGTGGGGCTAGGGGTGTATTGGGTTCTGGATCCAATAAGATAAGGAGACGGATTTGGCCTCGTCCACGACAACGACAATGACAACTACAACGACAACGTCTACTACGTCTACTACAATGACGATTATCTCTATGCGACGAAGAACACATATTCTGCTTTGGCTGCCCGATCGAGAGTGATCACCGCCCGCTTTTCTGTGCAGTTGCGAGATTGTGATGAAAAAATGCGAAGACGATTGTATCGTACCCGCATCCGTGTTCAGTGCTCTGTTTTTAAGGCTTGTGTACTTGCCTTCATGATAAACAATGCTTTCTACTGCGAATCTAGTCTAACGTTTTCTCTGCAATTTCCACGTCTGATTCTTGTCCTCTTGTTCCATTGTTGTTGTTATTGTCGTCGTCGTCCAAAATACACCTGAATTCATCGACGGCTGATACGAGCACAGCTGCAAATTCTCTTCTGGAATACTAGCCCGTCCTCTTGTACTAAACTGGCGACGTCAGCCATAGACCAAAGTCTCTCTTCTCCTCTCCAGCGTGTACAGGAATTAACAACAGCGTCGACGATGTCACTGGGTACAGCGCCGATGGTGCTACTATCGGACTCCTTCGACTACTCATGCACAGGGTGTATCGAGTATAAAACCTTCCGACGCAGCCAAGTCAACAAGCATCACAATTCTTCTGGCTAACTTCACTACTATCGACAATACGAGTTCTCTCGTTGCCATCGAATTCGGATGACAGTGCGGCAAGTTTGAGTCGTTCATGCACCTGCTTCACATCGTCCTTTCGTTACGCTTTTACCGCATTTTAGTATTGTCAATACAGGATATCGTCAAACAGCACAAGCAACTTCCGCACTGCATCCAGAGTCACCTCCATTTTATTATACATCACACCCTCATCCTTCGCAACATAATCTTCCATCCGTATGCCACTGTTTCTAACATTATCATCACTAATACTAGCCTCGTAAACATCGTTAATTGCCCTTTCTAGTATTAACCGGCCAGAAGGAGCAAGTTCATTGGAAATCATGCCCAAACTCAGGGAGGGCAAGGATGTAGTAGAGAGTATGCCTGGTCGTGGAAGACTGGTACGGTGCTGTGTACAATGTTCATGTTTAATCTTAACACAGGGAATGTCGTTCCCGATTGCCCATTCTCGCCTCATAGGACTGTATTCACCTCAATTTGGGATGGCTCCTCGAACTTATCAAGTTTGGATAATTTCCGGCATGGAATTGGAGGGATGGATGCGCCTGAATTATGCACCAAAATAACACGATGCTGGAGGAGCAGGAAGGTCAACAAAATGTTAGCGAGGACCTGAGTGCTTTAGGTATCTGACCGTCAAGGCGGGCGAATACATGCTTAATCAGCGAAGTAAGCTCGGGTGCATGGAAATACAGGAGGTTAACAAAGGGTCAGTAAGGATCTGAGTGCTTATGGGTATCTGGCCGTTGAGGTTGTCCGACCAACGAAGTAAGGCTTGGGTGCGTGGAAATACGCTTGCCCTAGCTTGACTCGAGTAAACATCTATAGTGCTCACTAAGGTATGTTGCTGTATCATCGAGCACAATCTTGTTCATATAGCAAGATCACAAAGTCAATGTCGAAGCCATTGCTTGAGGACTGTTAGTAGTACTACCATTTTCAGAATGACATACTTACTGGTATGTGACAGTGATGGAGGTAGAGCTATCAATAGTAGTAGCTGTGAGCCCCTCACTGGCTTGGGTAATGTCTACAATGTCACCATTAGTGAGAACTACCGTTGAGCTGCCAGCCGAAGCGGAAGCATCAGTGAATGTAATCGTTCCAAAGTCGCATAATACAACGAGCGAGCCATTCTTATCGAAGTCTTCCACAATCCAGTCGACATTCTGGCCACTGATGTCCTGTTTTAGTATTTTCAAGTGTAACGATTCCCTAACTATTACTGGCCCCTTCAATGCTAACGGTGATCGAGTCTCCCTCAGATATATCGAAACTGGTAAATCCACTATTTGTTCAGCTCAATCAAGTAACGTAGAAACTTCATCGTTCTCCGATCGACCGTGTGATGATGCGCTTTGTGTACTGTACTACATACCACCATGCTGACCATGGTGGAGTGGAGTCTCGAGGCTAAACAGGATCATTTGCGCAGCGACAGCAGACTTTGCTGGACTATAAGTATTTCGAATACTACACACTTTTCATTCGTACATCTTCCTGACAATGAACATTAAAACATATCAGAACGTTCAAAACTCCTTGCATTGGCTGCAGCCTTCTCGTGGCCCTGAAGATGGTACATGACTTCTCGTTATGGAATATCCTTTCATCTGCATGTCCAACTCTCCGGTAGAGAGCTGTTACCGTTACCGTGATACTGATTGCGAAGAGGATATCTACAATGTCTCCGGCTGCTTTGGATACCCAACGCCATCGAATCATTGACATACTTTCTACCAAAAAGGGTGTCCGGTGCTTTACCCTCTTCAACCCACCTAATCATTGATGTCAGCACGTTCCTATCGGGATCCAAAAACTCCTTGTCCAGTTGGATTTCTTCTATGTTTCTCAACGTCTGCCCAATAGCCCAAGCACCGTCGCCTCCTCGACAATGACCCAGCCCGCTGATACGAAAGAAACGATAGAAGTGATCTAACTCGGAGGGTGGAATATTCATAGTATGCGAGACGTGATCGTAGTATCGCTCAGAATTTGCAGGAGAGATCAATCCGTCACTTTGACCGTGCCAAGTAATGAGCTTCCCATTTCTAGACTTGAACCGCGACAAGTCTCCTTTCCATGTATCGATGTTGAATGGATTGACCGCTTGGGAATATGCCCAGTCGGATCTATTCAGCTTCGTGACATCGAGATTTGGGTCATTGTAGAGGGTATAACGGAACCAATCCTATAAAATGGTTCAGAAACGGGAACCTGATCAAATTTGAAGCGTACGGCGGTGTAAGGGAAAGGTTTTCCGCTGTACATCATGGCCCTCGTGACTGCGTCCTCACTTCCTGGGTGCTGTCTTGGGAACCATAGCTCGCCCTCAGGGTTATATAAAGGACTAAAGATCGTCCTGATAGCCTTTGCTTGCTCTCCTGAAAGACAATTTGGCCTATCATTTGTATCAGATGAGCAAATCAGTCTTTCCGGCTTATAGTCGCATAAATTGGGGTCCTCAATGACACCGTCAGCAACACCATCGACGGTATCACATTGTTCGATAATGTCGGTGTGAATTAGATTTGTCCACTGCTCTTCCGTGATGAAAGATGGACTTCCTGGGGGACCTAGTATTCCAAAGTGACGCCCACTCCAAGACAAGAGCCCAGAAAAATCGTTTGCTGGAGCACCCGCAATGACTCCATCAAAATCTTCTGGGAAGTCCTGAACAGACTTGAGGCCTTGTCGACCACCAGTGGAACAACCAAGGTAGTATGATTTTGTATGTGATTTACCATAAAACTCCTTGGTGATTGCTTTACCAACAACGACGCCAGTATGAGCACTAAAAGACATCCGGTTTTGAACATTTGACCAAACGGATCGGGAGGACTTACGAGCGGTAAACATAATCTTCGACGACATCAGGATTTTGAAGGAAGGCCTTTCCGCTCGTACCATTATGTCCATTATTCGCTCCGACAGTGGCGATTCCGAGTGCTGACGCATAAGCCATGTCCTCATACTGGATGCCTGCTCAAAGCAGCTTATTGTAAGAGCTCGTATCTGACTTGGAACTATCAGATGGACTTACACCCGGACAATCCGCCATTACCCGTACTCAGAAACTGCCCAGTCCAATTCCGAGGAAGCCAGACTTCCAGATTTAAACCAGACCTAGTTGAAGTTGATGTGTACATGGAAATGCGGCAGATGTCTTCAAGAACAAATTGCGATGGACGGCCACAGGAAGGATCGTTGTCCCGAAGTTCGATAATTGACCCGGTTGGAACAAAGTCAGAGAAATATACAGTGGTATTTGGTATCGACATTCGGGGAGCTACAGAGGAGCAAGCTGAATGAAAGTCGGCTGTTTCCATTGTCTTTCCTGCAAACGAAGTAATGCCAAGCCCGAATGTTGCAGCCTTCCTAAGTTCCGAGGGCAATCGGAACTGTGATAGAATTTTGATGATGTCCGAAATTAGATTGTTCATTATGCTATGAGTGCAGTTGACAGCTCATGATGGTCAGTGAACGACGGGGCTACCACTTACTGCTAGATAATTCTTGATGATGGCAGTTTGAGAAGATAAGCCGATACCGTGTGAGAGTATTGATACGACGAAGTAAACGGCTTATGAAGATCAGGCTAATGGACAACGGGTACAATACAAAAATCCCATCTAAATTGTTAAAAAGTAAGAAATTCGCTCATTGAGTCTACATCATATGAAGGCAAGGCATATGCTCGCACCCACGACACAGTCACCCGACTCAGTAGACGGAACTCCGGTGGCTTTCATGTACCCGTTCACCGTTGAAGGTGCAACAAGAAACATTCTTGAAGGACGCTGGAAGAGCAAAGGGGGGTAGGTGGAGAGGAGAAGAGCAAATGAGATGAGTCCTAGTCGCCATGATATGAAAGAATCCTCAACTGATTACAGCTTTGGAAGTAAAGGTATGGATAAAGAGAGAGAAACTGCAATATTTGTGAATGAATGGAATCGATAGGTGCATTCCCATCAATCAATAAGTACAGGCGCTGCAATTCTAGCAGCTTGACTAGTGAAACGGTAGTTTTTGAGGCAATAAATTGCGGTCCCAAGCTTGTCATGCGCAAGTTAGAATTTTATTACCATGCAGATATTTCGCTCCTTGTTGAATGAAGCCAGAACCTTGAGTTAAAGACGTCATCGACTGATGGTTTGATAATACAACTTGAGTAAGAGTCTTTTACAACCTTCTTCCGCTCATCCACCTTCTGGTTATTTTCTCGACCATCCTCCTGGTTGCGGACAGCACGGCTTGCTGGAAAAATCGCCACTTGGCATGCTCTATCTGACGTCTGATAACTTTCCTATCTGTGCGTCTCTGTAGTTCAAGCAGAATCTCTCTTTTAAACGACCATTCTAGTTGTACCGTTCGGTGTAATAGGGTATGGTTCTATGGTCAGACCGCACAATTCAACGGCTCAGTCTCAATCAGATTCTATCGCTATCTATGGTATTGTATCCGTCTCGCAGCCAGCTTCGCCTACCGTCCCATCCCTTTACCCGAAAACCCCACCTACATAGCTGAAGAAGACGTGACCATTATAGTGCCTACTATCGATGCTGGCGAGGAATTCAAGGAAGCTGCTCGCAGTTGGCTGGTCGGGAAACCGAAAGAAATCCTTATTATTACCGAAGAAAAGATGCTCGGCCCATTACAGGAACTCGCCAACGCAGTCGATCCTGACCGTATACGCGTACTCACCGTGCCATTTGCAAACAAGCGTCTACAGATGAGTCACGGTATCAAGAATACAACAACAGACATTATCGTGTTTGCTGACGACGACGCTATCTGGCCATCCACCTTACTTCCGTACGTCTTAGCGTGCTTCGAGGATCAAAAAATCGGAGGAGTAGGTACCAGCCAGCGGGTGCAGCCCGTAGGCAACAAAATGACTGTGTGGGAAGTCCTCGCCGCGTTCCGTCTTTCGATCCGAAATATCGAAATATCTTGTTCAACTCACATTGACGGAGGGCTACCCTGTCTCTCAGGACGGACGGCAGCATATCGCACTATCATACTTAAAGATCCCGAGTTTCTTCACGGCTTCACACATGATTATTGGCTTGGAAAGTATCAGCTGAATTCAGGCGATGACAAGTTCTTGACGCGGTGGATGGTTAGCCATGGATGGAGCACGTACGTGCAATGCTGTAAAGAGACTGAGCTACTGAGCACGATGAAGCCGAATTGGAGGTTTCTGAAGCAAGTGCTGAGGTGGACGAGGAACACATGGCGAAGCGATATGAGGAGTTTATTCACCGAACGCTATATTTGGACTGCGCATCCATATGTTGCGTATACCATGGTATATCCTTTATCTGTTCCATCATCCGGTTGATATTCAAAGTCGGGTTTCTTTTAGGTGGACAAGCTATTCAATCCCTTCACATTACTCGCCGGCCCTTGTTTGGTCGCTTACCTAGTCTATAAAAGTACCATTTCGACAGACAATGGTGGCTATCATCTACCATGGTGGTGAGTAGTACAAGAGCTTTCCCCCCCTCAACTGAAAATGACTCTGTTCTTGGTTTACAGGAATATTTTGGCGTCCTATCTCGTCTGGCTGCTCGCCACGCGAACCGCCAAGCTCCTGCCTCATCTGTGGTATCGGCCTCAAGATATAGTCTACGTGCCCGCTTTCATTGTATTCGGCTACTATTTCGCTATCATGAAACTTTATGCTTTGTGTACGTTGCACGAGGTGAGTATGTGTTCCTTTTACACTACGTTCTCTTTACATTACTGTCTTTCATTTCACAATCTCGCTCCTTGTACTCATCAATGCATGCATATTTAGACTGGCTGGGGTACTCGAACTGGTATAGGCGATATCGCCGCCGCCACTGCCGCTATGGACAAACAAAATGCCAATAATAACGACACCATCACCACCACGACCAACGGCAACACTGGTCTACAGCAGATTAATGAAAAATTTGCCTCATCCTCATCCCTAAGCGCAAAGTCAAATCTCGACAGCGATTACATACCTCCGAGGATGCAGAGATATCCTTCTGCGCCTAGTAGACCTCAGGACGCGTCACAGCAGTATTATCATTCTTCGAGTGGGAGCGGGAGTAATGGTGCAGCGATAAGCAGTGGAAGCGGGAGCAGAATTGGAAATAGAAATGGGAATGGAAATGGAAACGGTAGTGGAAGCAATGTAGTCAGAAGTAAGAGTAGGAGCGGATCGGCAGGAGGTATCGTGAGGCGGGAGTTGAGTGGAAGAAAAATGGGCATCATAGAGGAAAGTTATCTCATGCGGTGATGGTAATGATGGTCGATGGTCAAGTGGAAGACGGGCGACCGCGCGATTCACTCGCTTTTCCCTCGCTTTGACGATGCATTCCTTCTTTTTGGACTTTGACTTGAATCCTAGAATCATCGAAAATTGCACGCTGTTTCTGAGCTCAGCATCTTTGGTGCACTCAATCCTCTTCCCTGTCGTTCGACGTCGTAACGATTTCAAGCTCTGGCAAATACGCTAAATCATACCATCCGGACCTTTACACTACCACAGGTTTTTTTTTTTTCCTTTCTTCCGCCTCACAAGGCCGATAGTGAACGTATTCTCTTGTTTTTTCAGTCATTCTGGACAATACACCTCCTCTCCTTACATAGGATTGTCATCATAACATATATCTCATATTGCCGTGTCTGTATCTTGTTGTCATCAACCTCATTCCGTTGTTTCCCGTTGTCATTACATTAGCTGCAAACGTACAAAATACACAGAGTAGTCGTAATACGGAAATGAAAGCAAAGCTTGTTCTATTTCTTCATTCAATTTTCATGACAGACTCGATACGTGCGTTCTGTATACGCTTCCGCAGATCCACCCAAATGTGATATCCACAAATAAGTGTGGCAAAGATATAAGCGGTCTACAAGTCGATTCTTTCTTGAACTGCTCTATGCCCGTGTCAATAGTGATATGACTTACCCCGACAAAGAGTGTTGTTTCGTGTCTTCTACACAAAGACCACGTATAGATCGCTTCAAAGGCATGGACCACATTGGCGCTCCAGAAAAGCCAATACCCAAACGAGCCCAGGTATGTAGCGAGCAACCTAGCTGGCAAAAACAAAACTGAAGGATTGTCCACTGGAGCGTAGGCGAAGTATACTAGGATGGGATAAACAATGAAAGGAACTTGAAGAGCCGAATTGGGGAATTGGAAAGAGGTGATCTTGGGAGTTTTGATCTTTGAAAATACCATTAGTTAGTACTAAGCACACAAAGGCAACAAGTCGCAAGCACACCATTCCAAGGCCCTCTTGTGCGAGGGCTTTCATTTCCAGTAGTCGTGGCTTAACATCATCATAACCAGTCATCGGAGGGTCAATTGCAACTCGTACGTCCTTTGTCGATCCGTCCTTCATTTTGCAGGTCAATGACATGCTCTAAATAGCGCCCGGCATTAGTTCTATCTCAGAGTGAGAGTGGATGAAATGAAGAATATATTCGAACCTTTGTATCAATGGCAGACATTTCAGCGCCGACTATGGGCTCAGAGATCTTACCATACCATTTTGCGTATGCTACGAGAGTATCTGGATGACTGGACATGTACATCCGAAGGAAACCAGACTTTTCTGCTACAGGATCATTGGTCATTGCTGTAAGGTGTATCGAATTTGTAAGTCCAGTGAAGGGGAATGTCGTGTTTATGTACGGAGAAGGGTGAACTTTTCAAGTGTGAAGGAGGGCAGACTGGCTATTGGTTTTCCGGTTCGGGTGTAGCTCCGGGCCGAGTCAGCTAAACTCGGCAACCTTTAAGTACTGAATACAGACCTTAAGTACTGAATACAGACCTTAAGCTTTGAAAGTGACCCGCCCAAGCAATGCACCTGCTGACCATATCTTCTATACAGTGCGGCAGTACAGGATTCTCATCCTCAATAGAAGGCGCAGAACCACATCCATCTCTCCACAAGTTCTTCATCCACCCCGAGTTGTCGCGACTCGCGATTCCAATTTTCCGTTCACTAACATAGGCGATAGTCATGAGGGCCTTCCTTAAATCCCCAGCATTTCAGATTCTTCCCGGTCCGCAGTGAACCTTTATGAGAGTGGACCTTCGTCAAAAGTTCGGCTAGAGGCTCTTCCTTTTCTATCTAACATTTAGGCTACCCGATATATCAAGAGTCGAAACCTACTAGAAAGAGAATATCTGGTCTCCAAAAATATACTCTACTCGTCTACTTGCTGATTAGAAGTTACTGCTGTCTAGCACAAACTCTCTCTCTCTCCTCACGACGTCTCTCGTATGTCTAACTGCAGAGTGAAGCTTCGATGGAGCCTGTAGAGACGCCAAGGCTACCTTTCAAGGAGTACTTCATTAATCGTGTACCACGGTATACTATCATGAGCTCCCTAACTGCTCTTGGCAAGGCAGTACTCCCCACCTGTTACCATTCACTAAACGGCCCGCCCACCACTTTACCTTCAATGTACTCTCAATGCAAACTGTTGCCTAGCCCATTATGACTCCGAAGGATTACCGCGAATTTACCTGTCTAGTGGTATAAAATCTTCTAAACCTCATCCATTCAAGCTCAACGCCCAATAAACATTTCACAAATCAGCGTATTCGACCTCACAATCGGACAATCATGCGATTTTTCTCGACCTTCACTATTCCGCTCGCTGGGGCGATCTATTTCGCATCTGTGAGTAGCAGAATGATAATATTCAACCACGCGTCGCTCACATCAAGAACAACCTACTTAGGCAACTCCTACTGGCCTCGTGAAGCGCGCCTGAGTCATACGACGATGTCGCCACTGTCGGTTACGCCACCTTGAACGGCGGGTCCGTCGCCTCCATTTCAATATTCTATTGCACACGTTCTGATCATCGCTTTTGCCACATAGAACAACCGGAGGCTCTGGAGGACCTGTAACTACTGTGACGACCCTCGACGAGCTTACTAGCGCTGTGACCGGTAACAGTAGCAAAATTGTCATCATTGAAGGTCAGTTATCACTCGTATTATAGAAAAGGAGTCTATCAAACCCCCCTTTTTGATAGGCACCATTACGGGAGACGATGTAGTCAAAGTTGGCTCTCAAACCACTGTCATTGGTGCTTCAGGAAGCTGTGAGTGATTTTTACTTCCAAAGGATTGTAGAGCCTTGGCCTGGAACGTTATTGTTAGCACTTGTCGGTGTCGGTCTTCGTGTCTTGAACGAGGAGAATGTTATCATCCGAAATGTCAAGATTTCAAAGGTGTTGGCTTCTGCGGGAGACGCAATTGGCGTACAAGCGTCATCTCAAGTCTGGTTAGACCACCTTGATCTCTCCAGCGACAGGGATCATGACAAGGTTAGCAAATTTTACTAGCTGCCTTCTTGCGAAAGAACCAAGGATAATTCATACCTTTATCTTGTCTTACTCAGGACTTGTAAGCCCTGAACTGCCTAACCCCTGCAACTCATCCTTGATTTATCATCTAGCTATGACGGACTTTGCGATCTCACTCACGGCGTCACTGGAATCACTGTGACTAATAGCAAATTATACGACCATTGGAAAGCTTCTCTCATTGGTCATTCTGACAACAACGGTGCGGAAGACGTGAAAATCACAGTGACGATGGCGAACAACTATTGGACCAACTTGAACTCCCGAACCCCATCCTTCCGATTTGGCCATGGTCACATCTTCAATAATGTCTTCGACGACAATAATGACGGTATCAACACTCGGGATGGTACTACTTTTCATCATCTGACGTGATGCGAATACTCTCATCAACTCATGCATGATCTAGGTGCCCAGCTACTTGTCGAGAACAACGTGTGGACGGGTAAGTCATAAGCGGTAATCTTTATGTGCACCTCTTTTGACCCAAGAGAGAATTTAGGAACCGATAAGCCTTTGTACGACACTGACGATGGCTTTGCCGTTGCGATAGGTAATGACTTTGGTGGAGCTTCAAACACTGCGCCAGTTGGAAACTTCACCACCGCTCCATACGCCTACACACTCATTGCCACAGCAGATGTCCGGGCCACTGTTGTCTCCTCTGCAGGCCAGACTCTTACTTTCTGACATCGAAATGAATATGTATAGTGATACAGATACAAAATATGTAAATTGGTAGAAATATGCAGTTGGAATACAAACAAATATGAAGTGTGAGACTGTCCGCCTAAGATATGAGTGAAAAGAAAAAGTAAGAGAATCCGATAAAAGCGGACGCAAGCAACATGTCCCCTATTCTCGGAGCAAATGAGAAGCTATCGAATTATTGACTCAGTGTTTGTAAACCGTTTGGAAGGATTGCACTTACATTGTATCCCTTTGCTCCACTCCAACCGCTGTTTAGTCGCTTTCTGAGCTGATGATTCCCAAACATCAAGCTGGCCTGTGTATAACTTGTTCCAATATGTCGGTAAATCCAATGGCCAGTTGAATCTTGGAAGGACCACCAGCTTAGGATCGATGAACTCCTCACATTCTAGAGCTTCAAGCATTTGTGGGTCCTTGGATAGGATTGCAAGTACTTCCAAAGTCGGAGAGCGATTGAGAAGTCCTCGGATGACAGGAAGAAGATAAAAGTGGTCCCAAGAGAAAAGGTTGCCTATTATCAAGTGCTTAAGATTTGGAAGTGTGATAAGGGCTGTCCAGTCTATGGACATTCCGGTGTTTACAGGAGGTGGCGAGACAATTTCGAGATGTGTCAAGCCTTGGAAAATATTGTCAGAGAACGAAGGTTGCACCATTAGCATATCGAGTTTGACTGAAAGACGGGTAAGGCATGAGGTAGAGGCGGAACCAAGATATGGTAACAGCCATCCCTGTCTGTGACCCGGTAGACCTTGAGCCCAACAGGTTAGGTGCGTAAGGTTACTGCAAACAACCAGAATCCTCTGAGCTTCCTCATAAGTTACAGTGTAACTGAGGTATAGCTCCTTTATCCTCTGAGAAAAGAATTCTGCAGGTCGGGCGTCGATGGTTCGAAGAAAAGCAGCAGTTCGAGCTGCGGGATGATCTAATGCTACGGTCTCGTATATGATCCATTCCATCCTGCCATGCTATGAGTATCTTCACTATTTATTGACCAGAGGAGGCTCACCAATATTGAGTTCGCTTAGATAGTCCCGCTAGCTTGACCGCTGTACCAGGAAAACTACGAGCCGTGACTTCGAATATTTCCCTTTCAATCTCGGGGGGAAGCTCAACGGATTTCTTTGAGGGTGAGTCGAACAACGCCGTTAAGGGGAACGAAATCATCCTTGAGTGCACGTAGTGGAAGAGAGTTGGAGAAACAGGGGTGACCATGAAAAGGGGGGGTTTATAACCCCGTCGACTTCTCTAGAGTCCTAAAAGTTTCCGTCAGGGCCGGTGCAACTTTCAAACAGGCAAGGATTATTATTATTATTTTGATCGAACTAACGCACGTCGCAGGGAGGCGTTTTTGGTTATGTGTTCAAGTTAATCTAAATTAGCATCTCGAGCTATACCGTTTCTTACCGTTTGACTATTTGGATCATTGCTTTGTCCGTGAATCAAATACCCCCGCGCGGGCAGTTGACTTGAATATCCTTTCGTAATCGACAATCTGTTTGAGGACGACCGTAAAACACGCAAATCCATACGTATATCGGAGCGTCAAGGGCATTGGGGCCAACATTTCTTTTGACTCTGAGTTGGCTGTATTTGAGTAAGATTGGGGGTCGGTAAGTAGAAAACGTGCTAGAGTAGCAGCTAGTTCGTAAAGGTGGTTTGTGAGTCTGAAGGGATCAATAAGATTTCCACGCACATTTTATGATATTGACATTTTCAAGTTTCTATTCCCGCTTTAATTACTAATGCTGTCCATCATTCAGTTGTTAGTAGAAAGCAGTACTGTACATAACAAGAAGCCCAAAGCCAAGCGAAGAACAAAGAAACGAAAACGATAAATAAATGCGATAATGTATACACGTCTACTACCCCCCCTCTGTTTCATGCATCAATCCATTCCATTCATCGATTATAGATGCTTCATCCTCTTTGTCACATCCTGAAGTTGTCCGTTGACTGAGAGTCATTAAACACAGTCCGGAATGATTCGTAGGACCTTTCAACTCGAAGGTCACGACTGCTAGTATTCACGCTAGAGCTCATATATCCTGCACCACGGACAGCACCGGGAATTAGCAACCGGTTGTCCACAAAATTTTCACCAGCGTTGGCGTTGCGCGCCTGCCGCGTCGAAGGAGTGAGGCTTTCATCAGAGAAGTTGCGATAGTGCATCCGCGGGGAGAGTGTGGCCTCGAAAGGATAACCATGTTGGTCTGCAAGTCCGCTGTGGCTATCACCAGCCCTTTCGCCTTCTGGTGTCCTGGAATCAGAATGCGGAGTGCGGAGATAGTCCCCGTGAATGTTCGTGGGCAAAGACATGAGACGATGATGACTATTATCAGCATGGTGGTAATGGAGAAGAGGTGGAGGGGGTGTAGAAGGAGCCAGTAGTAGGGACGAGCTAGTATCTCCTCGTGGGTCGTAATGTGAGTCGGGTTGAGAGTTAGGCAACGTCGTAGCGTTATACGGAGGTGATGACAGAGTAGAAGGTGGAGGGGGTGGTGAGTCTGATCGCGCGATAAGAACTTCCTCTGGAAGAAGCGAAGGGCGATAGGGCGGGGAAGACATTTCTGGGAACGAGCTAGAATTGTTAGTAGACGCAGACTGATTGCGTGTATGTGTAATCGTATATCCGGGGGGTCGGTCAGGTGGATGAGTATTGTCAACATGTTCAGGAGGAAGGGGTGGGGCATCATTCCGATATGTGTAGGATGGAGCTGGAAGAGGAGGCGGTGAAGAGATAGAATGCTGGGAAGGTGAATTCCTTAAAAGATGTGCATCTGGTGGAGTAGGCAGAGGAAGATGTCGTCTTTGGGGAGGCGACAGTTGCGGTTGACGACTACTGGTGGCATCATCAGTCGTTGTAACAGCTGAGGATTGAAGTATGCTCTCGATGGAAGGCTTATTCAAAGCCTGGTGAATTGGTGGGAGATCTGTAGGAATAGGAGGAGGGTAGCGAGGCGGAGGAGGTGTACGACGAGAAAATTTGGCGTGACGTTCTCGGACTGGTGTACGAGGAGGTGGGGGGATCTAGACAAAGTAACTTGAACGAGCATCAGCAAAACGGATGCGGATATACTTACCGACTGTACAGGACTGTGAGAACGAGGCTGCACAGGAGAAGGTGGAATACGATGCGAACGGGAAGTATCAGAATTGTGAGAGTCTGAATGCAACGTGAAGTCATCTCCAGACCCCGAAATAAGCATTACTTCGTCCAGATCAGGATGATTGTTTTCATTTGCTATCAAATGATCTTGTTCGTTATTGAAGTTCAGGTCCCCGAGAACAAGGTCGCTGTCATCATCTTCTTCTTCTTCTTCTTCTTCGTGGATCGTGGTATAATAATCATAGCGACTTGTGGCGAGAGCAGAATCGGTCGTCTCAGTCCGTGTACCTGAGTTTCTGAATCCTGCTCTACGGTAGTTTTGCAAGGTCGAATCAGTGCGGGTTCGATTACTAGACGCGTCTATCTCGAATTTCCGTGACGGTGAGATAGACTGAACAGGCACAGGCGCACTTCTCCATGGGATGGGCAACATGATAAGTGTTCTGCGTATTTTCCGAACCAGGTGTGAGTTCTTCCACAAGTTCTTTCCTGGAAGCATCCCAGTCGGTTTATCGGATCCGCCAAAACCAAAGTGAGCAGATGAAGAGGAGGATAAACGGACATGACCCGTGGATCGTCGTGAAGACGGGTTAGAGAGCATCTCCAAAGATTCTTCATTTACTTCCGTAGGTCGATCAATAACCCATTCCTGATCGCGACTTCCAGCTTTAATTTTCCTCGTTCCGAAGCCATTCCTAAATCCACGAGACAAAGCGACTCGCATGCTTAGCAGAATACCCGGAGAGCCTTTCTTTCTGGAGCGCCATATGAGGATTCCAACAAAAGCTGCGCATACAACTATCCCAACAACAATAGGCACAATAACCTGGATTTTATTCCGTGGAGCTGAATTTTGCGCAGCGACTAGGGTACAACAACGTATTTCATTAGTTAGAGTAGCTAACAGCACTGGGCTTGACTTACCGCTCAAAGCCTCGGCAATGTCAAATGTCTGGTTCGCAGTAAGATTGATGAACGTCCATGGAGGAAGATCCATGCCGTTGGACGCATTATACTGAACCGTTTCCATTTGATATCCTTGCTGTTCGCAGGTATCCGTCCAGTTGCTTGACGGCACCGTCGAGTTGGCGTCTCCATCCGAAAATAAACAGGCGCTCCAGATGTTGAAATAAATATTGGTGCTGTTTTGAGGTTTCAATGAACAGCCTAATGCCGAAATGACAGATCATACCATGTACATTGATTTGGAGAAGGAAAACCTTGAGAAGCTGTGTAGAACAGTCGTGAATGAGTCAGAGTCAAACAGCGGTATTCAGAACACGCACTGTCTCGCGCCTCCAGGGAGCCAGAACAGCTTTCTATATCGCTCGTCATATCACACGGCGTTTTGCCTTGTCCATTGTTTAACTATAGTTTTTCCAATTGGAAAAAAAAGCTCGAGATGGTGAAAAAACGTCACGTACTGAGCTGTAATCTTTGTGCTGTATAAGATTTAATCAGGTTATTTGATTCATAAAAATATAAAGTCGACTTGCACTTACCTGATCAGCATCACCGACTTGGATCAGTAGAGATATGAGTGCGAAGAGCAAAAAATGACCCGAGCACATAACATAGGGAAGGCTGAACAGGGGAAAGATGAACGAAAGGATTCAAGAGGTGTCGAGTACATAAGAACTGAGTTCTGTAGAATCATTCTCAGGCCCGAATCCGGATATCACCCACATGGTTGAGCAAAGGTTGAAGGCGTCAATTGATTTGTATAGTCATGTTTATTTATTACTCGGCGAAAACAGTAACGTATTACGCATATTTCTGCGGAAGATAGAATCTGAAAGAGCGCAGTAGCTTTGCTCCTCAACGTTCAACAGTGGCTGGTATTGTACAGCTGTAAATGAGCACTTAAATTCCAGGATTTCCGTTGTCCAATTGAAATTGAATACAGCTAAGTATAAGTAAAGACTGTCTACTCAAGATCAGCATGTGAAACTGCGGCATTCCCGACAATGAGTCCTTTAATAGTGCCCTTGATTGGGTAACTTACAGGACCTCGGGAAGCCATCAGCTGTACAACGGGAAAACGCTTTTCCAGAAACATCATTTGAGCATTTGTAGGTCAGGAGCACTAGCGATTTTCGCCTAAACAAAGGTCAAGAGCTGATACACAACTCCCCACGAAGGAAAAGACCGTAGTATGGCAACAAAACCATCAGAAGGGATGATTGAACGCGTCCGAACCGAGTCAACAACCAATGCTTATGTTCTAAAAGTTCCGTTCAGTTCCAAAAATGGCATTCAATTTTGTGAAGTGTTCTTGAAGAAGGCCACGCTAAGACCAAATATCGAACATCCAATCTTCTTAGGCCGATGGGAGAAACCTAGACGCAACACCAGGCCTAGGCAAGTTGTAATACCCGGTGGTCTTTCTGGACACCGAGGATTTTGTTGGGATTCAGAGGATTTCAGGTGGAGTCGAGGCTTGATCTGATACAGCAGGAAGCTACTTGTATTTCGAGGGAAACAGGGGATCACATCTTGGGGCTCACAAAAGCGATCAAGTTGGAGGAAACCGTAATCATACATGGAGTAGCAAAACCACGGGCCTTTGAAGAATGTAGTCGAAGGGAAATACGATACTCAGATAATAGGTACATTTTTTCAATTGTATCCACTGGCAGGTTTCATGCTCGTCGTTAATATCGATGATTGTCAGCAAGATTGTAGAAAAGCTCAAGCTCAGTGTCAGTGATAGGTACATATAGATTGCCCAAAACAAGAAATGAGGGGTGCTGTGTATCTGAATCCTAACCATCTTAATCTAGGGTCAGGTCCAGACAAATCATAGGAAGGTTCACTATCTTTATTGATGTATGGTATCCAGAGTTGAAATTTCCGCCTCCCTGCAATCGAAGCGCCGGGCCAAATCTGTAGCTTTCGAATTTGAGAAAAGAATATGAATAGCCCCGTTCATGATCTGCGCATATCATGCGAGTCCACTAGGGCTGTGTTGGAAACTCAAGTGCTACTAGCATAGCAATAAATAGCATGCTAATAGCACGCTAATAACATTTATAGCAACAGGGACCTCAAATCGACCTGCTATAAATTGCTATGTATTACAGTAAGCGCCCTGTAAACGCCCAAATAATTCTAATTGATTGGATGTACATCACAAAATTTTCTTCTTCTCAACGCAAAATTTTCGTCTTCTTCTCAATCACAATCTCATGGTTCTGTCGCAAGGAGCTCTCGAGTCTCGGCGCACTTCTTAATGCTCGCATGGCCTATATTGAGCAAGAAGATTACGGAATTCCGGCTTGGGTCGATGTTATCAAGCTTCAGGACTTGGTAGCTCAAAAACAGAGTGTGGCAAGGTCAGAAGCAGATCAGATTGGCGATGAAGATGACTGGGATGTCGATGACAATATTTAGCATATTTAGCATTTATATCATGCTATTATTTCATTTATAGCATTAAATAGCAGCTAATAGCACTAGCAATTAATAGCATTAAAATCACTGCTAGCTATTAAGATTTTCGACCAGGAATTTCTAGCATGCTATAGCAATGACGATTTATTTTCTAGCACAGCCCTAGAGTCCACACCGCCAAGGTCAACAACCTACTAGCGCAACAGGCGCTTAACTTAAACGCGGAATCGTCCGAAGTTGCTGTTGAAACCCGCTGTTTCAACAGTTCCCACCATGTTTGCGTTCGACGAAGACTCAGAGCCTCCAGAACACAAAAGGCCAAGGTTACCAAATGCATGTAACAATTGTCGCTTGAAAAAGAGTGAGTACATGACAGCCTTGTTCATTATCCTTGTACTCTCCAATGGTCTAAAACTGAAAGGCCTTTTGAATAGTTAAATGTGAGGAGCCGTTTCGCGTAGGTCATGATCTAACTGTAGTTTAAGGCGATAGTGCAATAATGCCCAGAAACATTTGCTCCAATTGCATCGCATACAGAATCGAATGCACTCGTGAGCTTCTAAAGAAGGTAAACCATCGTGCTGCTGCTCTCAGATCATCACTTTACTAATTAAAATTTGAGAAACGGGGTCCACGTTTAGGGTGAGCGCTCATTGGTACTTCCATGCACGAGAAAGCTCGAGCTTTCCTGATCTAATTACATGTAACTTTCTGGCAACTCAGGAATCCTCGACGATCGATTCACACCACAGTGGACGCGATTCTGTCTACCAGGAGACCTTTTGAGGTCCCAAAGGACCCAATGATAGTGAAAAAGATCTTGGTTGATCTGGCAAACCACATTAAAGTTCTCGAAGAAGATATAACTCGATTTCAAAAAGAACCCTTAAATTCATCCATACATGTTCCCCTTGAATACACCCTGGCTCAGACTGATAACCAAGAGGGAGAGATTACCGAGTATGCAGATGACCCTGCTCAATTTGCTGACGGTTATTCTGTCGAAAATCTCACCCAAGATCTCAAGGTGTTTGGGTGTTATGATTTCACTGTTCGGCATTATGGTGATTCAAGCACTAAAAGTCTGGTTCAAGCTGCTTTGGACGTTAAAAAGGTCTATACCACCAACGCAAATTTTGTCAATGTAAACCCCTCTTTCAAGCGACAAGAATTTTGGAGTATACACCCAGTCAGTCGCTGTCTCTTTAACATACTGTTATTCAAGGATTTTGTAGTGGCAAAAACCTAAACCTGAAAACCCACCTCCTTTCAAATTTCCGCCAGACGACTTGATGATAGAGTTGATTGACTTGTATTTCACCCAATCCAACCCACTTTTACCACTCTTGCATCGTCCGTCTTTCCTGAGATCCGTATCTGAGGGTTTGCACCTCAAGGACCGCGATTTTGGGGCCCTAGTTCTTGCCGTATGTGCGTTCGGAGCACGTTTCTCCAATGATGTCCGCGTTCAGGAAGATTGTAATACCCCCGAACAATCCAGTGGCTGGAAATGGATACGTCAAATTCGGCCCATGAAGCAATCTTTCGAAGAGCCGCCTTCTCTACATGAAATTCAGCTCTATACAGTATGTGTTCTCCTTCCCGTTGTCTACGTAGCGCTCAGAGGAATTGCTCACTCTTTAGGTTTATATTCTGTTCATGTGTACAACCACAACTCCGGAGGTTTGCTGGGTCCTTATAAGTACTGGAATTCGTTTACTTCAAGATGTCGGTGCACATCGAAGACGATCCAATGATGCAAAACCATCAGTAGAGACTGAATCTTGGAAACGAGCCTTTTGGTTCCTGTACTCAGTAGACAATTTCGCAAGTACTTTGCTGGGTCGTCCTCGGTCCACGTCACAGAATGAGTGTGTTTGGTTCACAATTAACTGATTTTTCACAAACTCAATCATGATGATTTATGTTCACCCAGTTGTGATGCAGGCTTACCGATAGATTGTGACGATGAATACTGGGAGCAAGTTGAACCCGAGCTGGAATTTCAACAACCTCCCGGAAAGCCTTCGACGATGTCTTATTGGATATATTTCCTGAAGCTGATGAACATAGCGGACTTGATGCTACACACTCTTGTCAGTCCAACTTTCAGTGTGCATGTGGTTTCGGACATCTCATCTTTACACAGCTTGCTGTGAAGCAATCCGATATGTGGTCCACATCTTTTGGAATGTCGAAGCAGGGGTGGAATGAGAAGACTCTGTCTGAAATAGACTCTCTATTGAACAAATGGGTTGATGAAATTCCTGAACATTGTGAGTACCAGAAATCATCGTTGTCAATTGATTGAGACATCTTTTCAGTGAAATGGGATCCTAATCGAGAAAATATTAGACACTTCAACGAGTCGGTGGTGCTATATACCACTTACTATGGGATACAAGTAAGCCTCGATTCTGTCCTCAGGTCAAGACAAACTATAGCTTCTGATTCAGATAGTGGTCCATAGACCGTTTATACCCCATCCGGGAGAAGACCATCATTCTGGCATTCCTTCGCTAGCAATTTGTGCTAATGCCGCACGATCTTGTCTTCACATTATCGAGGTTCAACAACAACGTAAGACGAATGTTATTTTCATACCTGGTGTGATGGTAAGCGCATGATTTTTCAGTTCGTTCGTCCACGAGGTCAAAATTTTGACCCTCTCTAGATGGCCCTGTTTAACTCCGCTATTGTCCTCCTCGTAAATATGTGGAGGGGAAAGCACTTCGTAGGCTCTTCTTCTTCGAGCAAAGAGCTTGCAGATGTTTACAGGGCTATAAACACCCTTCACCTTCACGAGAAACGGTTAGTTTGGTAGCTTTCTGTATGTCTTTGTCTAACACCAACCGCAGCTGGGACCAAGCTGGAAGATTAGCGTGCGTCCTGATGTTAGATTTTCAGGAAGATAATAATTCAACACATACTTTCTCTCTAGGGATATCTTGGATGAAGTGATATCTATCAGCCATTTTAATCCTTCGCCTCAACCTAGATCATCTTTGTCTTTAAAACGACGTCAAGTGGAGGACATTCAAATTCTCTCATCGGCCCCTATTACCACTACACGCGCTGACAAGGAAGGTCAGTATGTTGCAGCTCCGGATGTCATGGAAAGGCACCATCTTTCAATAACGCATGAGACTCCTCGAAGTTTTGACCTACCTCTGAACACCAATGATCTTGGAAGCCTTCCCATCTATCAGCCTTTCGACTGGTCTGTGCCTCAAGCACAATCGATATCGGCCTCTGATGAAACTCATTTTAATTCTTGGGCATCAACAATGGTGAGCGACACGAATCAATTTGGGCTCCATGCAAAACCATTGAGTTCATACATGGATTTGGAGTCTGAAGGTCAATTATCAGTTTTCATCGTCGACAGTTCTCTGAGATGCTAAAGATGTATGTCATATACAGAACACTCAATAGTGCCATCTCAATCTATTGGTGAAGAACTGCCCTCCTGTAATAGGTGATGCTTCTCGCAGTGTGCCAGGTCCTTTCGCTCATGCCCCCTTCCTTTAGCAGTGTGGCAAATGATTTAGATGACTGGGCTTCATATATTGCGACTATTGATGAAATATTGCAAGCAACGAATACCCGAGTGGCCTGAGTGAGGCTGCAGTATTTCATGTAGTGTATATCTATTCGATGCGTGAACAAACCCGATGCATTTCTGTCTAGGGACAATTTTCTTACACGAGAGCAATTAAGGATGAGATTTGCGATTGTCAATCGAAATAAAGTAATAAAATCGTACATGTACAATAGTATCATATATAATGAGAACATATGTACATGTTATAACAGCAAAATTCGACGAAATGGGAGAGCAAAAAGAGGTGTATGCTTGAAGGCGAATTGGGGTAAACGCGGGAGGAGAAAGAAATCACGAAGTAGGTAGCCATCCAGATAGGTGTGTCGTTGATTGTCAGTTAATCAAGAAGGAAACGAATCCCTGAAAAGAACCCATTAAAAAAATCACAAGGGAGGAAAGATCAGCGAGATATATATGTACAGTCAAAAAGAATCAGAGTTTAGATAAATATAGCGAAATGCACATTAACCCCAGTCAACGGTGAGACCTCCAGGCGCAGGGTTAGCTAGACCAATTTGTCGTTGAGACTCTCGTCGTAACCAATTCATAGCACGTTTGTCGTCTTTGATGTAAGGCATAAGCATATCATAACATCGAGTATTGTGGTCCTGCATAGTGAGCATCAGAATCGGAACCAGCAAGGATAGGGGATGCACACATACCTTTAACCACTGCTTTTCTTCCTTCGTGAGCATACTTTCCTTCACCATCCGAGTTTGAATCGGAACACAGGTAAGCCTTTCGAATCCGAGCCAGATGTCCCCGTTGAAATTGCCTCTCGTCTAAGTAGCACTCAGCGGGATGCAAATGAGCTGTTCTGGTGGAGGACGTACTTTGCACCTACGTACAATGAGGGCAGATTCGATCCGCATTCCCCATTTGCCGGAATTATCTAGCTGGAGTAAGTCTTTCTGAAGTTCATTGACGTGGTGAACAAACATACAAAAACCGGGCTCGTTGGTTACAACATGACCAGGGACAAGCGGAACATTGCTTGAGAAACCTTGCGGTCCTTCATGCACTGTAAGGTAGGAACCAAATCCATGGCCGGTTCCATGCTGCGCCAGGAAACAACCAATCAGCAATAAGAAACAAAGCTCATTGATGGTAGACCTAAAGAAGACTAGGACGCACAAGATAATTCAAGCCATCTTTCCAGAGTGCTCGACGGGCAAGAACATCCAGTTGATGGCCGGACGTGCCCTCTGGGAACACCGCACTGTCTATGGCAATCTGAAAGGAGAAATTAGAAATTGAGTTTGCACGATGGACGCGCATAAGACTTACATGTCCCTGAAGAACTCGTGTATAAGCCTCGCATTGGTCTGGATCTGGTCGACCAAAATGGACTGTCCTGGTGGTATCACATGTGCCATCCAGATATTGCCCGCCAGAATCACTGAAAAAAGACATTCATTGAGAAATCATTTGTCAGGGGAACTGCCAAACCCAAGGAAAGAGGCAGAGAAGAAACAAAGCGACTTACTTAAGATAGGGAGCGTTTCTCGAAATCATATCCGTCTCATACTTTTTAGGAGAGTAATGCGGGAGAGCCGCATTTGGACCGGAAGCGGATATATTTTCGTATGCCAGGCCCATGAAATGTTTAGCTTTACGCCGAAATTCGGTGAGTCGATGTGCAGCTTCCCATTCGGTGACATCGTAGCCTTGACTGATTTTATCCTCGAGCCAGGCAAGGAAGCGAACCTGCATGACAAATTTGGAGTCAGCATAATCTGACTAGATTATCGGGTTATGGACTCACATAACAAACACCATCTCTAAGATATGCCCTCCGTAAACCTTCCAGCTCGATATCGTTCTTAATCGCCATCATATGTTCGACATAAGAAGGAAGGACTGTACACCTGAAGTGTGTAAGGACTAGGGAAATGGTATACGAGGTCTGAGGGGAGATGATAATCTAGAGAAAACGATTACTCGATTGATAAACACTGGGTGATACAAGAACGCCGGACGAACCTTTCCCTGACTGTTCCATTCCCGGTTCCTTAAGAATGCCCATATCTCGGTGTAGTTTCTTCTTTCCACGCCAATACTTTGAAGATACGCGTTGACATCTTCAGAGGCCTTGGGTTCTTCGAGGAACAGGACCGCTCTCTCGAGGCTCACGAAAAGGTATGAATGGAACAGAGGGTTGTAAGGAATATCTGAGCCACGCATGTTAAGCAACCAGGCTGAGAAGAAAGAATGAAACAATAATCGGTATCAGCGAAATGGGGATGTGAAGAGAAAATAGCAATTCACCGATAGCATCCAACGAAGTTATGAGGGTTGCAATATTGATCTTTGAGGAACTCGGTTCCTGCGATCGAGAATACTGGGATACTTCTGGTGGTTGTGATCTAATCCAATCTCTGAGTCGCGCAATTTTAGAAGTGGAGTGTTCGCCTACGATAACGCATCAGTTCCATAACGCGGTGATAGAATCCGAAAGTCAGCGTACCTGTAAATTCAATTGGATGTAAGAAGACAGGGTCTCTCGATTTCGCAGGCTTGTCTTTCCAGACAATGTCTACTAGGTTCTGAATCGGATATACGAGTTTTGTTCCGCGACTGGCTAGTTTACTGTTCACAAGCGTGGCCTTCTCATAAGAGATCATACGACCGTCTATGCCGATACGAGAATTGGATATCAGAGGATGCTCCTGAAAGAAAACTTGAGGTTCTACGCCAAATTCGTCAATCATACGACGTACCACAAGCCATTCTATCCAGTCTTTGGGATTAGCAGGACCGCCTGCTTTGACCAGATTCCAGTTTGAATCAAGCTGACTTTCAGCTTGAATCCAGTACCTAGAATCTGTAATTAGATACGCAGCGTCCATCGTTATGATGGCTTGGCCAGCGGAACCCGTAAAGCTGCGAAAAATGATGAGATAATCAGAAATTGTTCAGCCCGGACAGGTTTTCAACTATACCCAGAGATAAACTTCCGCCTTTGGTCGCTTGAGGAAACGTATTCTGATCCATGGGCATCTTCACTGGGTACGATACTAGAACATCGGCGTAAGGTTATATAAAGAACAAGATGCGGAATTACTTACTAATATTGTAGGGGATCCTTCTCTTTCATCATCAACGCTCGCAATTCGCTCAGCCGGTCACTGGTATCAACCTTTTCCGTGAGAGATTCCTCAGGGTGTATCTTGCGTTCCAACGCAGAACCAACAAGAGTGCTGGATGAGTCTGCTGGTCCGTCCAAGCGTGGCCTTGTTGGTAGCGCATTAGAGCGCGTGCTATTATGAGACCGCTGAGAGGGCCGACGACTGTTCTGTGTATTCTGCGTTGATCGACTGGCTTTAGAGCTGTGACTTTGCATCGTATTCTGGGTATCTCGGGTATTGCTACGTGCCAAAGTCTGTGAGGTTGTCCCAGTCATACCAGTCATCTTGCTGAACTGTGTCGTTTTGGTATTGCTGCGCACTGGCATGATACGTGGTGACTCATACATTGGGAGATTGGTCCCAGATGATATTGAAGGAGGTTTTTCGGCCGCTTCTCTCTCTGCTTCTGCTTCCTTCTCCTTGTTCTTCTTCCCGATGCCCCACCCATAGCCCCATTTCGACTTCTTTGAGCCGGTCATTGTATTGGAACGCACTAGTTTGGGTTTGTCCTTTTTGCCTTTACCTGAAGGCAGAGTTGGAAGAGTATCTGTTGGTATATCGTCGTACTTTTCTGAATCCGAGTAGAAAGTGAGAGCGTCAATATCCCTAGTGGTTTCCAATCCTCGTTTCGCAGGCATTGTGCCTTGTGAGGAGTATGATTGGTGTCTCGAGAGCTGGGAAGCAGTAAAAGAGGAGTTGCCAGAATATGAAGAACTTGTGTAAGGACTCCCGCCTGGCTGAGCACTAGAGAAGGATAATCTCCGTCGTGGTTTCTTCCCGGTGAAGGGGAGGCAAATAGGCGGGGGAGGCGGAGCTGGCGCCATGGCGGTAAGGAGTAGAGGTGCGAAAACCTCTCACTCTGTAAGCCGTAGAATCCTTGAATGGCTGTCACATCCACGAGGCAAAATTTAGAATTTGGCCACGTGCAAAACTTCCTTTTTAGTACAATCTGATAGTTTCCGCAAGATCGGACCTGGCTTCAACCACGCAACTTTTTTCTGTTTCCCTCTTACATATCTGTTCTAGAATATTCTAGTAGAGGATATATCGCTGGATCTTTTCATGCTCGGACTTTTGACTTACTTGGTTAAGGTCTTTCCTCTCACTCACATTTCTACGGATATCTATTCCGAAAACAAGCGCAGTTAAGGTGTTGTCCATACGCACTTTAATTTTAATCTGAACGGATCGAAGGCTACTCCAAAGTTGCTCCGACCCCCCCTTTCAACCTGTTACTTGAAGCGCGCCCTCAGACCAAGAATAACCCGGGAAACCCAGGGCTTGTGGTAAAACAAGGGTGCTCACAACGCAAAATGCGCGTGTACAACAGAATCCAGAAACAGAAATTTGGACACAAGAAGACCTGCTGAGGCTACGTCGAATTGAGACTAGAACCTCAGAATCCGCGCCTGGGTAAAAACTTGAATATCATTTGCAAACCCATCCAAGTGTTTTTTTGAACACGAGGTCAGACACCAATAGCAATGTTTTTGTGTCGTGGCCGATATCCGAGCGTCCACGGCGTGTAGAATGTACATACCTAAACTTCACGTTCCTTGGAAACCCAGAAGTTTTGCCGATCTAGCGGGATCGTTCACCGAAGGTGCGTCGTCACTGTGCCATAGGAATACCTACTTTATTCGTCTCCGAATGGTACTAGCACTCGAGACCGTTATGGTACTCAGAGCTCTTAGTAATTAAAGCAGCACACAACGCGAATCCTTCGCTGACCTGTGGTAATTTACCAGTACCCTACATTTGTCAGGGTGCCATTTGCCCTTGGCCCCGAGCGGAGTAATGAAGGAGGTCTTCAAAGTTGTAGGAGCGGAGCTAAGCGATCGAGCCTTATAGCGTAAGTTGAAGGAATCCCATCGAGATCAACTAGAAAAGGTGTCAGTTATCGATATCCGGCTTGCCGCTTTGGTCAGGACTGTTATGAAATTCTGGGTTGGTGAAATCTTCATCTTCGAGATAAGGCGACGCTCCCCAATTTTTTTTGGTCTTACCAATCAGCCAGCCGACGACGAGGTTTTGAATCTGATACCTCTTTGGACGGTCGGGAACTAGTGGAGATTTTTGTAGATGTAGTATCGAGTAGGCTAAAGTTCCTCGAGGGATTCCGGAAATTGCATGCAGTAATGTAACGCAGTCTGATTTCATACTATCACTGTAAGACCTCATATGACGCACCAAAGCCTATCCCTAGCCCCCGATTTTCAGACATCAGTGATCACCACCCCCGCAACCCCGCATTCATGTTCGTGTGTTCGTTAAGGTCATACGTCCCGTGGCATGTTCACTTGCCATACACTGTGTATCAATATCCGGAAGGAAGGAAGAGGGTAACTCGTGTTGCAGTTCACACAAATTGTATAAGCATAGTCACCCTCTCGTAGCATAACCGGGGGTTGCGAAAATTCTTTTGGAAAACCTGAAGGCTTACGAGAGCTAGTAATACAATGGCTGGAAAGCGCAGTGAATAAAATCGTTGGTAATGAGGCGGTTTCAGTCCGTCCAAATAAAGTGATTAGAACATACCCAGGAGAAACATAGAACACGGAAAGAGGTGTTACGTCTTTCGATTTGAAGAAAGCAATACACTTTCCGTCTTCAACGCTCTTCCGAAAACACAGCTCTCGTTGTTATCGGGGATCCGTACGTACCTCAGGTTCGACGTAAGCCGGGTACCCATCTGGGTAAGGATACCTTGCTTTGGCCTGCACCTCATGCTATCATAGAAAAATAGATATCATTGGCTGACGGTAGTCTTTCAGGATCTAAACAGTCAATCCCAGCCGTCGATCACATGGTGAACCGGTGTCTGGTCCAGCAAGGGTCAAATCCGAAACAAATATATTGTCCCGCTACAATGTTGGCGTCAACAAGTCTCCATCTAGCATCAAGCTCTACCATCAGCGGTGTCATACCGGCAACACAACTACCAGAATCATCTGCGGTCTGTTTTCCCAGCCTTTCGCTTTCCAGCGAAAAGATGTTTTGGCTAACAAAATTTTATTCATAAAGTTACGAATAAACAGTCATGAAGAAAGACGTACCATCTTGGTCTTGATCGCACGGTCTGCCTCACCAGCTTTGGCTTGGTAATTTCTTGGTCGTTGGGCAAAGTCTCGTAACTTGATTGCCTTTGATGCTTGCTAGATGCGGAAATGAAATGATCAGTATCTTCCGATGCAAACATTATTGCTTGTACGAAAATAAAAAGTACTCACTCCTTCATCACGCATACCCATCAGTTGTCGATTCGTTCTCGGAGCTCGTCTGTTGACAGCTGCGACCACAGACCCATGATTGCCTTTCGTTCGTTTCAGTTGTGGTGCTTCCTCTCCGTCTACGTCCATCCAATTTCCCTCGTCATCATCACCTCTACCACCCTCCATATCATCCATTTCCACATCCTCTACCTCTCCAGCCCTCTTCCTCTTCACGCCAGCAGCCTTCGCTAGCATCTGCGCTCGCTCTGTTATCCGCGATGGGTCAAGCCCGGCCTTGGTCAATGCAACCGTCATTTCGGAAAGAGTACGTAGACCAGCAGTACGGGGAAGACGGGCTTGATTCTTTTTCGACTTTTTGATGGATTGCGAATGGATCTTGTGTGCCAGCGCTTCTTGGGCTTGAGCAGCGAGGATTTCGTCGTCGGAGTCAGGCTACAGTCATATCAGTTTCGCTGATATGAAAAGGAAACATCATTTCACCAACCATGTCGACATCATCACTATCATAGAACCCTTCCGCTTCGAGTTTTTCTTCTTCACGCTCGAGCGCCTCGAGCTTCTCGGCGATGTCAGGATCGATGAAGTCAGCGATATTTTTACCTTCCATGATCTCTGGTATGACGTCCGCCTTCCATTCAGCATTCGCCAGGATGTAATCCTCTGCAAAAAGAACACAAATGAGTAATGCAAGATATGAAGCATGAACCTAGAACTCACGTTTGAGATTGATGTTGAACACTCCTGCACCACCTTCCTCCGTCTCGATGTCTTTCAGCAATTTCCTCCTATCAGGATCATTCTTATCGTACTTCTTCCTCTCCTTCACCGTATCTGGAATGAAAGGTGCCCTGACAACATCATCTCTTGCCTTGGGCTGAGCAACGTGTATTCTGTTGATGATGGTGTTGATCTTGCTCCCTTTGATTTTGTTCTCGACGCGCGCAGCGAGTAGGGCGTCGCAGGCCTTGTTTTTCAGGTCCATAACACCTTCTTCGGAGTAACAAGACACCTGTATGCATTGAACACCTTCTGAGTCAATGATCTCTTGTACAAGAGCACGGGAGTCAGCGTTCAGGTCTTCGAGCCGGGTGACGTCAATTTTATTGATGACAAGAAGGGTGGGCTTTCCATTGAACAGCGGTTTGATTGAATGGAATAATTTGCACTAATGCGACATCTCAGAAAACGGACGATGGGTGTCTCGACTTGACATACCTGAGCTTCAACAGTATAACCACACTGCTCGCTCAAATCCATGAAATATAAGACACAGCTTTTCAAGTGCGCAAGAGCAGTGATACTCTGCATTTCAATGGTGTTCATGTCCTCTAGGGGATGGTCTAGGATGCCCGGCGTATCAATGACTTGCCACCGAAGATACTTATAGTCAAGGTGACCGACAAAAAGGGACTTGGTCGTAAAGGCATACGGTTGAACATCGACATCGGCACGAGTGACCTTGTTGATGAACGAGGACTTTCCAACGTTGGGGTATCCACAGATGAGAAGCGTTCGGGTATTGGGATCGATAGCAGGGAGACGGGATATGTGTTGGCGGACTTGCTCGAGATAAGCAAGAGGGTCTTTTTGTCGGCGCATGATCGTAGCCATCCTGCAAAAAAACTGAGTACAATATATAAGAAAGCGAGGAGGCCACAGACCGACCGAGTGCAGCTTTCTTGAGCTGCTTACACCTGTATAAGCTGTCCCCAAACTTGAGTAATCGGACATAATCTTTTGCAACATGGTCGATGAGATGCCGCGCTGTTCGAAGTTGGCCCAGAGCTAGTTTATAATGATTCTTGTCATAAAGGACATTCATCAGCGACGATAGGAAAGGATGTAGATCCTGAGCAACAATGAGTTTTTGTGCGATCAGAAGGTGAATTATTCCGTACGTCTAGCATGGGGAACTCTGATAATATTGCACCAAGCTTTTCATCGAACGAATCCTGCGTAAACTTGACCTTTCGCATGTAAAAGTTCCGTATCCGGCTGATTTTGAAGTTTTTGTGAATGACCTGAACGATGTTCAGATAAAGTATTCATGCATGAAAAGGACTGCCATATGCACCGTAGGGGTCTTTCGTTGAGTTTTGGACAAAACAATGTCCAAGAAGTCAGCCGCAGTTGGCACCGGCGCAATCGCCTTCAAACCGCTCGAGGACATGCTGATTTTAGAAGGAAATCTGGTGAAGGTCCAAGGAAGAAGCTCTAAAGCACCGACAGAACCAATTTTTCCATCAAATCTCTCACGATCAGGTGTTCAAGTAAGTATCCGAAAGGCTCTCCTCAATACTTACTAGTAACTATGGTTGTTAATCCTTTCTACAAAATCCCGATAACAGTCATCTGCTATCAAACTTCTCTGAAGAGTAGCTCTTCGTTCATGAGATGCGTTATCGCTCTGAAATGAATACTTATTGGATATCTCATCATTTCTCGCAATGGCGTTGATCTGTCATTCTCGTATAATTGACTTCGTTCTTCAACTTGAATTGACTCTACACCGAGTACCTCGGATACGATGCTAAATAGAGGCTTCATAAAGCTCATCTTCAACCGTATTTCGATGAACACGAGGGTTCTCTCTGTTTGTCATTTTATCCCTTCTCTGCTGCTGATCATGCCTACTCAAACAACTTTCCCAGTTGATGAAGCTCAGCTGATGAGTGTAATCACTGAAGGGATTTTCTACGGGTGAGCGCTTACGTATTTAGCAGACTCAATATCCGATACAATTTCTTCAACGAACTAGTGAATTCAAAATCTTCAAAATAAATGAGCCCCAGAGCACTGATCGAAATCTGACGGCGCTGATATACACAGGCATCTACCTCGTCACTTTCTTTGCCTGCATTCATGACCTACTCGTCTCCCACGGCCATGATCTCTCGTGTGTGTTGAAACGTCGGAAAGACATCCACGTCAAGATGATCATTGGCGCAATTTGTCTTTTATTCTTTGCTACATTAGATTTAGCTGCCGGGATCAAACTAAACCTTAGAGTTTTCCTTTCTCTGCGAGGCAATACTGCAGAGGATTTCGGTGATATATCGTATTGGGTGAATGTTCTAAAGATGGTGAGTTTTGTTGGACAATTATTCACAGGAGATACGATTCTGGTGAGTCCTTGTGATGTTAACCCACGACTGCGTCTTTATTTCAATTATACCCAAGCTGTATCGATGTTGGGTGATATATGGAAGGAATTGCTGGGTGATCGCTGCTCCTGCTATAATGTTAGTCGCAGAACTGAGTATGTTTCCAACATCTGTACCTAGAGTCTCTCAAATAACTTATCACAGCTCGTAGTTTGTGGATGCTTCGAGATTTACACCGAATCTACGTTTGGACCTGGCAGGTCCTTGGTGGTTTACAAACAATTTGCACCCTACATCATTACTGTCATTGTGCTGACGGTTTGCGTGAACATATCTGTGACTTGTGAGTCTTCATGTGTCTTCCCGTAGACCGATTTTCTGATCTTTTTTGATCATGAATTACAGCTCTCATCATCTGGCGTATCTGGTCTATCATTAGTAACGCGAAAAAGTTATTCCCTTCTCGCACACGGAGTCCTCTCTCAGATGCTATCCGTATCCTGCTAGATTCTGGACTGATATATACGAGCTCAGCGCTGGTCATGCTGATCACGTATATTGTGTCCAACAACGCGAGTTACCTGGTTTCCGACTGCGTAAGTGTTTGAATCAGAACTCGCATACTGAATCCAGATAACTAAAGATATGGGGTTGTCGGTAATTTAGCTAGTTCAAATCATTGTAAGTCCTGATTGATGTCGATGCCCTTGATCCTGCAATCTCATTGCCTCGTAATTCTTCACAGGGAATCACCTTCAATCTCATTATCATTCGTGTTGGACGTGGTACAGCTACTCGATCATTTGACAAAATGAGCAAAACGCCCTCACAGCTTCCAGAGCGGCGATTGCTGAATTTTCGAGAAACGCTCCCTCAATCGAGGACTTTCGACGCGAGTAGCTCGTCTCCAAGTTTGAGCGATGTTGAAGCTGAGAGGTTTCATCAAAGGACGGTCGTGGATGACGGCGTGAGGATAACGCCTCTTACAAAAGCGCACTCTGTTCGATAAATTTATTTACATCTATTGCTTGTACTCTTCCTAATCTTCACTTGCAGTAATTTACGGTGTGTACCTACTTAATGTTAGAACTTAATACTACTTGGCTTATAGATCTGCACCATTCCTATCTCCTTTACATGTAATGCAGTGATGAACTCCAAAACGGCTCCACGGTCGCGAGTTCGATTTCACAAATGTCACCGTCTGTTGTCGTCTTATAGTCTTATGCCTCGACACGAAACTGTCAATAGCTATGGATGCTGTCCTTGAATATGACCCTTGATTCACTGCGATGAATGCGACGGATGACCCTCTGGCCATTCAACATTTTTCCGGGTTATTTAGAGGCTTTTGACCAGGCGGATGTCGAGCTCGAGGCGCAAGATTTCGGTTCGTGAACTTTAGGTCCTCTCTTAGAAATTTTGAAGGAGACAAGCCTTCATCCTGGAGTGCGGAAGCAGGAGGTTACAGGATTATCGAGACTGTCGAAGCACTAGTGGGAGGGACCCAGAGTGTTCCTGACGGTGTCATTGAGGACCCCAATTAATGCGACTATAAGCCGGAAAGACCGATTTGCTCATCTACTTAATACAAATGTTAGGCCAAATTGTCTTTTAGGAGAGCAGGCAAAGGCTATCAGGACGATCTTGAGTCCTTTATATAACCCTGAAGGAGAGCTATGGTTCCCAAGACAGCACCCAAGCAGTGAGGATGCAGTCACGCTGAGAGCGATGTACAGCGGAAAACCTTCAATCCCTCACACCGCCGTACGTTTCAAACTTTCCCGTTTCTATGTTATAGGATTGGTTCCGTTATATCCACCACAATGACTCAAATCTCGATGTCATGAAGCTGAATTCCAACTGGGTATATTTCCAAGCAGTCAATCCATTCAACATTGATACATGGAAAGGAGACTTGTCGCGGTTCAAGTCAAGAAATGGGAAGCTCACGATATATCTTCCATAACGAGAAGTCATGTACCATCTTCGGGGGCCACGAGAAAGCTGCGGCCAATGCAAGGAGCTTTCAGAACGTTCTGATATGTGTGAATGTTTTCATTGTCATACCTGTCGAACTTGAAGCTTGAAGGCCCAGAAAAGTTGAGCAGGATAAAGCAATTCAGTGTCAAAAATAAGTTTGTCTGTTACCAGCTAGTAGGGTTTACGTTCATTTTCCTCACTGTGGCAGCAGAAGCAGAAGTCATACAAGTTATCCTGAGTCGAAAATCGTAGTGCCAAATGGCTTACAAAAGATCTCACGCTTGGTCGCAGTAGCGGATTTCAGATATTTGCTGCGTAACGACTGCTATCTCCGGCCAGCTCAACGTACACCGTATATAAAGCCTTTCGCTTAGCATTGGCAGTCTATATGGGATTTCTACTCTTTATACAGCTCAATCAACTAACGTATAAACTTCATCGTTCTCCGATCGACCGTGTGAGGGTACTTTGTGTACTGTAGTACATACCACCGTAGTGATCATGGTGGAGTGGAGCTTCAAATCTCAGCAGGATCATTTGCGCAGCGACAACAAGACTTTGCTGGACTATAAGTATTCCGAATACTACACACTTTTCATTCGCACATCTACCGGCACTGTCTGCTTCCCCCTTCAGCCACCAATTGACTCGTCCACTCATTATGAAGCTCCTTACCACTACTAGCACCATCATCTTGCTCGTTAGTGCCGCTTTGGCTCGTCCTGGCAGCAGTATCAATGAGCGCGTTGCCGGTCGCCGTCGCAAATCTCAGCCCAAAATTACAAGCCAGTCTCCTGCGATAGAGACCAACTCCACCTTCCATGAAGAATACAGCGAGAATTGGGCTGGCGTGTTTTTTGAGTCACCGCCCTCTGGAGAAACCTATAGCGCAGTCTCTGGCACATTCACCGTTCCATCAATTTCAGGCAACGGTGGTGCTTCTGCTTGGGTAGGAATCGATGGCGTTACTTACACCGATGCGATCCTGCAGGCTGGCGTTGACTTTACTATCTCGGATGGTTCAATCTCTTATGATGCGTGGTACGAGTGGTATGTCTGTTGAATATCTTCTCAGTTTGACTATCTGACTTTTCTTCGATATGTAGGTATCCGGATGCAGCCTATGATTTTACCAGTTTTGATATATCTGAGGGAGACTCGATCACCGTTAGCGTCGAGGCGACCAGTGATAGTGAGGGTACCATTACACTTGAAAATATTACAACAGGACAATCCGTCACTCAGGCCGTCAGCGCACCGGACTCATCAGTATGATTTTTCTATCTAGTGTCCTATACATTGTCTGACTCGTGAATTCGTCTTGCATAGACTGTGATCAGTGGACAGAATGTTGAGTGGATTGTGGAAGACTTGAGGAGAATGGCTCGCTCGTTGTTTTATGCGACTTTGGAACGATTACCTTCACTGATGCTTCCGCTTTGGCTGGCAGCTCAACGGTAGATCTCACTAATGGTGACATCGTAGACATTACCCAAGACAGTGAGGTGCTCACAGCTACCACTATCGAAAGCTCTACCTCCATCACTGTCACATACCAGTAACTATGTTATTTTGATAGCAATACTACCAGGCAATGGCTTCGACATTTACTTTGTGATCTTGCTATGTGAACAAGATTATGCTTGACGATACAGCAACATTAGTGAGTGTCCCTATAGATGTTTCCGCGAGTCAAGCTAGGGCAAGCGCATTTTCACGCACCCGAGCTTACTTATTACTCGCCCGCATTGATGGTCAGATACCTAAAGCACTCATCCTTGCTAACCCTTTGTTGACCTTTTACTCCTCCAGCATCGTGTTATGTGGTTCAAATGAACTACCATTGCTAAGGCATCGGGGATGGCATGTGTCCCCTATCACACTGTCACTTCCACAGTTATCCCATTTGAAGTCGGATAATTTCGTAGCTGTTTCCAATAAGGTTCCCATAAGTCACGGAAAACTGATAGGGCCTTTTATGCAGTGCGCACTGCGGTAACGTTTAGTAGGCTCAATCTTTCTTTTGGGTTTCCCAGTCATCTGATATCATCACCGTGATTCATTTGTAGATCATTCTTGTCATACCATTACCATCCTCATGACATCCCGGTGGCACGCCTCAAGTTACCTCAGTCACATACCTTAAGACCAGAACAATATCGATAATGATATGTACCCTTGAGAATGGGCAATCGGGAACAAAATTCCCTGCATTGAGATTACTTACGCGAATATTGTACACAGCACCCGTACCGGTCTTCCACGATCAGGGTAATTTCCTAGCATAGGAAGCAGAAGCAACAGGAGTTGGCCCCCTTTCAATTCAGAACCCCTCGAGGAATTTCTCAGCTGGTGTGTATCGAAAATACATTTTCCCTTTTCGGTCGACTTCGAAGTTCCCTTCACACCTGAGCCCTGGATATCTTTGGCCGAAACAGTTGCTACGTCTTGAAATGTCAACAAGTTCCGTAGGCGACCTTTCCTTTGGAACCCAAGTCGCTGATTATGTTCGAGAAGCTGCTTTGCAGATAGTATCAAGTAAGGATCCAAGGGCACAATGTTCGACTACCCGCCCAAGTTTTATCTTCGGGGTGCAGTGCAGACTCAGATGAACCGCAAACTGGTTACCTAAACGGCAGAAGCACTTTCACTCAGGCAAGCTCACATGTTCATTTCTGGAAAAGGCTTCATGCGTGGGTCAGACCTTACTTTGTTTAGCAGCCACGACACCATTTCACAAAGTTTATATTTCATCTATCGGATTATGGGTATATGAATGACTATACTTATGCCACGAGTATGATATATAGAAGTGTAAGCATTCTTTTCTATCCTTCCCTTGTTCGCCCCGTAGACTCTGTCCCTTCATCCTTACCTCGGTCTCGTTCAGCTTTCCCACCGGCACAGGATGTTTCGGGGATTTAGCTCACGACGTCAGCCTACATGATCACAAACGCGCCAATGATGGTATTGGTGTTCTACTTTGTGCTTTCGCTGCTTGATATGAGGGTAGGGGCTGGGTTATATGGAGTGATGGCTGCCCCTGCTCAGGTCTATAGCCATGTAGAAAGGACAAACATGCGGACATCATTTTTTAGGTACGGACCTTCTTCTTCTTCTATCCGCAGGTCACTGTGATCAACCCTCGAAAACGAAAGACATAGCGTTCCAGAGAATCTTTCAAACAGCGATCTTGAGAGGGAGGTAGAGAGCACGATAAGAACAGACAAAGTGAGATTCCATGCCTTATCGCAGGGGATCCAGTCATCGGTATCTCCTGCTCGAATGAAACTTCGGACACTGATTTTTTGCCCTCCCTTCCTTCTTCTTTGATACAACCTTAACTCAAAGCTGCAGGATACATCCGATGGACTTGCTTCACCATATGGTGTGGCATTTTCCGGTACTTCCCAAGCTGTAACTTCGAGATTGGATGCAGTCACATTATCTATGTGGATAAACGAGGTCAGTAAAGTGCGTTCTTTTTCCCCAAACCGAATCCTCTCAAACCTACTCACATTCCCTTTCCGCTCTTCTGGTTTTTTAACTTGAAACACCTCGAGTAATTGACAAACTCAAAAACGATAGATCTTTCAATCTTTACGGACAAACATTGTGGACTCTTGGAACAGCCTCTTAACTGCGTCCTTGTCCTCCCTAAGTTTGGGCATGGTTTTCAATGACGTTGCTCCTTCTGGCCAGTCAGTACTAGAAAGGGCAATTAACGATGTCTACGAGGCCAGTATTAGTGATGATAATGTTAGAAACAGTGGCATACGGACAGAAGATACTGTTGTGAAGGATAAGGGTGCGATGTACAATAAAATGGAGGTGACTCTGGATGCAGTGCGGAAGTTGCTTGTGCTGTTTGACGATATCTTGTATTGACAATAACATACAAGTGAAGTACACAAGCCTTGGAGAAATAAAAAGAGAACACTGAACACGGATGCGGGTACGATATCGCAATCGTCTTCGCATTTTTTTCATCTACAACCTCGGCGAGCAACTGCACAGAAAAGCGGGTGGTGATGACTCTCGATCTGGAAGCCAAAGCAGAGGATGTGTTCTTTGTCGTATATAGAGATAATCGTCGTAGTAGTAGACATTGTCGTTGTCGTTGACTAGGCTAAATTCGTATCCTTATCCTTATCGGATCCAGGACGCAACGCACGTCCTAAGCCCCACAAAAAGCGAAAGGAACCAACGTACCCCAACACAAACTTACTCGCAGCGAACGGACACGAGTCAGTATTCCTGAATCCTACATCCCGGATATAGAGACAACTTAGGTTTCGATTTCGAGGCTACGAGTCCTCGAACGTCGAGTTCTTGGAACCTGATCAGGGCGAAATCATCAGCAGCTACGATGGCGCAACCTTCAGTCATACTGATACAGCGAATACAATATTCACCCTCGTCGCAGATCTTTGAGATAGCGAAGGCAGTCCAGCATCCTGAACATGCTGAACGAGCACAATCGAGAGAGAGAGAGAGAGAGGTTTTGAGGAATGGCGAATCGTTGTAACAGATGGGACAGGTGAATGTCGTGGAAGGGTCTTTGCTAGTGGGCCCTGGGGATTCAGAAATCGGGAAATCGTCGTCCTTTCGGCTTCATAACAACTATATTCATGTAAAGAATTGGATAGTCCCTGGGGATCGTTGTGTCGTTGGTATAATCATTAAACCATGTCGTCTGGCGTTGTGGTGGTTCACGAGTCCGAGTTAGAACTTGAGGCATAAAGAACTCGCGAGCTGGATAAGCAAGTGATAGTACATGGTCATAATTATCGAACCTCGAACCGTGGATAGAAATCAGAAAGAAAAAGAAAATTCCACCCCGTACGGAACATATTCTCCTCCCCCTTTCTCACCTAACCCCAATGACCAAACCCTCAACAGCAACCACAGCCTGCCACCTCCCAATCCGCCTACAAACCCTCAACACCACCGGTGCAGGGATGACCAGAACGAGGAGAGGTACGCAGATGGTAAGGAAGAAGGTGATAAAGAGAAGTGTGATAGCGGGTTTGATGACGAGGAAGTAGAATAGGGCTTGGAAGGAGGTGGGGTCGGTGAACTGGATGGATGAAGGAAGGATCGAGGATGGTTGGGATTATAAACTATAAACGAGAAACTAGTTCAAAACGCACCATCGAATATGTGTTCTTATAAAACGACATCTCTGTGACTTCTTCGCCGACCACTGCCTGTCCCGATTCGAGTTCAGAAGCGCTTGGGTGGCGGGAACGGGTGAATATGGGATAGGTGGCGATGAGGTGGGTTATTGGAGACGAGGATGTTGTTGTTGTTGTTATGTTGTTGTTGGGGAAGATGCGGCGGCGTGAAGGACGGAAAGAGGATAATGAAGAGGGCTGTGGAATCTTGTTTGTATGAATAGCTGGTAAGAAAAAAAGAAACCGTCATTAGGTTTGTACAGCGAAAGGGAAAAAGAATGAACGAATGATACCTCTGCACGAGAAAACGCACGAGCGCCAAGCAAGTTGAAGAAACACAATATAGCTCCTAGTGGTAAGGCGATAAGCAATGTCGTACCAGTCTAATCTCAGTGCAACCCCGTCAGTCAACAGTCAACATAATCATCAAAAATTCGTCAAGAATTTGTCTATCTCAAAAGACAAAAGACATACCACTGTGAACACAAAGAGATACACCCAAGCTGCAAGTGCGAATGGAAAATTGACCAGGACCAGATGAGTGAGTGAACGCCAGTATACGGGTCTGGTGAGAGGACGGAAATATCGGGCCCAACGAGCCTGGGTAGAGGATAGTATGATTCGTGGGTGATGAGTTGTTTGGTCTAGGTTCGGGAGTCCAACACCAGTAGAGAGTGAACGTCTAGGAGATATACGACCGTGGCCGACGTTAACATTGTCATTCTCCTCACCATCGGATGGTCGTCCACCCTCGAGCCGTGGCTCTTCTTCTCCTTCACGTTCTTCTCCTCGTTCACCACCACCTTCACCTCCTTCATCATCTTCATCATCTTCACACTCCGAAAAAACACCCAAGCCGTCTGCGCGAGAGATGCCAACGAAGGAGCGAAGCTGTTGATGCTGGATTGGGATAGAGACCTCGGTCGGAGGTGTGATGTAGAGGAAGGAGACTCCGGATGTCCGCTATTGATACCACCTAGTAGAGGCGTAGTTTCTGAAGCTGCATCCTCGGTGGGATCCTCGACCGCGAACGCGCGTATGACAGACCGTTGGTGGGGTTCGTGAATATCAGACTCTGTGGGAGGTACCACTTGGGAGCGTTGTTGCTGCTGAGAATCTCGTCTAGTAGACCTTGTTCCTCTATTGACATGGACAAGTCTAGTACGATGAGAAGAAGAAGGATACGGAGGTGGTGGATCGTTGAGAGGCTCTTCTGCTATAGCTATCACAGAATTCGTCAAATGGGATGCTTGGGATTGGGATAATGATAATGGATGAGAAAGCGGGAGAGACGGGGCGTCAATGGGAGGCGGTGGGGATGAAGGCATCGATATCTTTAAGCGTAAGATAGCTAGTACCTATAGTACTAGCTATTGAGCTGAATTTATGACGCACGGATTTTGGATTTGGATTTGAACACGAAGACCGTGGGAATGTAGCTCGGCAGGATTACATATTTTACTGATTAGATAAGGCTTCGGTGCAGCGCTTGATGGCTCTCTTGCAGAGTCCTTCTCCTGAAAAAATCTTTCTCGTTGCGCCTTCAACGTTGAACGGGTTCAAGAAAGGCACCGACAGGGGTTCCGTCTACTGAGTCAGGTGACTGTGCCCGTGGGTGCGAGGATATGCCTTGCCTTCATACTTATGATGTACACTCAATGAGCAAATTTGTCACTTTTCTTGATAGTTTCAATACAGGTCTTACATCACACTGCTTCTGCTTCGAACGGGCATCGAGTATGAGGACATGGCTTATGCATCAGCACTCGGAATCGCCACCGTCGGAGCTAATGACGGGCATAATGGTACCAGTGGAGAGGCCTTCCTTCAAAATCCTGATGTCGTCGAAGATTATGTATATCGCTCGTAATACTAGTTTTCGCTCTCGATTCATTTGTTCAAATGTTCCAAACCGGATGTCTTCTATTGCTCATATTGGCGTCGTTGTTTGTACAACAATCTCCAAAGAGTTTTATGGTGAATCACATACAAAAACATACTACCTTGTTTGTTCCACTGGTGGTCGACAAGGCCTCAACTCTGTCCAGGACTTCAGGAAGATTTCAAACTTGAACGAGTTCCCATTTCTAAACTATGTTATAGGGTTAGTTCCGTTATACCCTCTACGATGACCTAAATCTGGATGTCACCAAGCTGAATAGATCCGACTGGGCATATTCCCAAGCAGTCAATCCATTCAACATCGATACATGGAAAGGTGACTTGTCGCAGTTCAAGTCAAGAATTGGGAAGCACATTACTTGGCATAGTGACCGATTGATATCTCCTGCAAATTCTGAGCGATACTATGATCACGTCTCACATACTATGAATATTCCACCCTCCGAGTTAGATGACCAGCATCGTTTGTTTCGTATCAGCGGGCTGGGTCATTGTCGAGGAGGCGACGGTGCTTGGGCTATTGGGCAAACGTTTGAGAAATATAGAATAAATCCAATCCGACAAGGAGCTTCTGGATCCCGATAGGAACGTGTTGTCATCAATGATTAGGTGGGTCGAAGAGGGTAAAGCACCGAACACCCTTTTCGGTAGAAAATATGTCAATGGTTCGTTCAACGGCGCTGGGTATCCAAAGCAGCCGGAGACATTGTAGATATCCTCTTCGCAATCAGTATCACGGTAGCGGTAACAGCTCTCTACCGGAGAGTTGGACATGCAGATGAAAGGATCTTCCATAACGAGAAGTCATGTACCATCTTCAGGGGCCACGAGAAGGCTGCAGCCAATGAAAGGAGTTTTGAACGTTCTGATATGTGTTAATGTTCATTGTCAGGAAGATGTACGAATGAAAGGTATGTAGTATTCGAAATACTTATAGTCCAGCAAAGTCTGTTGTCGCTGCGCGAATGATCCTGTTTAGCTTCGAGACTCCACTCCACCATGGTCACCATGGTGGTATGTACTACAGTACACAAAGCGCATCATCACACGGTCGATCGGAGTCTGGAGAACGATGAAGTTTCTACGTTACTTGATTGTGCTGAATAAACAGTGGATTTACCAGTTTCAATATATCTGAGGGAGACTCGATCACCGTTAGGATTGAGGGGGCCAGTAATAGTTAGGGAATCGTTACACTTGAAAATACTCAAACAGGACATCAGTGGCCAGAATGTCGAGTGGATTGTGGAAGACTTCGATAAGAATGGCTCGCTCGTTGTATTATGCGACTTTGGAACGATTACCTTCACTGATACTTCCGCTTCGGCTGGCAGCTCAACGGTAATTCTCACTAATGGTGACATTGTAGACATTGACATTACCCAAGACAATGAGGGGCTCACAGCTACCACTATCGATAGCTCTACCTCCATGACTGTCACATACCAGTAAATATGTCATTCTGAAAATGGTAGTAGTCTTCAGGAAACGGCTTTGACATTGACTTTGTGATCTTGCTATATGAACAAGATTGTGCTCAATGATACTGAGCAACATACCGTAGTGAGCACTATGGATGTTTACTCGAGTCAAGCTAGAAGCTAGGGCAAGCATATTTCCACGCACCCAAGTACTTCGTTGGTCGGACAACCTCGATGGCCAGATACCCGATGCACCCTGATTCTTGCTAGCCATTTGTTAACCTCCTGTATCCGAGCTTACTTTGCTGATCAAGCATGTATTCGCCCGCCTTGACGGCCAGATACCTAAAGCACTCAGAGACTCGCTAACATTTTGTTGACCTCCTGCTCCTCCAGCATTGTGTTATGTTTGGTACATAATTGAGGAGCATCCATTCCTCTAATTCCATGCAGGAAATTCTCCAAACTTGACAAATTCGGATTTAGATGGACGACTAGATGAAGTAAAGAAAAGCCAAGGAGTGAGATAAAGATTATGAGAAAGAAGGTGCGAGACAGGACGCGCCATTGAATACGTACGACGTCTCCGTGCCTACCCTGCCTGTCCTGATTTGAGTTCATAATTTACGGTGGCGCCATGCCAGGGTAGTCAGTAATCAGGTAGAGAATTGAAGACGTCCAAGACGATGCATATGTAAACAGCAATGCTGTCTACAAGAAAGCGAATGCGAAAGATCTTGCCTCAATACAAGGATACTTGCAGACACAAATCCTGCCTAGTTTCCGTGAGTCGTGACGACAGCAGGATAAGTCGGAAGACGTTCCGCTGCCGCCAGTGTACGACTGAATCCAGCTGACATTCTACGGACATGGACCGAATGCGGCGCAAACTTGAGTGCCATTGAAAATGCACGGACCTTTATGCATTACAAATTGGTCATTGGTGTGATAGCATCAAAAGGCTCTCTCTTACCGCAACCACCACCATGTCAATCTTTACTCATGCAAATGACTTCACCGTGAATGGTGGCCAGTTCAATATCTATAATAAGACTGGTGAGTTCTGATTGACTCAAATTGCTTGCATATCAAACTTGAATTGAATATTTGTGTGTAGAATCTGACAAGCAAACAACCCCACCCGGTATACTTACTATGACCCAAACCTTGATTATAATTGCTTATATATACAAATTCTGGTTTCCTTTATAAGGGTATTTCAAGGGAATGACTCATTGTCCAACATCAACACATACTTTTACAGGTAGAGAGGAAGTTCTAACAACACTTGAAGTATTTTTTCTCCCTGGACATGCTGCTGAAAGAACAAAAACCTTTCTTCTGTATGGATTAGGAGGAGCAGGGAAGACTCAAATAGCTCTTGAGTTCACAAGGAGATTCAAGCAAAGGTAATAGCTCCATTTGGCAAGTACAGCCTCAATGCTCAAATGAAATATAATTGTTACCAGGTTTACTGCTATATTTTCATCACTGCAGATCAAGAATATTCCATTCAAGGAAGCTACTTTGATATCGCTAAGACCAGTGGGGTTCAAGATGCCCAAAGCTGGCAAGCTGGACTCCATTGGCTACATTCCCATGAAGAAGATTGGTTGATTGTAATTGACAATGCTGATGATCCCAAGATTACCCTAAGCAGATACTTGCCTTCTTGTGATCATGGCAATGTGATCATCACTTCAAGAAACCCTGACCTTAGGGATATTGCAAACCAATACCTGGAGCTTAGTGATATGCTTCCAGAGGAAGGCATCCAACTGCTGATCAAACATGCAATCAAAGACTGGAATAATATAAGCGACCAAGAGCAGAAAGTAGCTGCTAAAATTGCAGAAGAGTTGTACTACTTTCCACTTGCTCTTGTGCATGCTGGGGCATACATAACAAGCAACAATGTCTGTTTGAATATCTGGACAGGTTGGGACATCAGAGGGAACAATTGCTCAGCAAAGGTCCCCAACAACCAAAGGATAAATACTATTACTCTGTGTATGAGACATGGAATCTTAGTTGGGGACAGCTCAGTCCAGACAGCAGAATGTTTCTGGGATTATGTGCTCATCTGCACTATGAGCATATACCCCGCTCACTGTTTGAAAGAGGGGTGAAGAATTTGAGCATGGTTGAATCCCCTCTTGGGCCAAGCAAGGCTGTTACTGAAGCAAAGTTGATTTTGCAAAGGATTGCCACTTCAGAAATGATTCTGGATGACATGAAGCTTGATGACATTATGGATGATGCAGCTTCATACTCATTGATAAACAAAGAAAGTGGTGGATATATGTTTCATCCATTGGTGCATCAATGGCTCAGGGACACAATCAAAGATAACCACAGGCAGGCTATAGAAGGAATTGTTGTATTAGCTGTTGAAAACATATCTTGGAAAAGGCACAATTTATCTCAGGAAAACTTTGAATTTTTCCAGAGGTTGTCACCTCACATCACAGCTTTGGGAGATTTAGTAAACAGTGATTGTGTGGTGAAACTGAAAATTGGGCATTTTTGGTCTGACCTTTCTAAGTTCCAAAAGGCTATCATGATGTGGGAACTATGGCTAGATATGACGATAAATAAATTAGGACCAGAACACTGGTTCACACTATGCCTGAAAGATTTAATGGCATTGGTCTATAAGGCATTAGGAAGAGATGATAAATCTCTGGAATTACAGCAAAAGTTAGTTGGAACTTCAAAAAGAGTCATGGGAGTGGAGCACCCAGATACTTTGAGCAGAGTTCACAATCGAGCCATAACATTGGGAGAACTGGGCAGGACAAATGAAGTATCAGAAATTCAGCAAAGCTTGCTTGAGACCTCAAAGAGAGTTCTAGGAGAGGATCATCCACATACTTTGAATAGAATACAGAATTTGGCCAGAATATTGGGAGAACTGGGTAGGACAATGAGGCATTGGAACTAGAGCAAAGCTTGCTTGAAACCTCAAAGAGAGTTCTAGGAGAGGAGCATCGACATACTTTGAGTAGAACTCAGAATCTGGCCATTACATTGGGAGAACTGGGTAGGACAAATGAGGCATTGGAACTTCAGCAAAGCTTGCTTGAAATCTCAAAGAGAGTTCTGGGAGAGGAGCATCCAGATACTTTGGCTAGAACTCAGAATCTGGCCATTACATTGGGAGAACTGGGTAGGACAAATGAGGCATCGGAGCTTCAGCAAAGCTTGCTTGAGACCTCAAAGAGAGTTCTAGGAGAGGAGCATCCACATAGTTTGAATAGAATCCAGAATCTGGCCAGAACATTGGGAGAACTGGGTAGGACAAATGAGGCATTGGAACTAGAGCAAAGCTTGCTTAACACCTCGAAGAGAGTTTTAGGAGAGGAGCATCCACATACCCTGAGTAGAACTCAGAATCTGGCCATTACATTGGGAGAACTGGGTAGGACGAATGAGGCATTGGAACTTCAGCAAAGCTTGCTTGAAACCTTGCAGAAAGTTCCAGGAGAGGAACATCCAGATACTTTGGGTAGAACTCAGAATCTGGCCATGACATTGAAAAGTCTGGGAAGGACAAATGAGGCACTGTTGCTTGTCCAACCTTTAGTCAAATCCTCAAAACAGATCTTAGGAATCAATCATCCTGGAACCTTGAGCACAACTCTGACTCTGGCATTGATAATCAGAGCTCTGGGACAGTCTATTGATGCATTCTCCCTTCTCCAGACTTTAGTCAGGAAGTATGGAGCCCTCATGGGACCTGAGCATCCTAAAACTCTGCAAGTCAACCAACACTTGGCATGTACATTGCTGGACTTGGGTAGAATCCATGAAGCACTTCAACTACAACAATCTGTACTTGAGACTTCTCAAAGAGTCTTTCCCCCCAATCATCCAAGAGTAATGACAGCAATACAAACATTGGCAGTCATATTCAATGCTCTTGGAGATCATGATAATGCACTCCAACTCCAGCAGCCTTTGGTTGAACAATCCAAGCAAGTTCTGGGAAATGATCATAGAGACACTTTGCGCCGGATTCAGAATCTGGCAATAACATTCAGAAATCTTGGTAGATTTGATGAAGCACTACAGTTTCAGCAATCCATGCTTCAGAAAGCAACAAGAATCTGGGGCCCAGCACATCCATCGACTTTGATCAAAATACAAAGTCTTGCAATAACATTGAGAAAGTTGGGCAGATTCAATGATGCTTTGGAGATTCAGCAGGATTTGGTTGCAGTTTCAAAGAGAGTGATTGGATCAGATCATCCATTTACATTCAGGAGGATCCAGAATTTGTCAACTACACTGGCTTATTTGGGAAGGAAACATGAGTCATTGGAGCTCATGAATCCTCTGGTGGACAAGTCTGTTCAGGTATTGGGGGAGACTCATCCTGATACTTTGTGTTATATAAAGAGTCTCAGATTGCTGGAAAGTCTTTCCAATTGATAATTGTCATAAAGTGAGCTGCCATCTCTATTATTTTCCCTTACGTTACATTACTCACATCACTGTTACTTATCATCTAGCCTAGAACCTCTCATCTTTTTTTCATGCTCTGCTTCTTGTGCTGACTGTATTCTCTTCTTAAAATGTAAAATGCAACAATGATTATCTATGTATTGGAGATTTATTTACCTTTGTATTGCTGAAGTTTAGTAAGAGGGTTTTGTTAAAATGTGTACTCAATGCTTTATGAAATACAACAGAGCAGCAAAAGCAATGTGAATATGGGAAGGTAAGGAACACATTAAGGCAAAAATAATTGTAGCATTGAGAATCAATGACCTACATGGGAGCACAGAACAACTGAATGAACAATGGGGCATAACCATAAACAGCCCCAGCGGATAGGCCCCAGCCTTTCCTTCAAAATCCTAATGTCATCAAAGATCATGTTATTATCATACCACTCATTATTAAAAATTGACTTTTCATTTCCCTCTCGATCCAATTGTAAATGGTCAAAATCAGAATTGGAGATGTCATTTAGTGTAGTGCCCATACTAGCATCCATCTGAAAAATCACTTTTAGCCCAGGCAACTTAGATATTCCTGAGGCAGCCCAGGAATTTGGCCTAATTCTGGGTGGTCTCAGGCATCTCAGGCATCCCAGTCCACCTGGGCCACCAGGGCAGCCTAGGAATTTGACCATATCCTGGGCATCCCTGGGCATCCCTGGGAAATATGTACCTCATAAGCAATATTGGTGCAAACTGAGTCAGTGTTGACACTACAAGCAATTTCCTATGATTTATTGTAGTCTACATAATTTTATACAATAAGTCATTACAGTGTGCTCCAGCACTCCTTATTTTGAGGGTCCAGTCCATATCAAAGTAAGTATATGTCAACGTCACGCAATTTAGAAGATAACCGATGGGGACTATCAGTGACTCGTTAGCTCACAATGTAAGCCAAGTGTCACTCAAGTCGAGATAGTCAAATGAAACGATAATGGGCAGAGAGAAAGTGTCTTTGATTCTTGTCTAGCTACCAAGGAGAATAGATGAGATCAGAGATAGAGACTACTCTAAGAAATACCCTATCTTATATACATATTCTGAAATGAATCCATGGGAACTATCTCATGTCATAACTGTGAGGCTATACAACAATCTGTCAATGGTTTGACAGACATGAGAGAATTCTCACACTGTCAATCTGTCAATAGTCTGACAGACATGAGAGAGTTGTGTTGACAGCGCGAGAATGACAGTCTGTCAACAGTTGTTACAGGTATGCTTCCGGACCTCCGTACAGAGCTTCCGACTTTGGACATGGACTTAGGATAATTCATGTTTACTTCCGAGATCGATTGCTTTGATCGAGTCGTACAAAGCATTCGGTTATCGAATGCTAAGTGTTCCGACTTTATTGTCTTTTTATTTATATTGATGACGTCGATTTATATTCTTTATTGTTTTTTACTTACAGCTCTTATTGTTATAGATTTAACAATTAGGAATACAGGTATATAAGCTGTAGGATCATGTACATAGTTCCTCAGTTTGAATATCAACTTAGATTGCTGCTGAACTCCGTCCGGAACTCTCTCTCTCCTAATCGTCTAACGTTCGCACTATAACCGATTGTTATCCAGACGTCTTTACTCTCTTACTCATCACTCTGTACATTCACCAAACCGTACGACAAAGCGGGGGCACTACCGAAAGTAGTGTCAAGGTTCTAGTTCATCTACATCGTCTTCTGTTGCAATCGAGCTGACTGATCATCTTCGATTACACCCCTTGAGACTTCAGTTCTAAACCATAGTCTCGATCCTTCCCGATCACTCTTGGATTGCTTCGATTCATCTTATATCTTCTAAGACTCTATGGAACCTCACCGGCACAGTCTTAACAGTATATTTAAACTACTACTCGCATTCATCATTTTCTATATCACACATCATCCTTTCGACATTCATCAATCCATGGCGCCTCCAATGACTTGTCAATGTTACGATCATGCTAGCTCAGGTATGACTCCCGCATCTTCGCTACCTTCTCGCAACCCTTCGCCGGAACGTTCACTACTTCGCTGCTTCATATCTTCGCATCGCATCTTCGCATCTTCACATCTTCGTATCATCGGATCATCGTACCCGTTATCTATCATCTGACACTTGTTCCATGTGGTCTATTGTCTTTTCTATTGAATAGAATAATTACTATAAGTACTGTAGTTCACTGTACTTGCTTGCTTAGTTTCAAAATCGACATAGATTGTCCTTCTCCTATCCTGCACACTCTAAGACTTAGTTCAAAGTCTTCCAGCTATCTTCGTCACTGCACTACGCGTCGCCGAGACTTTAGTCATCGCTATCGCGTTGTACGTCTAGCGTCGTCCTGCTTATTCTCGTATTGTCTTCGCTAGCACTCCAAGGACTGAAAGGAGCAAGGGTGTTGCTAATAGCTTCGCCGAGTCCTATCCCGTTCATTAGGAGATCAAGCAAGTACTTGAGGGTACCTTGCACAATCTTAACAGTCAAGCCCGTAGGAACAGGCCAAGGACTTTGACCGGTACTACCAACAACTCGGATGTTTTGACGCAGGCTGAAGAGCCAAATCCATTTGTCGCCAATGCGCAATCTTTCGCGCCTTGTTCAGAATCCATTTCGGCCTTAGGAGGTCGAAGAAGAAACAATGTTTTCGGACCCACTACTGCCGCTTCCTTACCAACAATGGAACTAGCACCTGAGGTCGCAATCGGTGGAACGACCGAAACAATGGATTACGAATTCCAAACTCTCTACACTGCCTCTGGAATGCCTGTCCAAGTCAGGACACCTCGTAGAAACACTCACATCACTACGACATCATCGAACACTATCATACCTCCGTCTCCAACGGCAGCAACAATTATGGGACAGATTTTATCCCGTAACACGCCAACAGGACCTCAAATCCCGGAAGGACCGGAAGATGAGGAAGGAGAAAATCTCGAGGGTATTAACAATCGAGATGGTGAGGAAGTAGTCGATGAGGAGCCGGTTGATCCGGAACTACCTGGCGAGGATGGACCGGATGGACCAGGAGGACCAGGCGGACCAGGCGGTGGTGGTCCGGGAGGACCCAGGGGACCAGGTGGAGGATCCAAAGGCTCGAAAAGTCCCCGGAGACCAATTTTTCCACCAAACAACAACTCTTCCGAAAGGGAGTTTCTCCAGACGTTCCAAGCTTTCCGAGGAACACTCGATGGGCTAAGTAATGCTATTGCTAACCTACGAACAGAGCCTACCGAATCGAGCAAAGCAAAAGTAAAGGAACCGGACGTATTCGATGGTTCCGATCCTCGGAAGCTCAAAACATTCCTTGTTTCCCTATCTCTCGTCTTTCTTGATCGCCCTAACTACTTCACTGATCAACGAAAGATAGCTTACGCTCTATCTTATTTCAGTGGATCCGCTTGCAAATGGTTCGAGCCGGATATCCTCGATCCGAACGTGATTGCTCTTCCGATGTGGACGAGCTCTTTTACAGCGCTAGTGAAAGAGTTACAAGACAATTTTGGTCTTTACGACGCGCAAGGAGATGCTGAGGATAAGTTGGGGAACTTGAGAATGAAGGAGAATGAATTGGTTCGTAAATTCAACATTCGATTCAATTCACTCACTGCTCTCACTGATTGGAACACAAGTTCCTTGAAGTGGGCTTATCAGCACGCACTTGCGTCCAGAATCAAGGACGAGATGGCTCGTGTTCCGGAGCCTCGGAACCTCGCTGAATATCGCGCGGAGGTCCTTCGAATCAACAACCGGTACTGGCAGAGGGAAGAAGAAAAGAAACGGGAGTCTTCGAGACAGACCGGGTTGGGTTCGGGTGGTAAGGCTTTGAATTTCGGCAAGAAGGGTTCCCAGAACAACTCTTCTACTCAATCTTCTACCATGTCGGATACTCAGTCTAAAGGCAAGAATAACCTGCAGACTACCGGACAGAATCAAGGGAAGAAGCCTTGGTTCAACAAGAACAAGTTGACCGGAACGAATTTCAACGGTCAATCTTCGACTGCTTCGACTAGTCAACAGCCGAAACCGCACCAGAAACATCTCGGACCGGATGGCGATGTCAAACCGGAAGAGAAGGAGAGACGCAGGAAATTCAACCTGTGCATGTTTTGTGGTGGTAAGCACAAATTGGAAGATTGCCCCAATCGAAAATCCAATCGGCCTCGTGGTCGAGCAGCCGAGGCTGAGGATGTAGTTATGGACATCCAATCGTCTTCGGACGATTTGGAAAAATAATCCGCAACTCTCGTACCCCAGTACGAAGCGAGAGTTGCGTTGATCCTGTTAAGACTGTGCCGGTGAGGTTCCGTCGAGTCTTAGAAGGGATAGGATGAATCGAAGTGATCCGAGAGTGATCGGTAGGAATCGAGACTATGGTTTATAACCGAAGTCTCAAGGGGAGTAATCGAAGATAATCGGTCAGCTCGATTACAACGGAAGATGATAAAGATGAACTAGAACCTTGACACTACTTTCGGTAGTGCCCCCGCTTCGTCGTACGGTTTGGTGAATGTTCAGAGTGACGAGTAAGAGTATAGAGACGTCCGGATAACGTTCGGTTATAGTGCGAACGTTAAACGATTAGAGGAGAGAGTTCCGGACGGAGTTCAGCAGCAATCTAAGTTGATATTTAAACTGAGGAACTATGTACAAGATACTACAGCTTATATACCTGTATTCCTAATTGTTAAATCTATAACAATAAGAGCTGTAAGTAAAAAACAATAAGGAATATAAATCGACGTCATCAATATAAATAGAAAAGACAATAAAGTCGAAATACTTAGCATTCGATAAACGAATGCTTCGTACGACTCGATCGATGCAATCGATCTCGGAAGTAAACATGAATTATCCTAAGTCCACGTCCGAAGTCGGAAGCTCTGTACGGAGGTCCGGAAGCATACCTGTAACAGTATCCCCCTGTTAGGCTTTTGCCCTCGAAAGCCTCGTACGAAGTCGCCAGAGTCGACCCGGTCAAGTGTTCGAACTTTAAGTGTGACTTGGTGAAAAGTGAAGAGATCGAGATCGATCGATCAATACGTAAATGATGGCGCAGTATATGAACCAAGCGAGAAAAATTTTAAGTCCCCACTCTTCTCTCCCTCTCTCTACCATGTCGTCCAACAACTCTCGCGCGAATAGCCCGTCCGACGAAGAAGAAAAGGCCGAGCTACTGCTCATTCAGAAGAAGAAGGAGGAGAGGGAGGAAAGGGCTAGAAGGGAAGCCGAACAACGAAAGGCAGAGGAAGAAGCCGAGGCTGCGGCCGAGGCTCGATTGGCGGAGATCCGTCGAAAGAAGGAGGAGAAGAAGAAGAAAGAAGCAGAGGAGAAAAGGAAGAAGGAAGAGTTGGAGAAGCGAAAGGCGGAAGAAGCGAAGGCTGCCGAGGCAGCGAAGAAAGCAGCCGAGGAGGCTAAAAGGAAAGAAGAGAAACGAAAGGCCGAAGAACAATCGAGGGCTGCCGAAGCAGCGAAACGGGCGGCTGAGAAGAATCGCGAGCAAGTCGAAATGGAAAGGAGGATGGAAACGGCGGCGCTGGTTCGCGCACAGCTCGAAAGGAAGGAAAAGGAAAAGTTGGTCCACTCGGTGAGTAATCGATCTACATCAACTTCTTTTTATGTGTTCATCTCGACTACAGCCGGTCAGCGAAGCTTCGACGGTAGTGGTCGGTAAAAAGCGGAAGAGGGTAGTAATGGTGGTGAGTGGTTTTTTGATTCAACTTCTCATTTTTCTTAATGTCTTGTAGGCTATGCCATCTGGAGACCCCGAAGGCGATGACCCGAACCCGGGCGACGATGGCGATTACAACGATTCCGACAATGAAGATGACGATTCCCATTCCCCTTCTCCGAAACAATCGCGATGCAGCCGGTGCATCCTTAAAGCTTTCAAATGCGAAATGGTGGGACCCGGCTCTGCTTCCTGCAAAGGTTGCAGAAAAGCAAAAGTCCGATGTTCGCTCGTACCGGATGATTACCCTCGAAGGAGTAAGCGAACAAAAGTGGAGAGTCCGGTGGCCTCAACAAGTAGCCAGACCATCGACGATCTCCGGACTAACGTCCGAGATCTCAATACAAGGATCAACCTTCAGGAAGAGATGCTTCGGTATCTCATCCTTCGCGTTCGGAAGCTCGAAGAGGAGAAGAGGGGGGAAGAAGAAGAAGAGGAAGAAGAGTCCGAAGAGGATCGGGTGAAAAGGACTGGGGATTGAAAAGGGAAAGGTCGGAAGGAGTAATCGGCCGTCTTCGATAGATTTATTTTGGACTTGTATATATGTTGTTTTGTTTCCGCGTACCGATTGCAGTCCGATCGAGGACTTTAAATTTATAATGGACTTTTGTATATATAAAATGAAAAATCTTTCAAAAGCAATCGAGAGAATCGTCCGAAATGGACTTAGAAAGAATTTGAGTTTAAATAGGACTGAGATGTCCGATAGTATCGATTGGTGTCGATCTTCCGGGTAGGGATAAACGCTCAATAAGCTATCATGGCGTTTATCCCCCCGGTCGATTTCAACCGTTCGGAAAGAAGGAAGAAAAGAATAGAATAAAAGAAATAAGTAAAAGCATACGAAAGTTAATCGGTGATGTCCGGTAGAGGTCCGGGCTTGAGTGGGTATCGTTTATGGAATTCTTCAAGTAATTCTTCGGCGTGCATTTCATCAGCTCCAATCCATGAGAACTCCTCATCGGTACCTTCGTATCCTTTCCATCGAATGAAGTATCGCAACGGACAACGTCGAAAGCGTCGGTCCATCTTCGAATCTAAAATTTCTGCAACTTCAAACTCCTGTTCACCATCGACTTCGATCGGAGGTGGCGGAGGTTGCGAACGATTCGGAATGGGGTTTGGAGTATAAGGTTCCAATTGCGGGACGTGGAACACTGGATGAATTCGAGAAAGGTAGTCAGGTAGTTGTATCTTGTAGGCGAGAGTGCCGATGCGTTCGATAACCTTGAAAGGTCCAAGATACTTCTCCGAGAACTTCGGAGTCGGTCGGGTGGTTCGAATGTGTTTCGCTAAGACAAAGACTTCAGCTCCTATTTGGAATTCTGGAGCAGAGATTCGTTTTCGGTCGGCTTGATCTTTGTATTTCTTCTGAGCGTTCGAAATCTCATCCCGAAGGAAGGAGTGAACTTCGTCTAAGTTGGCGACGAAATCGTGAGCTCGGTCAGATCGAATATCGACCTCCGGTCTAATCGAGATGTTCGGATGGTAGCCTTTGTTGGCGAAGAAGGTGTGATTCCAGTTGAAGCGTTAGGAGCGTTATTGTAGGCGAACTCAGCCATTGGAAGTAGGCTGGACCAGTTATCCTGTTGATAGTTGCAGTAAATACGAATGTACTGTTCCAAGGTCTGGTTGACACGTTCGGTTTGTCCGTCAGCTTCGGGGTGATATCCGGAAGTGTAGTGAAGTTCCATATTGAGCGACTGCCCGAGTGCTCGAAAAAAAGCAGAGACGAACTCGGAACCTCGATCGGAGGTTACGTGGTTCGGAACTCCATGTTTGGAAAAGACGTGAATGACGAATAATTCAGCTAACTGTTCGGATGTAATCGTAGTATGACACTTAATGAATATAGATTGTTTCGAAGCTCGATCCACGATGACTAGAATGGAATTGTAACCGTCCGACATCGGAAGCTCCTCGATAAAGTCCATCGAGATTGAGTCCCAAGGTCGTAAGGGAACCGGAAGTGGTTTGAGTAGTCCATAAGGTCTATGTCGACGTGATTTGTTTCTCCCGCAAGTGGTGCAAGAAGCAACGTAATCTCGTACGAAGTCTCGAATCTTCGGCCAGGTATACTGTCGTCGAATAGTTTCGAGAGTTCGGTTTTGACCGAAATGACCTGAAAGTGGATGATCGTGGAAGTAGCGTAATACTTGCAATCGTAGGTCCGAATGATTCGGAACGTAGATTCGATTGTCGAGTCGTAACAAACCATCTTCACCCATAGTCCATCGAGGTTTAGTGGAGTCTTGAACAAAGGTGAGTCCAAGTGCCGATTCCGGATCGATTGAAAGCGAGTTGCGGATGGCTTCATGTAAAGCATTGATGTCCATAACAATCGAAGCTCGGAGGATCGGACCCTCGAGGAAAGTAGCTCGGAGAGAAGTGGTGAACTGTTCGTTAGTGAATATGGGTCTAAAGTTCTGTGGATTGACTTGGGCGTAGCCGATATCCCCCTCTTTTGGGTAGACGTCCCATCGTCTAGTGATAGAGTCCGGTTTCTCGCCAAGTTTGCCGGGTCTGAATCGAATAACCATATTGAATTGATGTAGGTATTCGGACCATCGGACCTGTCTCCGGGTCAGAATTTTAGTGGTAGAGAAGTACTCAAGGTTTTTGTGATCGGTGACCACATCGATCGGGTCTCCGGAACCTTCGAGATAGTGTCTCCACGCTTTGAAAGCCTCGAAAATAGCTAATAGTTCCTTGTCGTGAGTATCGTAGTTAAGCTCAGCAGAATTAAGAGTGCGGGAAAGAAATGCGACGGGATGAATTTCACCGTCATCGAGCATAATCGAAAGGATAGCTGCGATTGCATAGTCCGAAGCGTCGGTCTCGACGATGAGTGGCCGGTTCGGTTCCCAGTGAGCTAGGATTGGTGCGTGTGTAAAAGCGTATTTGAGGTTTTCGAAAGCCGATTGACATTCGGCTGTCCATATCCAGTCGACAGTTTTCCGTGTGAGCCGGGTAAGTGGTATAACAATGTCGCTGTAATTGTAAATAAATCGTCGGTAGAAATTTGAAAATCCTAAGAAGGATTGAATATCCTTGACTTTCCGAGGTACCGGCCATTCGACGATAACTTGGATCTTGTCAGTGGCCATAGTGAGGCCTGCAGGCGAAAGGATGTAGCCGAGGTATTCGACGGTATCGACACCGAAGAAGCATTTTGCGAGGTTGCAGTAGAGTTTCGCTTCTCGGAGTCGTCGAAGTACCTCCCGGACGTGCTTTTCGTGATCCTTTGGATTGTCTGAATATACAAGAATGTCGTCAATGTAGACAATAACGTAGACATCAAGTAAATCTGCAAAGATAGTGTTGACAAACCGTTGAAAAGCAGCCGGAGCGTTCGTAAGACCTTCCGGTATGACCTTCCATTCGTACGAGCCGTAGCGGTCCGAAAGCGGTCTTCCATTCGTCACCTTCGGCGATTCGTACAAGGTGATAAGCATGGGCTAGATCAAGTTTCGTGTAAATTGCAGCCTTTCGAGGCGCATCGAGTAGGTCGGAAATGAGTGGCAGAGGGTATCGATCCTTTTTGGTGATTCGATTGATGCCTCGGAAGTCGACGCACAGGGCAGTGAACCATCCTTCTTGGAGCGAAAAGAACGGGTGCTCCGTATGGTGACGAAGAAGTCTGAATAATTCCGGCAGCGAGTTGCTTGTCCAGGAAATCTCGGAGGGCTCCAGTTCTTTCGGAGAGAGCGGATAGATCCGTCCAAGTGGTGGTTCAGCGCCTTCCTCTAAATCAATCTTGAGGTCGTATGATCGATGCTCCGGAAGTTCTTCCGAAGACGATTTGTCGAAAACATCGGCGTAGTCCGCGTATTGTTGCGGAAGGGTGATTCTGACTTCTGAGCTTCAAACTCTTCAGTGCTAGAACCTTTAGCAGTAAGTTCGATAGGAAGATAACGAAAAAGAATTGGTTCAAATCCGGCGTCTTTACAGACCCGATTGAACGCGACTGCCCCTAAAAGCGCGATGTCGACATCCGGTTTAATCGCAGATTCGGTACGTGATCCCATTTGTGCAAGACTCGGATAGGAGTAAATGGGTTCGTAAGGAAATTTGTCCGAGAGTGGACGAGGTGTGAGGCGAGAGCGAGGTTTGGATTGATGTGTTCCGGGTTTCGCTAGTAAAGATTCCTGAGGTGGAATCGGCACTTCCGTTTCCGTAACCGGAGGTTCCGGAAGTGAAGACGTCTGGTGGAAATCATCTCGATTAGTGTTTCGGAAAGAAATCGTTTTTGTAACCCAATCAATCAACGGATTGTAGCGGGACAAGAAACTATATCCTAAGACAGCTTTGCAAGATGAATCCAATGAAGTAACATAAAAGTTAATCAAGAAAGACTCGCCGGTCGGAAAACGAACCAATAGTTCGGCTGTTTCCGAGATAGAATTTGCGGTTAGAGAACCATCGAACAATCGAAGATTAATCGGAGGTATGGGTGTGGTCGGAATGGAATGATTCTCTACGTAAGAGGAATCGATGAAAGAGTCTGTAGAACCGGAATCAAGTAAACAAGGAAATTGAATCATAGATAATGTACCAGCCGGTTCGTCTGGCGATTGAAATTCGGTAGATAATGAAAAACGGAGAGATCGTTCATATTCAGAAAGAGCGGATGCGTTTAGAATTACTTCCCCTTGGTTAGTACGAACCGGATCAACGCAACTCTCGCTTCGTACTGGGGTACGAGAGTTGCGGATTATTTTTCCGAATCGTCCGAAGACGATTGGATGTCCGTAACTACATCCTCAACCTCGGCTGCTCGACCGCGAGGCTGATTGGATTTTCGATTCGGGCAATCTTCCAATTTGTGCTTACCGCCACAAAACATGCACAGGTTGAATTTCCTGCGTCTCTCCTTCTCTTCCGGCTTGACGTGGCCATCCGGTCCGAGATGTTTTTGGTGCGGTTTCGGCTGTTGACTAGTCGAAGCAGTCGAAGATTGACCGTTGAAGTTCGTTCCGGTCGACTTGTTTTTGTTGAACCAAGGTTTCTTCCCTTGATTCTGTCCAGTAGTCTGCGGGTTGTTCTTGCCTTTAGACTGAGTGTCCGACGTGGTAGAAGATTGAGTAGAAGAGTTGTTTTGAGAACCCTTCTTGCCGAAATTCGAACCCTTACCGCCCGAACTCGACCCGGTCTGTCTCGAAGACTCCCGTTTCTTCTCTTCTTCCCTCCGCCAGTACCGGTTGTCGATTCGAAGAACCTCCGCCCGATATTCGGCGAGGTTCCGAGGCTCCGGAACACGAGCCATTTCGTCCTTGATTCTGGACGCAAGTGCGTGCTGATAAGCCCACTTCAAAGAACTTGCGTTCCAATCGGTGAGAGCAGCGAGTGAATTGAATCGAATGTTGAATTTACGAACCGATTCATTCTCCTTCATTCTCAAGTTCCCCAACTTATCCTCAGCATCTCCTTGCGCGTCGTAAAGACCAAAATTGTCTTGTAACTCTTTCACCAGTGCTGTGAAAGAGCTCGTCCACATCGGGAGAGCAATCGCGTTCGGATCGAGGATATCCGGCTCGAACCATTCGCGAGCGGATCCACTCAGATAAGACAGAGCGTAAGCTATCTTTCGTTGATCAGTGAAGTAGTTAGGGCGATCAAGAAAGACGAGAGATAGGGAAACAAGGAATGTTTTGAGCTTCCGAGGATCGGAACCATCGAATACGTCCGGTTCCTTTACTTTCGCTTTGCTCGATTCGGAAGGTTCTGGTCGTAAGTTCGCTATAGCATTACCTAACCCATCGAGTGTTCCTCGGAAAGCTTGGAACGTTTGGAGAAACTCCCTTTCGGAAGCATTGTTGTTTGGTGGGAAAAATGGTCTCCGGGGACTATCCGAGCCCTCGGATCCTCCACCTGGTCCCCCTGGACCTCCCGGTCCTCCGGGACCACCACCGCCTGGTTCGCCTGGTCCTCCCGGTCCATCCGGCCCACCATCGCCAGGTAGTTCCGGATCAGCCGGCTCTTCATCGACTACTTCCTCACCATCTTGATTTTCTCGATTGATATTACCTTCGAGATCTTCTCCTTCCTCCTCTTCCGGTCCTTCCGGGATTTGAGGTCCTGTTGGCGTGTTACGAGATAAAATTTGTCCCATAATCGTTGCTGCCGTTGGAGACGGAGGTATGATGGTGTTCGATGATGTCGTAGCGATGTGAGTGTTTCTTCGAGGTGTCCTGACTTGGACAGGCATTCCAGAGGCAGTGTATAGAGTTTGGAATTCATAATCCATCGTTTCGGTCGTTCCACCGATTGCGACTTCAGGTGCTACTTCGGTTGTCGGTAGTGAAGCTGCAGTAGTGGGTCCGAAAACGTTGTTTCTTCTTCAACCTCCTAAGGCCGAAATGGATTCTGAATAAGGCGCGAAAGATTGCGCGTTGGCGACAAAAGGGTTTGGCTCTTCAGCCTGTGTCGGAACATCCGAGTTGTCGGTAGTACCGGTCAAAGTTCTTGGCCTGTTCCTACGGGCTTGTCGAGTCATTGGAGGTGCCATGGATAAATGAGTATGGAATGGATGATGTGTGATATAGAAAACGACGAATGCGAGTAGTAGTTTAAATATACTGTTAAGACTGTGCCGGTGAGGTTCCGTCGAGTCTTAGAAGGGATAGGATGAATCGAAGTGATCCGAGAGTGATCGGTAGGAATCGAGACTATGGTTTATAACCGAAGTCTCAAGGGGAGTAATCGAAGATAATCGGTCAGCTCGATTACAACGGAAGATGATAAAGATGAACTAGAACCTTGACACTACTTTCGGTAGTGCCCCCGCTTCGTCGTACGGTTCGGTGAATGTTCAGAGTGACGAGTAAGAGTATAGAGACGTCCGGATAACGTTCGGTTATAGTGCGAACGTTAAACGATTAGAGGAGAGAGTTCCGGACGGAGTTCAGCAGCAATCTAAGTTGATATTTAAACTGAGGAACTATGTACAAGATACTACAGCTTATATACCTGTATTCCTAATTGTTAAATCTATAACAATAAGAGCTGTAAGTAAAAAACAATAAGGAATATAAATTGACGTCATCAATATAAATAGAAAAGACAATAAAGTCGAAATACTTAGCATTCGATAAACGAATGCTTCGTACGACTCGATCGATGCAATCGATCTCGGAAGTAAACATGAATTATCCTAAGTCCACGTCCGAAGTCGGAAGCTCTGTACGGAGGTCCGGAAGCATACCTGTAACAGATCCGGTTTGTACTACCCAAGGGGAAGTAGTTTTAAACGCATCCGCTCTTTCTGAATATGAACGATCTCTCCGTTTTTCTTTATCTACCGAATTCCAATCGCCAGACGAACCAGCTGGTACATTATCTCTTATTCAATTTCCCTGTTTACTTGATTCCGGTTCCACAGACTCTTTCATTGATTCTTCTTATGTAGAGAATCATTCCATTCCGACCACATCCATACCTCCGATTAATCTTCGATTGTTCAATGGTTCTCTAACCGCAAATTCTATCTCGGAAACAGCCGAACTATCGGTTCATTTTCCGACCGGCGAGTCTTTTTTGATTAACTTTTATGTTACTTCATTGGATTCATCTTGCAAAGCTGTATTAGGATATAGTTTCTTGTCCCGCTACAATCTGTTGATTGATTGGGTTACAAAGACGATTTCTTTCCGAAACACTAATCGAGCTGATTTCCACCAGACATCTTCACTTCCGGAGGCTTCGGTTATGACCTCCGAAGTGACCACTCCACCTCAGGAGTTACCAGTGAAACTGTTACGATCATGCGCATCGGTCGTACGCATCGCACCGACGCAGTCAACCGTATGATCAAGTCCGTCATTGATGCGACGCACCGATGATATGGATCCTACTTCCGTGATATTCATCCACCTATCCTCCTTATCCCATCGCCCATCCTTCGGACGGACTATACACCATACCGCCTTCCTCTCCCCATTAGTCCACTGTCTTCCTATCCGCACTCGTTATCTCTACTTCTGATTTGTCGTAACTACTTTAGGATACTTTGTAGCAATACCGGAGATAGCGAACTTAGCATATAAGACTTGCGGTTGTAGGTAGAAGCCTTAGTTTTAATATCGAATTGGTATGACTCCCAAGAATCACACAACACTTACTCTCTTCACACTTATACCTCGTTCGACCCCGTCGACCTTCAGTCGATACTATCTCGATCTCGAACGAACTTAATACGGACCGCGCAGCGTAGCGAGGATACTGTCAATAACGGTATCGAAGGTCCACTTGATCTGCACACTCCTAACAGAAACCCGGAACACATCAATCCAAACATCGCTCTCGCCTCTCACCTCGTCCACTCTCGGACAAATTTCCTTACGAACCCATTTACTCCTATCCGAGTCTAGCACAAATGGGATCTCGTACCAAATCTGCGGTTAAACCGGATGTCGACATCGCGCTTTTAGGGGCAGTCGCGTTCAATCAGGTCTGTAAAGATGCCGGATTCGAACCAATTCTTTTTGATCATCTTCCTATCGAACTTACTGCTAAAGGTTCTAGTACTGAAGAGTTTGAATCTCAGAAGTCAGGAACAACCCTTCCGCAACAATATGCGGACTACACCGATGTTTTCGACAAATCGTCTTTGGAAGAACTTCCGGAGCATCAATCATACGATCTCAAGATTGATTTAGAGGAAGGCGCCGAACCACCACTTGGATGGATCTATCCGCTCTCTCCAAAAGAGCTGGAGGCCCTTGGAGATTTTCTGGACAAGCAACTCGCTGCCGGAATTATTCAGACTTCTTCATCACCATACGGAGCACCCGTCTTGTTCGCTCCAAAGAAGGATGGTTCACTGCACCTGTGCGTCGACTTCCGAGGCATCAATCGAATCACCAAAAAGGATCAATACCCTCTACCACTCATTTCCGACCTACTCGATGCGCCTCGAAAGGCTGCAATCTATACAAAACTTGATCTAGCCCATGCCTATCATCTTGTACGAATTGCTGAAGGTGACGAATGGAAGACCGCCTTCCAGACACGCTACGGCTCGTACGAATGGAAGGTCATCCTGGAAGGACTTATGAATGCTCCGGCTGCTTTTCAACGGTTTGTCAACACTATCTTTGCAGATTTACTTGATGTCTATGTTATTGTCTACATTGACGACATTCTTGTATATTCAGACAATCCAAAAGATCACGAAAAGCACATCCGGGAGGCACTCCGACGACTCCGAGAAGCAAAACTCTACTGCAACCTCGCAAAATGCTTCTTCGGTGTCAATACTGTCGAATACCTCGGCTACATCCTTTCACCTGCAGGCCTCACTATGGCTGCTGACAAGAACCAAGTTATCATCGAATGGCCGGTACCTCGGAAAGTCAAGGATATTCAATCCTTCTTAGGATTTTCAAACTTCTATTGACGATTTATTTACAATTACAGCGACATTGTTATACCACTTACCTGGCTCACTCGGAAGACTGTCGACTGGATATGGACAGCCGAATGTCAATCGGCTTTCGAAAACCTCAAGTATGCTTTTATTCACGCACCAATCCTTGCTCACTGGGAACCAAACCAGCCACTCATTGTCGAGACTGACACTTCAGACTATGCCATCGCAGCTATCCTTTCGATTATGCTCGATGACGGTGAAATTCATCCCGTTGCATTCCTTTCCCGCACTCTCAATTCTTCTGAGCTTAACTATGATACTCACGACAAGGAACTACTAGCTATTTTCGAGGCTTTCAAAGTGTGGAGACACTATCTTGAAGGTTCCAGAGACCCGATCGATGTGGTCACCGATCACAAAAACCTTGAGTACTTCTCTACCACTAAAATTCTGACCCGGAGACAGGTCCGATGGTCCGAATACCTACATCAATTTAACATGGTCATTCGATTCAGACCTGGCAAACTTGGCGAGAAACCGGACTCTATCACTAGACAATGGGACGTTGATATGCTGACTGAGGGCTGAATGCAAAATGAAGATGCTAGAAACCTAACACCAACACACACACACACCAACACTCAAACACAAGTTCTTTAAGGGTGCAAAGAGGATCTAACTTCAAAGTACAATCTTCTAAACTCTGTATTCAATGGTTTTGATAGTTTTTCTGACACAAGTTCTATCAAACTTGGGCTTGCTAGTGCTTTCTGATCTAACTTGCTCTAAATAACTTTACTGAACTTGCTCTGAATAACTTTACTTTCTTTGTTATAAGTACAATCTTTCTCTGTTATACATTGCTGTCTGATCTTTCTTGTTCTTTCTAATCTTTCTTGTTCTTTCTGTGCTTTTTACTTCATTCTATTCTTTCTATGCTTGTGCTGTGGAACTAATCTTCCCTTCTGTTGGACCAGCTATCACAACAGAAGTGGGGGGGGAAGAAAGCTCCTCGTTCTTCTTGAGTTTGAGCTCTTTTTATATCCTAGCCCATAGATCCAGATCTGCTGTTCTATATATTACTAATCATTCCAGAAACTTCTCAGCTCCACAGTTCTAGAACATGTCATGACGACTGTCAGACTCCTGTCATGATACATTGCAACTGTCAGATCCCTGTCATGACACATGACAACTGTCAGATTACTGTCATGACACTTTTCTAATCAGAATTCTGTTGTCTAGCCCCTAGCTGTCAACTTGGTAGCTTGCCAACCTGTCATCTGGATCATCATCATCTGTACAAATTTCGGAGTTTTTGCTTTCTGCTTCACTGGAAACTAACTGGGTTGGCTTATAGGACTCATCATGCATAATAATCACAAAAAACCACTTTCTACAGGTGTAGTTGGGCACAAAGAATGGGTTTTAGTACTGCTTCAAGCTGATTATAACTGAGTATCACCACTGAGAACCTTCACAGCTCATCTGTAGTGGCCTTCTGTACAATTCTTGTAGGGTACAATGTACTGTAGACCTGCTAGAAGTATCACCTTTCCATGCTTGTAGAATCTCAGAAATTCCAGGTTTTTATGCACAGACTATTTCAGGGTGTATCAACGTCTACCCAAAAGAGGGGGATATTGGCTACGCCCAAGTCAATCCACAGAACTTTAAACCCATATTCACTAACGAACAGTTCACCACTTCTCTCCGAGCTACATTCCTCGAGGGTCCGATCCTCCGAGCTTCAATTGTTATGGATATCAATGCTTTACATGAAGCTATCCGCAACTCGCTATCGATTGATCCGGAATCGGCACTTGGACTTACCTTTGTTCAAGACTCCACTAAACCTCGATGGACTATGGGTGAAGATGGTTTGTTACGACTCGACAATCAAATCTATGTTCCAATCATTTGGATCTACAGTTACAAGTATTACGCTACTTCCACGATCATCCACTCTCAGGTCATTTCGGTCAAAACCGAACTGTCGAAACTATTCGATGACAGTACACCTGGCCAAAGATTAGAGACTTCGTACGAGATTACGTTGCCTCCTGCACCACATGCGGAAGAAACAAATCACGTCGACATCGACCTTATGGACTACTCAAACCACTTCCGGTTCCCTCACGACCTTGGGACTCAATCTTGATGGACTTTATCGAGGAGCTTCCAATGTCGGACGGTTTCAATTCCATTTAGTCATTGTGGATTGAGCTTTGAAACAATCCATATTCATTAAGTGTCATACTACAATTACATCTGAACAGTTAGCTGAATTATTCGTCGTTCACATCTTTTCTAAACATGGAGTTCCGAACCACATAACCTCCAATCGAGGTTCCGAGTTTGTCTCTGCTTTCTTTTGAGCACTCGGGCAGTTGCTCAACATGGAACTTCACGACACTTCCGGATATCACCCCAAAGCTGACAGACAGACCGAACATGTCAACCAGACCTTGGAACAGTACATTTGCATTTACTGCAACTATCAACAGGATAACTGGTCCAGCCTACTTCCAATGGCTGAGTTCGCCTACAACAACGCTCCGAACGCTTCAACTGGAATTACACCTTTCTTCGCCAACAAAGGCTACCATCCGAACATCTCGATTAGACCGGAGGTCGATATTCGATCTGACCGAGCTCACGACTTCGTCGCCAACTTAGACAAAGTTCACTCCTTCCTTCGGGACGAGATTTTGAACGCTCAGAAGAAGTACAAAGATCAAGCCAACCAAAAACAAATCTCTGCTCCAGAATTCCAAATTGGCGCTGAAGTCTTTGTCTTAGCAAAACACATTTGAACCACTTGACCGACTCCGAAGTTCTCAGAGAATTATCTTGGACCTTTCAAGGTTATCAAACGCATCGGCACTCTCACCTACAAGATACAATTACCCGACTACCTTTCCCGAATCCATCCAGTATTTCACGTCTCGCAATTGGAACCTTATACTCCAAATCCCATTCCGAATCGTTCGCAACCTCCATGACCTCCGATTGAAGTCAATGGTGAACAGGAGTTTGAAGTTGCAGAAATTTTAGATTCAAAGATGGACCGACGCTTTCGACGTTGTCCGTTGTGATACTTCATCCGATGGAAAGGATACAAAGGTACCGATGAGGAGTTCTCATGGATTGGAGCTGATGAAATGCACGCCGAAGAATTACTTGAAGATTTCCATAAACGATACCCACTCAAGCCCGGACCTCTACCGGACATTACCAATTAACTTTCGTATGCTTTTACTTATTCCTTTTATTCTATTCTATACTTCTTTCTTTCCAAACGGTTGAAATCGACCGGGGGGATAAACGCCATGATAGCTTATTGAGCGTTTATCTCTACCTGGAAGGTCGACACTGATCGGAACTATCGGGCATCTCAATCCTATTTAAACTCATTTTCTTCTAAGTCCATTTCAGATGTTTTTTCTCGATTGCCTCTTGGACGATTTTTCCTTTTTTTAAATTTATTTTAACAAGTTTCATTCAAAAGTTTAAAATTCCTCTATCGGACTGCAGTCGAGATACGAACAAAAAAATTACATATATACAAGGTCCAAGATAAGAGCAATCGAGACGGCCGCTCATTCTTTCCGGCCTTTTCCCTTTCTGTCCCCAGTCTGTTTCACCCGGTCTTCCTCGGACTCTTCTTCTTCTTCTTCCTCTCTCTTCTCCTCTTCGAGCTTTCGAACGCGAAGGATAAGGTACCGAAGCATCTCCTCCTGGAGATTGATTCTCGTGTTTAGATCTCGGACGTTAGTCCAGAGATCGTTGATCGTTTGGTTGCTTGTCGAAGCAACCGGGCTCTCCACCTTTGCTCTCTTACTCCTACGAGGATAGTCATTGGGGACAAGTGAACAGCGGACCTTTGCTTGACTGCAGCCTTTACAGGAAGCTGAACCGGGTCCCACCATTTCGCATTTGAATGCTTTCAAGATGCAGCGACTGCATCTCGATTGTTTCGGCGGGGCATCTTCCGATTCCGGTTCGATATAATCGTCGTCGTCCCCGGGGTTTGGATCATTGCCTTCGGGATCACCAGATGGAACAGCCTACAAAACGTTAAAGAAGTTGGCAAATTGTATCGAAGACCACTCACCACCATGACAACCCTCTTCCTTTTCTTTCCGGCCACTACCGTCGAAGTTTCGCTAACCGGCTGTAATCGAAATAACTAGTTTGGAAAGCTGAAACAAATTAACTACTCACTGAGTTCATTTGTTTCTCCTTCTTCTTCTTCTCGATCTGGGCTCAAACGAGCGCCGCCGTGTTCAACCTCCTCTCCATTTCAGCCTTCTTGCTCGCTGCCTCGGCAGCCTTCAAAGCTTCTTCGGCTTTACGCCGTTCTTCATTTCGTTTGGCCTCCTCGGCCATCTTCTTCGCTGCCTCGGCAGCTCTCGACTCCTCTTCTGCATTACGCCTCTCTATTTCCTCTTTCTTCTTCTTTTCCTCAGCTTCCTTCTTCTTTTCTTCCTTCCTACAACGAATCTCCGCTAATCGAGCTTTGGCTGCAGCCTTGGCCTCTTCTTCTGCTTTTCGTTTGGCCTCTCTTCTAACCCTCTCCTCCTTCTTCTTTTGGATGAGCAACAGCTCGACTTTTTCTTCTTTGTCGGACGGGCTGTTGGCACAAGAGTTGGCAGGGGACATGGTAGTTAGAGAAAGAGGAAAGTGGGGACTTGAAATTTTTCTCGCTTGGTTCATATACTGCGCCATCATTTACGCGACTGATTGATTGATCTCGATCTCTTCACTTTTCACCAAGTCACAGTTCGAATTTCGAACACTTGATCGGATCAACTCTAGCGACTTCGTACGAGGCTTTCGAGGGCAAAAGCCTAACAGGGGGATACTGTTACAGGTATGCTTCCAGACCTCCGTACAGAGCTTCCGACTTCGGACGTGGACTTAGGATAATTCATGTTTACTTCCGAGATCGATTGCTTCGATCGAGTCGTACAAAGCATTCGGTTATCAAATGCTAAGTGTTCCGACTTTATTGTCTTTTTATTTATATTGATGACGTCGATTTATATTCTTTATTGTTTTTTACTTACAGCTCTTATTGTTATAGATTTAACAATTAGGAATACAGGTATATAAGCTGTAGGATCATGTACATAGTTCCTCAGTTTAAATATCAACTTAGATTGCTGCTGAACTCCATCTGGAACTCTCTCTCCTAATCGTCTAACATTCACACTATAACCGATCGTTATCCGGACGTCTTTACTCTCTTACTCGTCACTCTGAACATTCACCGAACCGTACGACGAAGCGGGGGCACTACCGAAAGTAGTGTCAAGGTTCTAGTTCATCTATATCGTCTTCCGTTGCAATCGAGCTGACCAATCATCTTCGATTACACCCCTTGAGACTTCGGTTCTAAACCATAGTCTCGATCCTTCCCGATCACTCTTGGATCGCTTCAATTCATCTTATATCTTCTAAGACTCTACGGAACCTCACCGGCACAGTCTTAACAACAGTTTAACAGACATGAGAGAATTGCGTTGATATTGTGAGAATGCCAAGCCTGTGACATGTATGTAAATGAAAGAAAAGGAAAAGATAAAAGAAAAGGTATAATAGGATAGACAAAAATAAATTGAAAAAGAGTCAGTTTGTAACATCACCCTCTCCTCAGGGCACAAGTTCCACGATGTGCTTGGCGTAAAAGGAAATTTTCGGAGGGAAGCGAAATAGGGCTGTGTTCAGTGTCTGGAACAGGCATTAATTGGAAAAGTTCTACCGGGAACAAGGAAAAAGGAATTTCAATGTGATGGAGTATTGCTGGCTGAGGCTTTGTTGGGTTCTTTTCATGGAAGTCTTTCAGTAACTGGTCAATGTGAGTGAGGTTTGATCGCGGTTCCCATGTTTGTTCATGAGAGCCATATCCCTTCCATTGAACCTTATACTTAATCCCTTGTCCTACTTTCTTGGAGTCAAGGATTTCCTCCACTTCGAATTCTTCCTCTCCACCAACAACTACAGGTGGTGGGCGGGTGTTTCAGGGTTGTGTAGGGAAACAAGGTTCTTTGTATGGGGTGAGTAGAACTTCATTGAAAACATTATGCACATGTTTCCATGTACGGGGAATTTCCAGTTTATAGGAACTGGCACCTATTTTTTGTTGGACTTTGAATGGCCCATACCTCTTGTCTCCTAATTTCTTCATTGGGTGATCTACTGACAAGTTGGTTCCTTCAAGCCACACTTTGTTGCCAACTTTATACTCAACTCCCTTCTTCCTTTTCCTATCATACTGCACCTTCATAACTTCTTTTGCCTTCTCTAAGGCTGATCCTACTTCCTTCCAGATTTTCTTCATCTCATCCACAAAGGCTTGTGCTGTGGGGTTGTCCAAAGTCATTTGTGTAGCTGTGCCTTTGTAGGGGTGTCGTCCATTATCTGCATAGAAGGGAGAAACCTTTGTCGCTGAGTGAACTTTGTCATTATAGTTGAACTCTGCCAGTGGTAACCATTCATGCAAGTTGTTCTGTTGATAATTAACAAACAGGCAGAGGTACTGCTCTATTTCCTGGTTTGTTCTTTCTGACTGGCCATTTGTCTGTGGATGATATGCCGTGGTAAAGTTCGTTTATATACCTAATAACTGGTAAAGTTCCTTCATAAATCGTGAGTGATACTGTGGTCCTCGATCATGAACTATCTTTCATGGGAGTCCATGAATTGCAAAGACATTGTCACGATAAATCTGTGTCATCCCTTCTGAAGTGACTATGGTGTGAGACGGGACCAGTCTCAGTTGCTTTGTGAAGTGGTCAATGAAGATGGCTATGGCATTGTATCCACCAGATTCCGGGAGTTCACCGATCATGTCAGTACCAATTACTTGCCATGGTTCAGTTGGGATAGTGTGAGGATAAAGTTGTCCAACAGGGTGGGTGCAATGAGACTTTGTTGCTTAGCATCTTTCACAACGCTCAACATATTTTCTAGCATCTCGAGTGATTCCTGGCCACCAGTAATCATGAGTGACAAGTTCTGCTGTCTTATACTGTCCAAGGTGTCCTGCCAGTGGTGAATCATGGTATCGAGTGTTATATACATGCTAAGCCACACCATGCCTTCCGGTTTGATTTCCGAATCAATTGATAACCATATTGATATTCCGATCATTCCAATCGATTGATCGATCATCCGATCATCCAATCGGTATCGATTCCCTTCCGAGTTATCACTAAGTCCAACTCGAAACTCGATCGACTTCAGACTGTGTTCATTAACTTAGTAATCTTGGAACAACTTTGGATACATCACATGACACATGGTCAGCATGACCGATGCACTCCCACGCCTGTCCGCTCTTGGGAAACATCCTTATTGTATTATTTCTAGTCCCTATTACTTATTGTCTTTTATTTAACAATTAGGATTACTTGTATATAAGACTAGATATCTTGTACACTTTTCCTCAGTTTCAATATCGACTTGGGTTGCCTTGGGTTCCATCCCAATCACTCCTCTCTCTTCTTATGTCTCCTTACTGTTCATAATCGTCTGAACCCTTTCCCGAACCACTCGGCGTAGTGAGGATCCGTTCTAGTAAACGGATCGAGGTTCACTTTACTCCTATGGGACTTCCGTACCATCCGGTCCATTTGGTTTTCGATTGTTCCCACGGAACTTCAATCGTTCCCACGGAGCTCCGGTCGGAGCTTCGGCTGCTTCGATTGTATTTCGAAGCTCTCGGACCATTCATGGGCAACTTCAGCCATTTCATCCCCTCCTCGGAAGCACGGCCCTAACATCGAGTCAGAATCTTGGATCGAAGGACGCTGTTCTTTGGTACATAAACACGTCCTTTCCATTCAATAATCCCATTGGTTTCCTTCCATTTGGAGTCCTTGGCATCAAGGTTGTCCTTTACAAGTTGATCAATGTGGTGTCTATTTTTGCGGATTTCTGACAGGAATACATCTTCTAGTGTGGAGATGCCTAGGGAACGAATGAAAAATTCTGGCTTCAGAAGGACTATGTTTTCATTGTCCTTTTCTCCCGTCTCAAGACCTGTCATCCTTGACAGTGCATCAGCTTTTGTCATTGACTTGCCCAGTCTATGAACAAGGTTGAAATCATACTCTGCGAGTTCAAGTACCCAGTGTGCTTGTCGTCAGTTAAGCTTCTGAGGTTTTTTGAAGTACTGTAAATTTGCATGGTCTGTGAAGATTTCAATCTGCTCTTCTGCACCAAGGAGGTATTGACGCCAGTCATCGAGTGAGTCCATTATAGCCATGAGTTCCTTGTCATAAATTTCATTATTCTGTTCAACTTCATTGAGTGAACGAGATCGGAATGCCACAGGCCTATTACAATTATGTGCACCGGTTGTACACATCGTGCATAGCACTTTGCACCGACGCAGTCAACTGCACATGATCAAGTCCATCATCGATGTGATGCACCAATGATATGGATCAGGTAATCTACTTCCGTGATACTCATCCACCTATCCTCCTTATCCCGTCGCTCCTCCTTCGGATGGGCTATACACCATACCACCTTCCTCTCCCCATTAGTCCACTGCCTTCCTATCCGCACTCGTTGGTATGCTGACTGAGGGCTGAATGCAAAATGAAGATGCTAGAAACCTAACACCAACACACACACACACACCAACAACCAAACACAAGTTCTTTGAGAGTGCTAAGAGGATCTAAACTTCAAAGTACAATCTTCTAAACTCTGTATTCAATGGTTTGGATAGTTTTTCTGACACAAGTTCTATCAAACTTGGGCTTGCTATTGCTCTATGATCTAACTTGCTTTAACTGAACTGAACTGAACTGAACTGAACTTTATCTAACTGTGCTGAACTTGCTTTGACTAACTTTACTAAACTGGACTTTGAATAACTTTACTTTCTTTTCTTTCTGTGTTATACAAGCTGTCTGACTTCTGATCTTTCTGCTTCATTCTGTTCATTCTATTCTTTCTATGCTTGTGCTGTGGAACTAATCTTCCCTTTTGTTGGACCAGCTATCACAACAAAAGTGGGGGGGGAAGGAAGCTCCCTGTATCTGGCTCTGACCTGTCCTATTTATGTTCTTGAGAATGGGTCTGGGCCTTGGGCAGTGCTGAGGGCCTGTGCCTATGCACATGGCTACCACTCCCTTGGTCCTGGGACACCATATGACTTTCCTGTGCTTCCACATGCTTTTCCACATGCTGTTCCTGTGCTTCCACATGCTCCCAAGTTCTAGAACATTGTCATAGCAACTGTCAGATTTCTGTTATGGAACATTTCTAATCAGAATTCTGTTGTCTAGCCCCTAGCTGTCAACTTGGTAGCTTGCCAATCTGTCATCTGGATCATCATCATCTGTACAAATTTCGGAGTTTTGGCTTTCTGCTTCATTGCAAACTAACTGGGTTGACTTATAGGAGTCATCATGCATAATAATCACAAAAAACCACTTTCTACAAGTGTAGTTGGGCACAAAGAATGGGTTTTAGTACTGCTTCAAGTGATTATAACTGAGTATCACCACTGAGAACCTTCACAGCTCATCTGTAGTGGCCTTCTGTACAATTCTTGTAGTGTACAATGTACTGTAGACTTGCTAGAAGTATCACCTATCCATGCTTGCAGAATCTTAGATATTCCAGGGTTTTATGCACAGACTATTTCCAGGTGTATCATCGTTATCTTTACTTCCAATTTGTTGTAACTACTTCAGGATATTCTGTAGCAATACCGGAGATAGCGAACTTAGCATATAAGACTTGCAGTCGTAGGTAGAAGCCTTAGTTTTAATATTGAATTGGTATGACTCCCAACAATCATACAACACTTGCTCTTATCACTCTTATACCTCGTTCAACCCTGTCAACCTTCAGTCAATACTATCTCAATCTCAAACAAACTCAATACGGACCGTGCAGCGTAGCGAGGGTATTGTCAATAGCAGTACCAAAGGTCCACTCGATCCGCATGCTCCTAACAAGGCCACCATTTACCATCCACAAACTGAGACAGAATACCACGATTTGCAAAGTCGGACAAGTCAGCTTCAAGTCGGGATTTACCATGATTCCGAGGAATAAGAAGGACCACTTCTTCACAGATCTGATGCTTGAGTTTGTCAAATGCACATTGTTGGGTCACTGCCCATTCCCACTTTGAATTTCCGGTAAGTTTTGTCACTTCAGTCACCCCCACCCATCCCACCCTACTTAGGGTGTTGATATGCTGACTGAGAGCTGAATGCAAAATGAAGATGCTAGAAACCTAACACCAACACACACTCACCAACACTCAAACACAAGTTCTTTAAGGGTGCAAAGAGGATCTAAACTTCAAAGTACAATCTTCTAAACTCTGTATTCAATGGTTTTGATAGTTTTTCTGACACAAGTTCTATCAAACTTGGGCTTGCTATTGCTTTCTGATCTAACTTGCTTTGAATAACTTTACTGAACTTGCTTTGAATAACTTTACTAAACTGGACTTTAACTAACTTTGCTTTCTTTTCTTTCTTTCTGTACAAAGTCAGAAGCAGTTATATAGTACAACAAAGAAAATACATGGCTATCACAATGTCTTAGCCTTCTTCAATGGGGTTCTACTCTCGACTTGAAAACTTATTCATTCATTCTATTTATAGACAGTCAAGTAAATATATTGTACAAAGTCAGACACATTTATATAGTACAACAAATAAAATACATGGCTATGACAATGTCCTAGCCTTCTTCAATGGCGGTTCTACTCTCTCATCAACATCAGAGTCTCGCCTCCGCACAAGTTGAGCTCTTTGGTCAGACAACATAGGAATTGGAGGTGGGCGGCGGCGCAGAGCAGCACTAAGTGTCTGAATAGGGCGAGTCGCAAGTGGCACAGGAGGGGCAGCTGAGGGCTGAGTGGTAGGCAGTAATACATCTTCATCCTCTTCATCCTCTTCATACAGAGGAACACCGCTAGACAGGTCAGAAGCTGGAATAGATACAGCTCTATGATTGCGTTGCTCCTCTGCAAGCAATGTGTGGTAAGCTTCGACATGCAAAACTGCTGCCACAATGGCACCGGATGTGTCCGAAACCAGGCTGAGCTTTCCCTGCTGGTGTAATGGGAGTTTCTTCTCATCTGGTTGCATGGAATCAGCTTAGATTCACTAGTCAGCTGAATTCAACTTACCATCATTCCACGGTACCATCTCAAAGTAAGGCAGTGGCATATTCTCACTATCCTCCTCCTTCTTCACTTCACGCTCAATCTGGGCAATGCGCGGATCACAAATCTTAGCCAAATCCGGCGCTCGGAAGTCCGTCACCTTCTGAACACCTGCTACAAAACCCTTCTTCATTGTAACCCCTTGCTTGTAGAAGGGAACACCGGGAGGCCAGTTCACAATGCGAACTTTGGCCCGCCACGCATTGTCAATAAAGGTAGTTGGTTGTAGCTTGTTAACATCTGAATCCTTTTCAAAGATACGTTCTACCAATAAATGTATCAGAGTTAGCTTATTGAAACAAGTAGTCTGAACTCACTCGCATCGTAAGCAAATATCATTGGTAGAATGTGGCGGTTTCGCTGTCGAGCATTGGACTTGACACAGCAATGTCCATGGAGCGCCGCCAATTCCGCATCTACCTGCTGAGTAACCATCTCCTCAACCCTAATATATTGACAAGTCAATGTCAATCAATACTGAAAAGGAAAAATACATGCGCGATTTTTGTTCCAATGTGTCTTGCTTGCATTAGCATTTGTGTGCTGTTAGTAGCCTTGACACGTTGAAGGGCCTTGGTCCCTACCCAGATAGATGCGCCGATTTCAGAGTGACGATATAGCCGCCAATGTGAAAACCAGTCTCTTGATACACCCGGTTTGACTATTGTGAACAAGTCTCAGGTATGTACAACATCAGAGTGATGAATACCAAACACTGACCATTCAGATAATGGGCTCAAGGATACGACGTGTCATTGCATCTCCCCGTTTGCCCTTGCCCTTGGAGTCTTCAACGAAGCTGTCAAACCGCGCCCAAAACCAGTCAGCTTGCTCTTGCAAGGCATTCTCACGTGCTGCAGGATCAGAGAACTCTTCGTTGGAAAGCTTTGAGTGAAGAAATTCATTCATTTCATCACGGACTACAGAAGTCCACTCATTGATTTTCACTGAACGACCAGGAAGTCAGTTTTTGTAAGTAAACAATGAATATGCTACGCACCATTGCTAGGACGTTTCTTCTCACCATGAACACCATACCATGCTTGCCAGATGTTCCAAATTGAAGCAGAGCGCGTAACGCGGAGATTACCATTTGCATACTTGTAGCAAGACTGAATAGATTTTCCTGCTTCCACAGCGGCCTGCTCGATTTGAGCATCGCGCTCAGCGTTGATAGCATCGAGCTTCTTCCTGAGTGCTTCTGGTAGTGGACCGTTCCCCTGATGAGGGCCCATCTGCCCCCCTGGTCATCATCTTCAGCATCAGAAAAAAGACCACCATCGGCATCATGTTGATAGACGTCCTCTTCTCCTGGTCCATCCTCCTCTCCGGAGGTGTGCAACTGGTTATATTCCTCGCAAGGTGCTGGAGAACTGCCATAATTGACATTGGCAGCTAGGCGGCGACCCCGAGTCACATACTGCACGTTGTGGTCATCGTCAAACAGGTTGGTCACTTCGACATCATTCTTCTCCGTGATATTCATCTCATCACCATTCTCTGTCTCTTCCTGCGCTGTGTCCTGTCCCTTTGACTCCACCCCTTCCACCTCCCTTTCGACAGGCTCAACTTCCTTGAGGTCATCACCAAACAACTCAGCAACCTTGAACTCTGTTATTGTTCGGTTGACGAAGAAAGACAATGAAGTATCCTCCGAAAAGCGCTCCAAGTACCAGTAGCACATTTCAGGTAAAAGATTGGCCGAGAGTTCTCGTAATAGGTAGGCAGTATGGAATACAATCCCATAATACCCCTCCTCATCTACTCCGTGGAGGTACGTTCGAAGCGGAGGAAGAGCAGCAGGAATATTGTCGGGACCAGGCCAATGGTCACCGTGCTCGGGAATCAGAGCCAGGGTTTGCAATTCACCAATGAACCGCTGTCGGATAGACCTCAAAACATTGCGTTTATTGGCAGGAATTGATTTCGTATATGATTTCACAAAGGCATGCACACTTCGAATGTCGTTGCTGAGGATAGCCATAGTGAGACCATCATCTTCCTCCTCCCAGTCTTCTGGGGTACTGACGGGCGGGTTAGATGAAGGAGAAGGAAGTGAAGGAGCCGGAGAATTTGGAGGAGGGGGAGATGCGACTGGAGGGCATGCTGGAGATAGAATTGGAGTAAGAGGATGTTGAATCGGTGGAGATGAATGTGGTTGAGCAGGAGACGAGGCTGAAGGGTGAGCAGGGGATGGGATGGTGCCGGGAGAATGCTGCATTGGAGCTGGTGAATGTCGCTGTGCAGCGTGGCTTGCTGAAGACTCTGGGGCTGGAGTCATATTCACCTTCTGGATTCCAATTGCATGAAAATGACAGGCAAAAAATCACAAATATAACTCACCTTTGTAACTGTTTTCTTGGTTCTTCTGAGCGGACGTGTGCGGGTCTCACTGGGTCCAGCAACTGTGGTCTGCTGAAGCCGGGTTAGAAAGTGCAACCAAAGCGTTGAGAGCATACCTTCTTCCTCGTTCGGTTGACGGGCATGTTTACGGTGGAAAGAGTTACTGCATCCGTGAGTCCATTGGAGCGCGTCTGACGTTTAGTTTGGGCACGAGTGTTAGGCATAGGTAGCAGATTCTGGAGATACAGTGGTAGTGGTAGTGGATTGGGGAGGGTAGTGGATCACAAGGACGGGCTAGATAGAGGTTGGAATTCCAGCGCATGGCGTGGATGGCTCACAATTAGCATACCTAGATTGGGTAATACCATTGTTTCCTTAGTTTAACGTCTTTGCAGACGGTACTTAGACCTTCGCTATTGTTCGGCTGATTTGTTGACATGACGGGACATCTGACTGCTTGAATCTCTGCAGGTTTTTGCCTCATAGCTTACAACTTCAATAGATCATGCGAGTTTGAATCGAGTACTACTATTGAACATTGGTTTAACAAATTCATTATCAACGGATGAGGCATGTACGGTTACTGAAGGTAGACATAGATCATATGTATAATATTCGTCCATCCATGAAGAGACACGAGCATACTCTTATGTATATAAGATCCTCGTATGAATAGTCACGAACTTGAGTTCACAAGATTCGCTGAGTATACTCGCCAATTCCGAGACCAATGGAATGCAGGGATGATATTCTTCAGTGGGAACAAGGAGAAGATCAGTTTGGCAAAGTGTTTGGTTACGAGGACAACATCTTCGATGGCTCTGACCGCCTGGGGGAAGCCGGATACTACGGGGCCACGGATGACAATGATGCATGGGATGGGAAGATGAGGTGAAAAGAAGTATACGGGGCGGATGTTATAGTCGTGCAACCGGAGAGGATGGGTGCGAGGCTCCGAGGCTCCGTGGGAGGCTCCGAGGCGTGGGAACTGTGGTTGGCTGCACGGTCCTTCGGAAGTGTGATGGGACTTCAGCGAAGCTATTAGCAATGCTCCCTATACGCTATCTGGGTGTCCCAGTGAAGTTCAATAATTAAGATGGTTCCGGAAGATCGCACTGTCCGCGCGTCCGGTGGATCCGAGATTTATGTGTAATCAAGAAGGAGTAATGGTTTGTTATGATCATGCACGGGTCGTAGGGATAAGTTGGATCGCGGACTATAAGTCCGCGGGGTAAAAGACCGAACACCAAGATAAATCCCGGTGAGGGTTGGGTGGACCTACGGAGAGGTAGTCGGACGTTGACGCTACTATTAATAGCGTCCCCGACACGCCGCTGTCTGAAAGCGAAGTTGAGGGTAATTCCGATCGCGGGAGAAACTCACGCGATCGTACTTAGGATGAGGTTGAGATTTAACTCTATTTGAAATACACTGTATGAGTGCGCTATCAAAGTCGATTTTTAAACTGAGGACCAACTATTCTACTCTCGTAGCTTTATACTGTAGTCGCTAACTAAGGGTCGCTAAGCGATAGTATCCTAGAATAGTATGGTCGAACATGTGGAGAATAAAAGGGGAAAGTATAAAGGAAATGATATAAAAGGATATATGAGAAATCGGCTAAGTGTGAGGAATGTAAAAGCAAAGTGTAAAAGGATCGCGGAGATAAGCTCCGCGACGGAAGAAAGTAATGAAGTCAAATACCGTAAAATGATCGTCGGGACCGCGGGAGTTGAACTTGGCATGGTCGTAACATGGTTAAAAGGGGTGTAGTAACTTTTTTATTTCAAGCTGAGGAACAATTCGAAACAAGTCTACTTAAGTACTAATTCTTGTAGCTAACCAGAGTAATAAAAATAACACATGTAAAAGTGTTAGATGAAGGAATGTATAGATGTTGACTACAAGTGAAGGACCAACCACATCCGCTCCGGATCGGACGGTCCGATCCGATCGTGCGGTTAGTTAACAAAAACAAAGTAGAATGTGAATGATAGTGAACTCCCTTGCATAATATAACAGTAACACGTCTGGAAGCGCACGGATCCGTCGGATCCATCGGATCCTATAACCAGAGATACATAGCCAACAATGAAGTGAAAGCAGTGTGGTTCAATTATCGATTCCATCGGACCATTGCAAGGTTGGTTTTGGCATAGACGTAACAGCGGAGGATATCCTCGAACCCCGCGAGGCCTGGGGCAAGATACAAACCCATGGGGAAACGAGGGGGGCTGGATTCAGGAGAGGTGAGGAGGGAAGAGATGTTAAAGACCCGAATTGTGGATTACGGGGGTGAATGGTGATTCGAGCCCCCGAAAACTGAGCAAATTGAGAACGGGAATAAAACATATAAGCAATTTGGACGTACAGAGTTGAAACCACGAATCGACATTCACGTTCCTACCCATCCTCGTTGTTGAAGGTACCCCGGGCGGGAGAGTAACCATGTGTGGATTGTGGAGAGTGGGGATGACAACCTCGAGGCCCGATGGCATGGGGAGATCACATGCATGGTGGATTCGAATGATGATGGTTTGGAAGGGGAAACACGAGAACAGGGAGGATGTGTGCTGAAGAACAATGGAACGAGATATTTTGCTGTCGTGGATGGCGGTGACGATGGTGGTATAGGCAATACAGAGGCTGGCGTTGCAAAACAGCCGGTGGTTTGAACGATGAGCAAAGTGTAATGAAACGCAAGGTGTAATGAAACGAAGAGTTTGCCGTTGTCGTTGTCGTTGTCAGTGACGACAGCGACACTTGCGATATAGATGTTGTGGTTACGATTAGAAGAGAAAAGATTATTCACACGCGTAAATTGAACACTATATTGCAGACGAACAACGGACCCTTTGTAATCGCGCCATCCTTTGTAAGCAGATTTACCGCGCCATTCTTTGTAAGCAGATTTACCGCGCCATCCTTTGTAAGCAGATTTACCGCGCAATCCTTTGTAAGCAGGTTGATGCTTACAAAGGGTCTGTTGTTCGTTCAAGGGAAATTGGCCGAGATTGCGTGGGAAACAAATTTTCCTTCTTCCAAGACCGTCAGTAAGTACCGGTAGGGTGTATGGTCTTCGATAGGAATATGCGCGACCACTGTCGCGTACAATGAAGAGAGGTATCATAGCATTGTTAGGCACGTCTGAAGGACGTTTAAATCGAGTGAAATGTAAAAATAAGTGAGCAAAAAAGCAAAAAAAAACAGGGAGAGTCTATGTCAGTACGCACGGCGCACATACACGCGTTGTCCTCCCTGCTCTTATTCGCGAAATCACCGTTTACTCTCGTCCTGCTCATTCTTGTTTGTTAGGTCGTTAATCCAGCATTGATCTCATGTCGAACTTCAGCTCAAATTCGATGGAATTTCAACAAGTTCGTCCATTCAACGTATCGGAAATCTCTATCTAATATCGTTCCACAGGACACAGCTCGAAAACGTCGGCAAACACAACGCAAGAACAGATTTATATCCGACGAAGCCCAGGACGATCAGGAGGAGGGAATTGAATATGAAGAATTTGAAATGGAAGATTTGGTGACGAGGACAATGAAGATGCGTGTATCAGGAACAGCGGAATGGAATACCAGGCCAGGCTGGACGGGGAGCAAGGTCGTTCAGATTCAAACGACGTACACAACACAATGACTCGATCCGGGCGACATGTCTATGCCTAGCATATTTACCGGAATCATCAATGATATCGAGACTCGATACGGACTTGGCGAATACTTTTCTT